>JAQJVL010000396.1:368025-854501 GCA_035578905.1 Stictocephala bisonia | reverse complement strand
AACTTTACATAACAACATTTTACATAACAAAGTATTTTAATGTTCAAACTTTGTTCAAGTTTGAAGTGGAGAGTATTAACGTTATAAATCCCACCTGTTTTTAGAGTTCTAGGATCAAGGGAATGGTTAGATCCATCAGGATTGGATAGTATAATAGAATTCGGGATTGGATAATGGACATTTGTCAAGAGAAGGTAGGTAGCCTCTTCTTTTGTATTACTAATACATTATATATTACTAATATAGTAATGTATGCAATACTAAAACCTACAAGTATTTTAAGAAAAATAATTGTTTGAATATAATGTATATTGAATTAGAATAGGTGAAGGGGTAATTATGCACTTTCTTGCCACCTCTGAAAATACAATTTCATCATGTTAACCCTCCACGAGTGTGAAACTGCCCAAAATTTCCATCCAGTAAAAGGGAAAAGGGTAATTATGAGGGAGAAAAGGGTATTTTTTGAGGGAATTACGGGAAAATTGTTAAATCTTTCGAAAATTCAAGTTTTATTGAGCAAAACTGTTTCCTACACATTAAGACAATTCAAAGGAAGTAAAAAAAGCAAACATATATTATCCAATTTAAAGAATCATACAGAAAATTTCTTCAGGTGTGCTGTCAACAAACATAACCTCACTTTATTAAACACACTATCAAATTAGCCGCTTACTTAATCGCCTATTTCAAAGTGCTCTAAGTTCTAAAAACTTCCGCGAAGAAACTTGTCACTCATGTTACGTTATACCCTCGGGTAGTACCTTTCATAATATAGTGCACTGGGTAGGCCCAGTTTAATTGTATAAGAGATATTTACTTGTAAACTTAGAGCGAATAACGGTAAGTCGCTAAAATCGCCTATTTCAAAGTGCTCTAAGTTCTAAAAACTTCCGCGAGCCAACTTTTCAATCATAGCACGTTGTACCCTGGGGCAGTACCTATCATAATATAGTGCACTGGGTAGGCCAAGTTTAAATGTATAAGAGATATTTACTTGGAAACTTAGCGCAAATAACGGTCAGTCGCTAAAATCGCATATTTCAAAGTGATCTAAGTTCTAAAAACTTCCGCGAGCCAACTTTTCAATCATAGCACGTTGTACCCTGGGGCAGTACCTTTCATAATATAGTGCACTGGGTAGGCCCAGTTTCATTGTATAAGAGATATTTACTTGTAAACTTAGCGCGAATAACGGTCAGTCGCCAAAATCACCTATTCCAAAGTGCTCTAAGTTCTAAAAACTTCGCCGAACGAACGTGTGACTCATGTAACGTTATACCCTCGGGTAGTACCTTTCATAATATAGTGCACTGGGTAGGCCCAGTTTCATTGTATAAGAGATATTTACTTGTAAACTTAGAGCGAATACCGGTCAGTCGCCAAAATCACCTATTTCAAAGTGCTCTAAGTTCTAAAAACTTCCGCGAGCCAACTTTTCAATCATGGCACGTTGTACCCTGGAGCAGTACCTATCATAATATAGTGCACTGGGTAGGCCCAGTTTCATTGTATAAGAGATATTTACTTGTAAACTTAGAGCGAATAACGGTCAGTCGCCAAAAACACCTATTTCAAAGTGCTCTAAGTTCTAAAAACTTCGCCGAACAAACTTGTCACTCATGTTACGTTATACCCTCGGGTAGTACCTTTCATAATATAGTGCACTGGGTAGGCCAAGTTTCATTGTATGAGAGATATTTACTTGTAAACTTAGGGCGAATAACGGTCAGTCGCTAAAATCGCCTTTTTGAAAGTGCTCTAAGTTCTAAAAACTTCCGCGAGCCAACTTTTCAATCATGGCACGTTGTACCCTGGAGCAGTACCTATCATAATATAGTGCACTGGGTAGGCCAAGTTTAAATGTATAAGAGATATTTACTTGTAAACTTAGCGTGAATAACGGTCAGTCGCTACAATCGCCTATTTCTAAGTGATCTAAGTTCTAAAAACTTCCGCGAGCCAACTTTTCAATCATATCAGGTTGTACCCTGGGGCAGTACCTTTCATAATATAGTGCACTGGGTAGGCCCAGTTTCATTGTATAAGAGATATTTACTTGTAAACTTAGAGCGAATACCGGTCAGTCGCCAAAATCACCTATTTCAAAGTGCTCTAAGTTCTAAAAACCTCGTCGAACAAACTTGTCACTACGTTATATCCTCTTACAGTACCTTTCATAATATAGTGCACTGGGTAGGCCCAGTTTCATTGTATAAGAGATATTTACTTGTAAACTTAGAGCGAATAACGGTCAGTTGCCAAAAACACCTATTTCAAAGTGCTCTTAGTTCTAAAAACATCGCCGAACAAACTTGTCACTCATGTTACGTTATACCCTCGGGTAGTACCTTTCATAATATAGTGCACTGGGTAGGCCAAGTTTAATTTTATAAGAGATATTTACTTGTAAACTTAGCGCGAATAACGGTCAGTCGCTAAAATCGCCTATTTCAAAGTGCTATAAGTTCTAAAAACTTCCGCAAGCCAACTTTTCAATCATAGCACGTTGTACCCTGGGGCAGTACCTTTCATAATATAGTGCACTGGGTAGGCCAAGTTTAATTTTATAAGAGATATTTACTTGTAAACTTAGCGCGAATAACGGTCAGTCGCTAAAATCGCTTATTTCAAAGTGCTCTAAGTTCTAAAAACTTCGCCGAACAAACTTGTCACTCATGTAACGTTATATCCTCTTGCAGTACCTTTCATAATATAGTGCACTGGGTAGGCCCAGTTTCATTGTATAAGAGATATTTACTTGTAAACTTAGAGCGAATACCGGTCAGTCGCCAAAATCACCTATTTCAAAGTGCTCTAAGTTCTAAAAACCTCGCCGAACAAACTTGTCACTCATGTAACGTTATATCCTCTTACAGTACCTTTCATAATATAGTGCACTGGGTAGGCCAAGTTTAATTTTATAAGAGATATTTACTTGTAAACTTAGCGCGAATAACGGTCAGTCGCTAAAATCGCCTATTTCAAAGTGCTATAAGTTCTAAAAACTTCCGCAAGCCAACTTTTCAATCATAGCACGTTGTACCCTGGGGCAGTACCTTTCATAATATAGTGCACTGGGTAGGCCAAGTTTAAATGTATAAGAGATATTTACTTGGAAACTTAGCGTGAATAACGGTCAGTCGCTACAATCGCCTATTTCTAAGTGATCTAAGTTCTAAAAACTTCCGCGAGCCAACTTTTCAATCATAGCAGGTTGTACCCTGGGGCAGTACCTTTCATAATATAGTGCACTGGGTAGGCCCAGTTTCATTGTATAAGAGATATTTACTTGTAAACTTAGCGCGAATAACGGTCAGTCGCCAAAATCACCTATTTCAAAGTGCTCTAAGTTCTAAAAACTTCGCCGAACAAACGTGTGACTCATGTAACGTTATACCCTCGGGTAGTACCTTTCATAATATAGTGCACTGGGTAGGCCCAGTTTCATTGTATAAGAGATATTTACTTGTAAACTTAGAGCGAATACCGGTCAGTCGCCAAAATCACCTATTTCAAAGTGCTCTAAGTTCTAAAAACCTCGCCGAACAAACTTGTCACTCATGTAACGTTATATCCTCTTACAGTACCTTTCATAATATAGTGCACTGGGTAGGCCCAGTTTCATTGTATAAGAGATATTTACTTGTAAACTTAGAGCGAATAACGGTCAGTTGCCAAAAACACCTATTTCAAAGTGCTCTTAGTTCTAAAAACTTCGCCGAACAAACTTGTCACTCATGTTACGTTATACCCTAGGGTAGTACCTTTCATAATATAGTGCACTGGGTAGGCCAAGTTTAATTTTATAAGAGATATTTACTTGTAAACTTAGCGCGAATAACGGTCAGTCGCTAAAATCGCTTATTTTAAAGTGCTCTAAGTTCTAAAACCTTCCGCGAGCCAACTTTTCAATCATAGCACGTTGTACCCTGGGCAGTACCTTTCATAATATAGTGCACTGGGTAGGCCAAGTTTAATTTTATAAGAGATATTTACTTGTAAACTTAGCGCGAATAACGGTCAGTCGCTAAAATCGCCTATTTCAAAGTGCTCTAAGTGTTGAATGTAGTCTCCTACTATAAAGAAAAACATTAAAATTATGTACATAGGAGATAGCAGAGTGTCCATGGGTTTATAATTATAATAATTAATGTGCATTACGTTTGACAACTTATTGTTTACGGTACCAATTTTATTTTACATTAAAATTTATGTCGTTCTAAATGAAGAAAATAAGCTACTAAATGTTTTTTGAATATAGTATGTTATCACTAAACCTTGAAAACACTAATAATATTAAGTGTTTTTTTTCACAAAATATGAAAGCAATATTTTTCATACAAAATATGAAAGCAATTTACAACAAATATTTATAGACAAAAATTTAAAAGCTTATACTGAATGTAGTCTAATACTGATTCAAAACATTATAGCTTTACTATTTGGCTAAGGACGAGGTTATTCCTATTAACAGTCAATTCATTTACAGTTCTCCAAGTATCCCTACTGCTGCTTTTACAGTTTTCAAATTTGTCTTTATAATAATTTATTCTTGTTTCCCTTATCTCCTTATTTAACTTATTTCTAAATGCTATGTATTTATATCTTAACCTATTATTTAGAAAGGTTTTCTAAAGTTGCTTTTGTAACTGATTACGTTCTCTTATTCTATTACATTAACTATATTTTATCCAAGACTTCAATTTTTTGATTGGTTTCTTAAAATTATTTTTTGTACAACTAATAATTACATTACTAAGAACAGAACAAAATTCATCATATGCCCTTGTAGGGTCGGACTGACAATAAACATTCTCCCAGTTCATATTGCACAACTGCTGCCTTATCTTATCAAAGTCCAGGCGACTCCCAACTTCCACCTGTTCCCTAGGTTGCCAAGGTCAGCCCAAGATAAGCCCAAACCAGTTAATGCGTGGTCTGTCATCTCCAGCTGTTCTACTACTGTCTTAAACTGAAAATTAGCTCTATATTGTAGCCTAATGAATATATGATCAATGCACGTTACAGATATCTCAGTAATCCTGGTTCCTACATTGATTAAAGATTCAAATCCAAAGCTTGACATAAACATTTTATAATCATCTGTTATTTTTTTCTCATCTAATAAATCAATATTTATATCCCCTATAATTATTTGATTGATTATATTCTTATCATTTGCTGTGTCACATAAATAATTTCTTAAATCTGATACAAATGCTTCCTTACTACTACTATTTAATCTATACATGGTTACTAGACTGAACTGTACATTGCACGCCTTTAAGTATTAGAAAATTAACAGAAATTGAAAGTTAAAAGTTAGTTATGGTACAGTACAATATACATAAACAAATACTTAACCTGTATGATTTTTATTTTATTTATAATATCTTAGATAAATAGGCCTATTTATAATACATTATTATATAATAATATTAATTAGACTATAGCAATTTCTACGGTAATTTTTCCTGTATAACTGTCTGAAATCTTAAAAATTAAATATTTAATTTAATTTGTAAAATTGTTAACAAAAACTCATTTAAGTCTTTGAAATTAAAGTTTTATATTTTAAGCCATACTTTAAAAAATCAATAACTAACTTATAGAAAATTCACGATAGCAAAACATTTTTTTTTTTAATTGGCGCAGCAGATAATAAGAAAGGCCAAATAATATCATGAAATGTTGACTCCAGGTGGTTTTTATCAGACAGGAGATGATAAGGAAGTGTCACTGATAAGAAAGTTTGGACCGATTAACGGTAAACAAAAACTGAAAAAAATGGTATGCTCACTCTATAAGTGAGTGAAAGCAGGTCTATTCATACTATTTTCGATAAGCAATTACGTTTATTATTTGTTTAAAATTTGCCGTTCTGATTGTATGTTTTATTATTACTGAAATAAGTTAATTAAACATTATATTCCTAATATAATGTTTAATTAACATTATATTAGCATAACATAACATTTTTATTCCTAATGACAGTGCACAATATTTATTATGTAATGAAAAATACTGTAATAATCATCTATATACAACATTTTTATGAAATAAATCATTTAAACTACATTAAGGAATGCGTACAGTAAAAATATTAATTCAATAATTCCGGCTTGACCAAAGCAATAAGTAATTCTATAATAAGTCACTGTCACTATTGGCCTTTGTTTTATTTTAAAAATATAAATACAGTAATGTTAAGTCGTAAATATTAATTTATTATAGTTCATTAATGTTGTGGTAGAAAAAATGCTAGGTCATTTATTTGTAATATTATAAGAAGGTAACTTTGAAGCAAATATTTTACCTATACGGTAACAAGGACAGAAAAATAAGACAGCCGGGGGACGGGGCGGGGCGGAGCGGCAATCCTTTTGTGAACTTGAAGTCATGGTGCGAGGTAGTGTTTGGGAACCTCGTACCACTCCCGATGTATTCCGTTGAACAGCCAATGAGAAGACTTAGGACGGTAAAACTTGACATAAGTGATATTTAAACATTGTGCAATGCGAAGAGAATTAATAAAATACTAATTTAAAAAAGTTTTCTTAATTAGCATAGTATGTGTTGGTAGATGAATTCAATACAATATTAATATAAACTGAACAAATATAACGGTGATCGATTAAGGTAAGCTAAAGTTTACCGAAATCGATCACCATAACATTCGTATTGCATTTTTTTACGTTACTTGTGTATTGAAGTAAAATTGTTCAACTATTATTATATTGCTCAAATAAGATGTTCTGATCGGTTTGGTTTTGTATTAATTTAATGCATCTTCAATCACTTGAGTATCCACTGACCTAATTTGGGAGCTCGTGATAAACTTGTGGCAGCCACACTGATCAACTTGGGTAGTCATCGTAATGGACTTGGCTAGCACTCGTGATCAACATGGCTAAAACTCATGGTCAGCTAGGGTAGTACCCGGGATCAACTTGGGCAGCCTCCGTAATGGGCTTGGCTAGCACTCGTGATCAACATGGCTAACACTAATGATCAACTCGTACAGTACCCGTAATAAACTTGGCCATCCACCGTCATAGACTTGGCTAGCACTCGTGGCTAGTCAATAATGAGTGGCTAGTAAAGTAGACCACAGGTGCTAACCAACGTAAGCACTGGTGATTACACAAGTTCAGTTCACCAATGGTGCTATTCAAAGTAATCATGGGTGGATACCTAAATTGACCGTGTTATATCTTAGATTATTAGAGGTCCTACCTACTAAGTTCACCACAGACTCTACTTAAGGTAATCACGGGTGTCTTCTCAAGTTGACCATGGGTCCTACGCAAAGTAATCACACTTGTTATCTTGTAGTACTGGGGCTACTCAAAGTAATTGCTGATAATACCCAAGTTGACTACAGATACTACCCAAGATAATAGGCGTGGCTACTCAAATTAATTACGGTTTCTCCCCTAGTGGTTACTCCAGTTGACAACTAGTGCTAGCCAATGTAATAAGGGGTGGCTACCTTTAATTATTTTGGCTAAGTTTAATTATTTCACAAACTATCACAGTTTTATGGCAGTTACAACATAACACACTTGAGGGAGACAAAGGTAGTTGGACATTTGCCATCATTACGTGAAAAATAACAATCACGACGTTTCGATTTGGTAAAACCCAAACCTTTTTCAAGTGCTAAAAGCTTTTAGCACTTGAAAAAGGTTTGGGTTTTACCAAATCGAAACGTCGTGATTGTTATTTTTCACGTAATGATGGCAAATGTCCAACTACCTTTGTCTCCCTCATCTGATACTCCATCATTAACAAATTTCAAAAACAAAGATAACACACTTATTTCCAAACATTAAAAAATAATTGAAATGTGGCCACTTTTTTATTTGCTTCTGAAGTATGCTGAATGAATTACTACAATACATGAAAATAACACTACGGGGAAAATTTGTTTTCAAAAAGTGGACTTTTTGTTACAACAAAGATTTTCGCGGACAGAGACGAAAACCGAAGCGAACCATATGAATGATATCAATTATAATTTAAATAATATATTATAATCTTGCTCAATTTTCCCATTGCCACGAGAAAAGCAATTATTTTACTTCGACAACAGTTCTTACACAATTACTTTTCAAAGATTTTAGTTTTACTGATAAATATTTCACAGTATTTTAGGAGTGATAAATTTAATATGATTCAATTAGGCATACACAAACTACTAAATATGACGATTTTTTAAAACACGACTGTTAAAAATAACCAACAATTTAAAACAGAGAAACTGCTTCGAGCACATATCAATTTCGAACATATAACTTAAGACGTTCAAAGCAGATTGGGCTCACCTGCCTGACAGTAGTTTGGCCTCATAAACATGTATGTTCGGGGTAGTTTAGGCTTACTTAGTCTACCAGTTTGACCTCAGCAACTCATACAGTACTTTGGTCTCAGTTTTTTATATGAGTACAGCGGGTCCTCACCTGTCTAAGCAGTTTGGACTCATCCATTTTGGCACCACAGTACATAAGTGCTAAACACTTATTTACCAATGAATGTATTTGTCGTTTATAGGATATGATTTTATTGCTTGGATTAAAGCTGATGTTAAAACATATTTAGAAACAAATCAATGTTATTCCTAATAAATATAAAAAAATGCTTGAAAAATTAATTGATAATAAATAACTACATTTAAATAACCAATTAATTACCAGAGTAATATAATATACAGATACATGAGTTAGCTGATTAAGTCGCAATTTTATAAAGTCACTGCTATTTGAAGTATAATAATATAATAAATAACATAGTAATAATATAATAAAATAATAATATCATAAAATAATAATATAATATAGTAAATTGTTCTTTTAAAAACAGTTACATACATTCAAAACGTGATCAACATAGGTTGTACCTTGGGTGCCACCCGTGATTAACTTGGGTAGTATATGTGATTATTTTGGGTAGAACCCATGGTCAATTTGGGTAGTACCTGTGATTACCTTGATTATGAAACGTGGTTAAAATGGCTAGCCACTCGTGACTACCTTGGGTTGGACGCGTGGTCAATATGTGGGATTGTTTTTGCTAGCACCCTTGGCCAACTTAGATAGTACTTGTGATTTTTTTTGAGTAGGATAGGATCTGTGGTGGACAGGACTTGGGAAGTCACCTGTGATTACCTTGAGTAGACCCTGTGGGTCAACTTAGGACCTGTAATTATCTTAACAGTGGTCAATATGGGTAGTACCTGTGATTATTTTAGGTAGGACCGGTGGTGAACTTTGGTAGTGCCTGTGATTACCTGTGGTAAGGCCTGTGATTAACGTGATTAGCCATATCTGATTACCTTGGATAGACCCGGTGTCAACTTAGTACCTGTCATTATTTTGGGTAGCACTCGTGGTTAATTTAGGTAGCCACCCATAATACCAGTAATCATTTTGAGTAGTACCTGTGATTGACTTGGGTAGCTCCCATGATCAACATGGGTAAACCTGTGATTACCTTGGGTAGTACTCTTGGTCCTCTATGGTAATATCTCTGATTACCTTGGGTAGCACCACCATTGATCATTTTGCGTATTATATGTGATTTGGGTAGCTCCCATTGTCAACTTGGATAGAATCTGTGATTACCTTCAGTATAACCCGTGGTCAATTTGTTTACTATCTGTGATTAATATTGGGCAGCACCCTTGGTTAACTTGTGTAGTAACTGTAATTACCTTGTGTATCACCAGTGATCATTTCGGGTAATATCTGTCATTACCTTTGGTAGCACACATGATTAACTTGGGTAGTCACAACTGATAACCTTGGGTAGTGCTCGTGGTCAACTTAGATAGTACCTATGATTACTTTGGATAGGATCCTTTGTGACTTGCGAAGCCACTCATGATTACCTTGGTTAGAGCCTGTGGTCAACTTAGGTACGACCTATAATTATTTTAGGTAGAACACGCAGTCAATTTGGGTAGCCACCCATAATTACGGTGGTGAACTTAGTTAGTGCCTGTGATTACCTTAGGTAAGACCCGTGGTCTACGTGAGTAGCCATCTCTGATTACCTTGGGTAGCATCCATGATAAACTTGAGTAGCCATTCATGATAGCCTTGGGTAGCACCCGTGGTTAACATTGGTAGTACCTATGATTACTTTAAGTAGCACAGGTGGTCAACTTGAGTAGCCACCCCTTATTACATTGGGTAGCACTGGTTGTCATCTTGAGTAGCCACTAGGGGAGAAATCGTAATTAATTTGAGTAACCACGCCTAATTAACTTGGGTAGTATCTGTAGTCAACTTTGGCATTA
Source organism: Stictocephala bisonia (assembly GCA_035578905.1). Lineage (NCBI taxonomy): Eukaryota > Metazoa > Arthropoda > Insecta > Hemiptera > Membracidae > Stictocephala > Stictocephala bisonia. The sequence continues at coordinate 844,198 of JAQJVL010000396.1, read as the reverse complement.
TCAGTCATTACTTTGAGTAGCACCAGTGATCAACTTGAATGTAATAAGTGTGATTATCTTGGGTAGCTCAACTCGGATAGTGTCAGTGATTACTCTGCCTAGGACCCGTGGTCAACTTGAGAAGCCACCCGTGATTACCTTGAGTAGAGTCTGTGGTCAACTTAGTACGTAGGACCTGTAATAATCTTAAGTAGAACACGGTCAATTTAGGTAGCCACCAGTGATTACGTTGGTTAGCGCCTGTGATCTACTTGACTAGTCACCCATTATTGACTAGCCACGAGTACTAGCCAAGTCCATGACGGTAGATGGCCAAGTTTATTACGGGTACTACTCGAGTTGATAATTAGTGTTAGCCATGTTGATCACGGGTGCTAGCCAAGCCCATTACGGAGGCTGCCCAAGTTGATCACGGGTATTACCCTAGCTGATCATGAGTTTTAGCCACTTTGATCACGAGTGCTAGCCAAGTCCATCACGATGAACCCAAGATGATCAGTGTGCCTGCCACAAGTTGATCACGAGCTACCCAATTAGTTCAGTGGATACTTAAGTAATTGAAAATGCATTAAATTAAAACAAGACCAATCAGAGCAGAACATCTTATTTAAGCAATTTAATAATATTTTAACAATGTTATTTCAATACACAAGTGAACTTTACACAATGCAAATGACATACAGTATAATACTTATACTGTATTTATAAAAAATAAGTGCAATATGTAGGCTACGAATGTTAAGGTGATCGATTTCGGTAAACCAAGTTTACCTTAATCGGTCACCATTATATTTATTCAGTTTATATTAATATTGTATTAAATTCATCTACCAACACGTACTATGCTAATTAAGAAAACTTTTTTAAATTCGTATTTTATTATTTTTCTTCACATTGCACAATGTTTCAAAATCACTTATGTCAAGTTTTACCATCCTAAGTCTTCTCATTGGCTGTTCAAAGGAAGACACCGGGAGTGGTACGAGGTTCCCAAACACTACACATCGAGGACTTTAGCTCTGCGCGCGGAAACAAACTACTACCCATTCAACAAACAAACACAATATGTTTTACGGGTTGCGTTCATGCGCTCGCCGCTAAAATGAAGGCGCCAAAACTTCTTCCTAGGTTTTATATCGGTTACACTTTACTATTTGACAGCTAAACATGTATGGGAAAAAGTATTATAAATTAAAAACATTAAATGTATTGTGGTAACTGTATTTTTATGGTAGGTCGGAAAGTATGTAAATTTCACAAACACAATAAACACATTATTATTATTGCTATTATTCCTGCTTCTTTGTCTACTTCATTTAAAACGACTGTAATAATATTACTTAGGCATTTTATTTTTGTAAATAGTTAGTAAAACGTTGAGTAACTTATAAGTACTTTCTTATAATGAATATATAATGAATGTGAATATAATATAATATAAATCTTATAATGATATATGAATGTGAATTACAATCATTTTACTTCATTAGAGTTCTTCAATCCCACTTAACTCTTCCTCCTCCTCTGAAAGACCGTCACTGTCTGTACCAGATTCATTTCCAACTGATATAACAAAGGATTCTATAACATTGTCTATCTGGGGTTTTCCGCTGCATAGTCTATTTCTATCCTCTACACGTGCTTGCACTTTCCTAAGACTCGTCTACATAAATTATTGGACATCCTTGCTCCCTGTAGCTTTTCAACGCTCTCAAATATGTTATCCGTTTTTCTCGGATTTCTGGTTTTTCAATTAACAGCTTTCTATTGTTTGCTGTCTTTCTCCAAGTAAACCCTAAATCCTTTAATATGCGTATCAAACTTTTATCACAACCCTGACAGTTTATTACTTTTTTAGCGCCTCCCTCAATAATTTTAAAGTTGGTATTCTATATTCTTCTATATGAAAATTGTACACTAGTCTTCTCACTACAAATTTATCGAAGTCATCTAAATAGGTTACTGTTTTACGTCGTTGTCGGTTTTTGTTTGGCGTAGTAAAACATGCCTCGCACTGACCACTAACATGCAATTTTTTAATCTCACTGTTTATTTGAGTTACAACTCGCTCTGATATCCCCGTAGCTGCTGCTGTTCTTTGACGAGCCTTTGCCAACGGAATATTTAAAGTTTTTCGGTCTGCCTCTTCCTTCATAAATTTAAACACGTTAACGATAATTTCACGGCCCTGACTATGAATTACTCTATTCTTGACTAGCGACTTGAACTCATCAGTCATTGTGGAAAATTAACAAACACTACAACTAACAAAATATATCACAAATAAAATACTCGGTAACTACGGCTATATTAATAATAATCGGTGTAAACCGCACGCACTGGTTTAGCAAATAACTAGGCACAAATGACAACCACACTCTTTACTGTCACAGAAAAGACTTATTTTAGCCAGGAAGTAGGTAGGGTTAGTTGTTATTTTCATTACGATGCTCAGTAAGGAGGTTGTTGCAGGTGAGTCAGTGTTTTCAGGACAGAGCGCATAACACTACCCCTCCCGCCTATCACCACGCAGCTAAGGCCACGCGCACAGCTAAAGTCCGCGATCTGTACCTTGCCCCATGACTTCAAAGTTCTCAAAAGGATTGCCGCCCCGTCCCTGGCTGTCATATTCTTCTGTCCTTTTTACCGTTTAGGAAAATTATTTGCTTTGAATTTACCTTCTTATAAAATTACAAATAAATGACCTAGCATTTTTTCTACCTCAACATTAATGAACTATAATAAATTAATAGTTACGAGTTAACATTACTGTATTTATATTTTAAAAATAAAATAGAGGTCAATAGAGACAGCGACTTAGAATTACTTATTGCTTTGATCAAGCCGGAATCATTGAATTAATATTTTTACTGTATTTGTCATGACATAATAAATATTATATCACACTGTCATTACGAATAAACGTTTTATGCTTTACTTTGTGGTTAGATTATATCAGGAACCACATGGGAACACTCATGTGTATGGTTAATTTAAACGAAATAAGCCATACAAAAGTAAATAGACTAACTCTAAGTGAGTAAATCAGTCTGTAAAATAATACTGATATCAGTCGTCGTAGGCCTACATTGTATCCATCGATGTTAAGTTAAATGAAGAAAGGTTTTTATGAATGAAGTAGTAAAATCCATCCGCGACTAAGAAGTTCAGGGTTTCGCCACTTGGATCTCACGAATCACCGCATTTTTTACAATGCAGGCTTTTGCGCGGTCCTATATTGCGGCTAAAGCTTTATAGATATCGATCTGAAACCAAAACTAAATTGAAACTAGTTAAATTTCTGACTAAAATTGCTTTTTAAAATTTCAATAACAGCTCCAGTTTTATTTTGGCACTAGTTTGAATAATGGGTAACTTCAATAACCTATAAAATAGAAATGAAGGAGAATTCGACAATTTTAAAAAGCGATTTGAATAAAAAATTTCTTTATCTTTAAATATATACTTCATTTATAATTTTCCGACAGTAAATAAAGTCATTATCTTGGACCGCGCAAAGCAGTTTTTACGCTTCTCAGCGCGGGCGTTTAGAGCCCTCTTAACGTCAAAATGCAACTAATTTTCCTAATTAATTATACAGATAGATGGGTAAACAGGTAAAATTACAGTATTAGAGTTTATGAAAGATAAACAAGCTTAGGCCCAATACGTTGATTTAAAACAAGATAACTAAATGACTACTCAACTTTATCCCTAAACAAAACTAATCAAATGAAATGATCACCCCAGGGACATGTCAATCCCACAATGATTTTTTCTCGATTATAGATATAAGATAAATTGATACTAATACTTGCAATTACATCATAAATTTATCTAGCCTTAGCTTATTTTATTTTTATTTTTCTTGCTATAAAACAGGATATCCCGATTACATTATAGCAGAACAAATACATTAAAGTTCAATATAGTGGTTTGAGTCAAGTACAATTTCTCTTAAGAACAACCGGAGCACAATATTTATATAAAAAACTAAAAATATTGATCACAATATCATAATAAACATTCTATAATACTTAGCAAATAAGTTTCAACAAGTTATTACACAACGTCTAAAATAAACATACCAAAATAAATATAAATAAACAACAATAAATAAAACAAACCAGTAACATTAATAAAGATAACATTATAATAAATACATTTTTAACCCATCAAAATCAATTAACAAACAAAGATTTTCAACCGTAACAGTTTTAGGAGATTTATTGAATTGCAATTAATTATATTACAGGAATAAAATGCATTTCTTTTTAAAAATATATAAATTATCAAAGTGAATATCAATATCAGATCCCTGTAAAAGTATTGCGTTATAGGATCTCATCATCCGCAACAGAGGGAAGGACGCTCTTATGGCCGTACGCGAGTGAGGTATATGAAAGAAAAATTGAGTTCTGCTGTTAAAGTTTGGTACGCGGTAAGTGAGAGCTTCCAGGCAGCAGGCATCATCCACCCTACCATGCACCAGGCCCCATAGATAAGACTGCTCCATGACCCGTCTCCACCGGCTCAGGCTCTCTAATCCAAACATCCCCAACAGCTCATTGTAAGGAATTAAATAAGTGTAAACATTAAAACATTTAAAATATAAATATCTTAAGAATCTCTTTTGCACACGCTCAGTCTTTTCTTCATAAATTACATGTGTAGAACTCCATACAATGGCTGCGGTCTCAAGTCTCGATCTGACCAAGGATGTATATAATGAAATGAAAGATCGAATGTTTTAAAGTGCACTCCTTGTCTTATTATAAATCCCAACATACGACTTGCTGAGTTCACGCAAGTTTCTATGTGCTTTGTAAACGACAAATCACTCTCAATTATAACCCCCAAATCTTTAACTGAATTGACTCTTGCTACTGTCCACCCATTTAATCTGTAATTGAAATTTATGTATTTTTTTTCTCGAGTAAATGACATAACATGACATTTTGCAACATTAAAGCTCATTTTATTATCGATACTCCAAGTGTAAACATTATCCAAATCGGTTTGTAAAACCTCAGCATCGTTCAGTGAAGATATGTGATAGAAAAGCTTTAAATCATCAGCAAATAACAGGGGTTTTACTGTTTTGACATAACTGAACAAATCATTAATCATAATTATAAAAAGACAAGAACCTAAATTTGATCCCTGTGATACTCCCGATTGTACTAGATAAGAAGATGATAAATAACTCTTATATGAAACAAACTGTTTTCTATTTATTAAATAGGAATGGAAAAGTTTTACTAAATTATCTGACAAACCCTAATAATGTAATTGTTTCAATAATATTAGATGATCTACTTTATCAAAGGCCTTGGCCAGATCGAGATATATTGCGTCAGTCTGAGTCATCAAATCCAATCCAGAGGAGATGTAATTTGTAAAATTTAATAAATTTGTGTTAATAGAGCGTCCTGGCAAAAACCCGTGTTGATCACAAGATAAATACTTATGAAAATAATTGAATAAATATTTATAGATTATACTTTCAAACAGTTTAGCTGGTGCAGACAATACTGCCACCGGTCTGTGATTTATTATCAAGGATTCTTTGCCGCTTTTAAAAATAGGTGTTATTTTTGTCAATTTCCATTTTTCAGGAAAAATGCCTGTCTTTAAAATCAATTTGAACAAATTAACTAACGGTTTGATAAAAATATCGGCACATCCTTTAAATATGTATTGAGGCAATAAATCCGGCCCCTCCGTGGTTTTTTACTTTAATTTTTTAATAGCTAAACTAACATCTTGTTCGGTGACCCAGTCCAGGGCAAGACAACCCGCCCCCACCATGGAAGCCCCACTCACCGCCATTTCTACGGTCGGGACCACTGTGTAATTGTTGTAAACCGAGCAAAAAATATTCCTTAAAACTGTCAACAATTGAACTGCCGTTATCAACCTGAACACCCTAAATTCCATTACTAACAAATTTTTACTGACTGACTTTATTTTTTATAAATTTCCAAAATTGTTTACTATCTTCAACGATATTATTTTCAACTTAACGAATAAAATTATCATAAGCAACCTTAATAACATTTTTTACTTTTGATCTCAAATTTTTAAATCTAATATAGCAGTCTAGGTCGCCAAAACGTTTATACTTTTTACGGAGCTTTTCTTTAATCTTTAAATTTTGAATAATTTCTTTAGAAAACCAAAAAGGAAATTTTGAAGCTTTGGATTTTTTGCGTGGACATGTTTCATTAATGACTATATATATATATATATTTGGTTGTAAAAATAATCCAAAGCAATGTTTATATCAGATAAAAGACAAAGATGTGTCCAGTTAATTTCCGCCAAACCACGAAACATTTCAAGAAAGTCAGCTCGACGGTAACAATACCCTGCCTTATCAGTCGACCTTGCTCTACAAGTCTTTTGGACAGCGATAACGCATCCCACCTCAATCGCAGGATGATAAGGATCCTCACTAACCAATGGATCTAGACATCGAGTCACATCGGTGTTGATTACATTTGTGATTACTAAATCTAATGTTTTATTTTGAAAATTTAAAACGCAATTTTTTAACTCTTCTGAGTGTTCAAAAATAATAACAATTCTTTGCATAATTTGTCTCCTTGTGATAAACTATAATTAATTCCAAATACCTGTAAATTAAAATCTCCCAAAATTAAAACATGTGAGTTGTTAATGTAATGATTATTCTGTAAACTATCATAGAAAGCTTGATATGTAGCCAAAGAAGCTTTAGGCCTGATATAAACTGCACATAAATATAATGATTTTCCACTAATATTTAATAACTTTAACCAAACACATTCACATTCTGGAATATTAAGTTCAATGCTTTGAATACGTTTACAAACAATATTAGATTTGACGGCTATTAAAACACCTCCACCACTAAACATCCCATTTGAACTCAAACCTCTATCTTTTCTAAAAACTATTATAACTATCTGGAAACAATTCATTATTATATATGTCCGCCTGCAAATTTGTTTCGGTTAACGCCAATATGTCATAGTTACAGACACCAATATTACTTCAGAAAATATTTGTTTTAGTTCTAAGACCTCTGACATTCTGATAATACATATTTGCTATGTTATTATTGTCACTCATACAGTCTTACTGATTGTATGCAAAACTATGAAATAAATAAATAATAAAGAAAACAAAGATCTGAATAGTGTTACAGTGTCATTTGACTAGGTATAGATAAATAAACATTTTTAAAGCGGTCAATAAACTAAGAAAAAATATAACAAAGATAAATATATAAATAAATATTTTAAAACGGACAGTAAACTATGAAAAGCTATAACAACAATAAAGATATAAATAAATAATTTGAAAAGTATCAACAAACTAATAAAAACTATAACATTGTTTAATTATAGTATCACAGTTTGCATGAAACTTAGTGGCCGTCTTTCGATTCTCAAACGTAAACGGTCAGGCCTAGGCCCAACAGTATGTATAAAGTGTGACGACTGTGCCTTTGGCGGTTCTTAAAAGAATAGTCATCAGTTAGCTAGTGGTAGAGCAGAAATAAAGTTAAGGACAGTATATGCATTCAGGTCCATAGGTAAATCGCCCCCAGTCACCAAACCCTGTCCCCGGACCCTCCTCCGTCTGGTCTCCGGTCCCGTTAGCCTCAACCTCCCAGCCTACTGCCCCACAAACCCTCCCGTAAGACTCCCCTTGCCCGACCTTCCCCCGCACCCCTTCCAACCGAGTGACCACCGCGGCCACACGGCCTGTGCGTCCTGGGAAGGATGTACAGAGTGGAACCCTCCAGGAACCAACTTATTGTTATTCGCGGTAAGTTTACAAGTAAATATCTCTTATACAATTAAATGGAGCCTACCCAGTGCACAACATTATGAAAGGTACTACCTGAGGGTACAACGTAACATAAGTGAAAAGTTTCTTCGCGGAAGTTTTTAGAACTTAGAGCACTTTGTAATAGGCGATTTTAGCGACTGACCGTTATTCGCGCTAAGTTTACAAGTAAATATCTCTTATACAATTAAACTTGGCCTACCCAGTGCACTATATTATGAAAGGTACTGCCCCAGGGTACAATGGGCTATGATTGAAAAGTTGGCTCGCGGAAGTTTTTAGAACTTAGATCACTTTGAAATAGGCGATTTTAGCGACTGACCGTTATTCGCGCTAAGTTTACAAGTAAATGTCTCTTATACATTTAAACTTGGCCTACCCAGTGCACTATATTATGATAGGTACTGCCCCAGGGTACAACGTGCCATGATTGAAAAGTTGGCTCGCGGATGTTTTTAGAACTTAGAGCACTTTGAAATAGGCGATTTTAGCGACTGACCGTTATTCGCGCTAAGTTTACAAGTAAATATCTCTTATAAAATTAAACTTGGCCTACCCAGTGCACTATATTATGATAGGTACTGCCCCAGGGTACAACGTGCCATGATTGAAAAGTTGGCTCGCGGAAGTTTTTAGAACTTAGAGGCACTTTGAAATAGGCGATTTTAGCGACTGACCGTTATTCGCGCTAAGTTTACAAGTAAATATCTCTTATAAAATTAAACTTGGCCTACCCAGTGCACTATATTATGAAAGGTACTGCCCCAGGGTACAACGTGCTATGATTGAAAAGTTGGCTCGCGGAAGTTTTTAGAACTTAGATCACTTTGAAGTAGGCGATTTTAGCGACTGACCGTTATTCGCTCTAAGTTTACAAGTAAATATCTCTTATACATTTAAACTTGGCCTACCCAGTGCACTATATTATTATAGGTACTGCCCCAGGGTACTACGTGCCATGATTGAAAAGTTGGCTCGAGGAAGTTTTTAGAACTTAGATCACTTTGAATTAGGCGATTTTAGCGACTGACCGTTATTCGCGCTAAGTTTACAAGTAAATATCTTTTATACATTTAAACTTGGCCTACCCAGTGCACTATATTATGAAAGGTACTGCCCCAGGGTACAACGTGCTATGATTGAAAAGTTGGCTCGCGGAAGTTTTTAGAACTTAGATCACTTTGAAATAGGCGATTTAAGCGACTGACCGTTATTCGCGCTTAGTTTACAAGTAAATATCTCTTATAAAATTAAACTTGGCCTACCCAGTGCACTATATTATGAAAGGTACTGCCCCAGGGTACAACGTACTATGATTGAAAAGTTGGCTCGCGGAAGTTTTTAGAACTTAGAGCACTTTGAAATAGGCGATTTTAGCGACTTACCGTTATTCGCTCTAAGTTTACAAGTAAATATCTCTTATACATTTAAACTTGGCCTACCCAGTGCACTATATTATTATAGGTACTGCCCCAGGGTACTACGTGCCATGATTGAAAAGTTGGCTCGCGGAAGTTTTTAGAACTTAGAGCACTTTGAAATAGGCGATTTTAGCGACTGACCGTTATTCGCGCTGTTTACAAGTAAATATCTCTTATAAAATTAAACTTGGCCTACCCAGTGCACTATATTATGAAAGGTACTGCCCCAGGGTACAACGTGCCATGAATGAAAAGTTGGCTCGCGGAAGTTTTTAGAACTTAGAGCACTTTAAAATAGGCGATTTTAGCGACTGACCGTTATTCGCGCTAAGTTTACAAGTAAATATCTCTTATACAATTAAACTTGGCCTACCCAGTGCACTATATTATGAAAGGTACTGCCCCAGGGTACAACGTGCTATGATTGAAAAGTTGGCTCGCGGAAGTTTTAAGATCTTAGATCACTTTGAAGTGGGCGATTTTAGCGACTGACCGTTATTCGCGCTAAGTTTACAAGTAAATATCTCTTATACATTTAAACTTGGCCTACCCAGTGCACTATATTATGATAGGTACTGCCCCAGGGTACAACGTGCCATGAATGAAAAGTTGGCTCGCGGAAGTTTTTAGAACTTAGAGCACATTGAAATAGGCGATTTTAGCGACTGACCGTTATTCGCGCTAAGTTTACAAGTAAATATCTCTTATAAAATTAAACTTGGCCTACCCAGTGCACTATATTATGAAAGGTACTGCCCCAGGGTACAACGTGCTATGATTGAAAAGTTGGCTCGCGGAAGTTTTTAGAACTTAGAGCACTTTGAAATAGGCGATTTTAGCGACTTACCGTTATTCGCTCTAAGTTTACAAGTAAATATCTCTTATACATTTAAACTTGGCCTACCCAGTGCACTATATTATTATAGGTACTGCCCCAGGGTACTACGTGCCATGATTGAAAAGTTGGCTCGCGGAAGTTTTTAGAACTTGGAGCACTTTGAAATAGGCGATTTTAGCGACTGACCGTTATTCGCGCTAAGTTTACAAGTAAATATCTCTTATACATTTAAACTTGGCCTACCCAATGCACTATATTATGAAAGGTACTGCCCCAGGGTACAACGTGCCATGATTGAAAAGTTGGCTCGCGGAAGTTTTTAGAACTTAGAGCACTTTGAAATAGGCGATTTTAGCGACTGACCGTTATTCGCGCTAAGTTTACAAGTAAATATCTCTTATACAATTAAACTTGGCCTACCTAGTGCACTATATTATGAAAGGTACTGCCCCAGGGTACAACGTGCTATGATTGAAAAGTTGGCTCGCGGAAGTTTTTAGAACTTAGAGCACTTTGAAATAGGCGATTTTAGCGACTGACCGTTATTCGCGCTGTTTTCAAGTAAATATCTCTTATAAAATTATACTGGGCCTACCCAGTGCACTATGTTATGTAAGGTACTGCCTCTTGGTACGTGCCATGATTGAAAAATTTGCTGGCGTAAGTTTTTAGAACTTACAGCACTTTGAAATAGGCGATTAAGTAAGCGGCTAATTTGAGTGTGATTAATAAAGTGAGGTTATGTTTGTTGACAGCACACCTGAAGAAACTTGCAGTATAATTCTTTAAATTGGATAATATATGTTTGCTTTTTTTACTTCCTTTGAATTGTTTTAATGTGTAGGAAACAGTTTTGCTCAATAAGTTACCTTTGCCTATGTAGGTTCCTATTTTCCCTGAAGGAACAAATTGATAATAATACGTTATTTTTATATTAAGATGTAATTATATAACTAGTAAATAAACATATTTAGTTACATTGTTAGATTTAAGTTTCATTCTTTTTATTAATGTTCTTTTACAACAAAATATTGTATTATTTATTATTTTGGGAAAATAAACATTCTGATTCTGAAAGGGTTAATGCAGATATTTCAATGCCTAAGCCTGGGTTGGGATTAGAACTAAGGGTGAATATTAACCCTACAATTGATAAAGGTCGCAATTGCGACGTTGTATAATGATTTCCAAGTGATAGCGTCACACTGTGCGACCTTTCCGAAAATCAGAATTACGGTGCGATAATCGATCATTTATAACTCGATGTTTAGCTGGTTCGATTGCTAACATACCCGACATTGTTGTAAGGACAATTTGGTTTTCGTAGTTGGCCATATTGTGATCATGTGTTTACAATTCAGCTGATTCAGTTTCGTTGTTTCTAGCCAGCCGTAGTAGTGTGTTTGTTTATGTTTGTGTTTTGCTATAGTACACTGCCGTGTTATTGTGTTTATTTTCATAATTTGTTTTGAATAATGGATCTGTGTGGTTCTAGCGATATTCGTGAAATGTTACAAGATGATGATTGAGATGGTAATAGTGATATTAGTGACAACTTATTAGATTTTCCAACTGACAGTGACTAGGCTAACAGAAGTGTTGTACATAGTAACATTTATTATTTTTACAGGTATATATTGTTCATATGATTGCAGTGTTAGGTAAAACTGGAAATGTTTTGACACAAGCGAATTCGGCCAAAAAAAATTTTTTTTACTAATTTCGACCTGCTGAACACTAATCTGCAAACCATTTTCGCAGAAACCACCCCTTCCCCCAGAAAAATAGGAAAAATGTGAAAAACCTTTTTCAGTCAAATACAACATGTGGCATATCTAAATTGACTGTATTTATTTACGCTGAACGCGAATATGCAATCGGATTTTCCCTACGATCAACATCACGCGAGAAAATAACGATGTTATCAAGAACTAATTTGTGCGCGGAGGATGGCGGCTCAAGGCGCATGAATACACCGCGTCGCGTTCACCACTCGCGGCCGGCCGTTTGCCACTGACTGTGTTGCTTCAGTGCGCAATGGTTTGTGAGGGCTGTGAAGTAAACTATTGGGACGCTGCAGCATTAAACGAACATCAGTTACAAGAGTTTTTCATCGAACACGGTATTGTAAAGCGCACAACTAATTGTGCCCATTGTGGTGGACACGTTTCCATTGGTGAGGATTATTACTTTCGGTGCTCGAGGAGTATGTCGGTCAGAAAAAAAAAACCGAAGCATGCGGGTGGCGTGGTTCGGCGCGCGCCGGTTCCTGGCTCAGGAATACAAGATTACCGCACAGGACCATTTTCAACTTTGTTCTCACCCTGCTGACAAGAGAACCTCCCCGGTACCCCTTCCTGAGAGACACTCTTCATCTTACCTCTCACACAGTCTTTGATTGGTGCAGTTTTTACCGGGAGGTGATCTTAAATCACTTGCAGCGGGAAAACGTTCAGCTAGGTGGCCCCGGTGAGATTGTTGAAATCGACGAAGCCAAATTTGGTAAGCGTAAATACAACCGCGGCAGGATCATCAAGGGACAGTGGGTTCTGGGTGCTATTCAGCGGAGCAACAAGAAGACCTTGCTAGTGCCCAACCCTGACGGGTCAGCGAGGACCCTAGTACAAATAATCCGGCAGTGGGTCCTCCCTGGCACCCAGATTATAACCGACTGCTGGTGGGCGTACGAAACGCTCAGTGATTATCAATTTGAACACTTGACGGTAAACCACTCGATCCGACCACCGGGGCCCACACCAACACCAACAAGGTCCTGGCGCGATATCCGGGCCATCGTCCCGCGCGTCGGCACATTTCAAGGGCTACCTCGCCGAGCATCTTTTCAAACGGCGCTAAAGCCTGGAGGAGGCCACACGCCTTCTACAGAGCTGCTGCTCTGCTGTATCCTCCAAAATATTAGGTTGGTACCCTTATTTTCATTTACTGACAGTATAGGAGGGCTGAAAAGGTTGGGTTGTTAGTTTAGGTTGGTTTTGCGGTAAACGATCGATTTCGGCCGAAAAGGTTTGGTTATTTAACCCTTTCAGTGCCGCGACATTTTTGGATGGATGTTTCTAAAGTGCCAGTCATTTTGCATATGGTGTATCCAAAAGTGCCAGAGCATTTTTACTTAATTTGCAAGGGTTTCGGAGAAATGCTCTAGCTCGCTTAGTTTTTAAGATAAAATAATAATTTATATACCAATGTAATGGAAAATAACTAAGGAATAACATGCATTATAGATAAATAAATAAAAGTGCATGCAAAAAATTTCAAAAAATAAAAACACTTACTAAAAAAATTTTTTTCAAAAATTTTTCACTTTGGTGGAATTTTTCCCATATTAAAAAAATAGTTGAGAATTAATGTTTTATATTGTTTAATTCACAATTTAATTCTCTATTTGTAGGTAAAAATTCAGAGTTATTACTTCACTTACAACAAAATTATTGAATATTTACAAAAACTATACACTTCGAAGTTTTTGGTACATTTTCTGTAATCAGTTTTTTCACTTGTATAGAAATCATCAAACACAATAAAGTCATAAAAAACACTAAATATATATTGAAAATTATAAACACTAAATAATATTTACAGTTATATTGCACAAAATGGATATCAGGATTCAACATTTGTGTTTCGGAATGCATTTTGGGTGTAGGCCCTTTTTGCATTTTATGCACATAAAAGTAGATTTTTTGCGTTTGCCACCAGATTTAGTACTTTCCTTACTACAAATGCAACAGTTTTTCTCCCTTTTATCTGGTATTTTTTCAATAATATTATAGGCTACACCAGCAGTAGGGCTAACACGAGCATCTGCATCCCCACCACCACCTCTTGGCGTCCTAACTGTTGTTATGTTGGTAAGGTCAGTGACATTTGGCCTGTTCTCTTGGAGTGTTAACCAATCTTTAGAAAGTTCTTCAATAACAGCTATTATGTATTCTAGTCTTGACAATGGTTTTTGTGTATTTAATTTATACAGAAGATATGAGTTCAATACCATGCGACCAAAAATGTGAAAACGCGCACAGGGGTCGTAACCTGGTTGTCTGGATCGGGGTATGTTTGACGTGTCGACCATATGAAAAAACTTCAGAATTGCCTGAAATCGGTTTCTGCTAAACATTCTAGCAAACCAAGGACTGAACTGGCTAGAAATCTTAGTCCAATACATATAAATGGTTGGTTTTAGGTTAAGTCCCATATTTACCATGACAAGAATGAATGCCAACATTTCTTAGCAGGTTTCTGGTTTCCATTGCTTGGTCCTGCTTTTATCTAGTAGGGTATGTATGTTATTAGCTATGAATTGTTCAGCATACATATTAATGTATTTCACAAATATATCTAACAAAGCAGTTGTGAAGAAAAGCTTGAAATATTCAGCAGGGCTAGAGTTTGGAGGTGGACAACGTTTTACTCCAGGGAGCTCGCTGAAAGCAAAATTGTGATTGTGGCCTACATCATTACCCTCCTCAACATTTACCCATCCTGTCCCATCCTCAGAGTCATTGCCAGAACTATTTCCATCATCTGAATTTGCCATACTAGGACGTCTAAGCCTACCGCGTATTTGGATTGGCCTAGCATCGTCGTCTGACGAATCAGAATTACTAACATGATGTTGAGTGTTAGCTAAGCCTGAATTATTACTAGGTCCAGGCCTACCTATATCATTCTCAGGGTTGTAGTCTGGATCCGAATCGGTGTCGTCTCCAAATGGTTCACTGCTAGCACTATCACTATTGTTATTTATTGACACGTCAGTATCACTGTCAGTATCGTTCACAATTCTCTGTAAAGTTCTGTCACTCAATGGTGACCTTGATCGATTCATAATAATAAAATAATTAAATATATTACTTCTAAAGCACTACTTATAAACATAAAACACTTGCACATAACCACAACTCAATATACAATCCAAACAAGATAAATAAACAGCTGAGTGGGTTAACATTTGGCGGGAATGCAGTCGGCCAGCTGACGGCGGGAGACTTCGCGCCAGCTCACAGACTGTGGAAGTAAAACTGTTATAATAAAAGTTTATATTCATTTTACTGACGTAAACTTTTTTTTATAAAAGAACAGTTTATTATGAGTAGACTCATATGAAATATACGCAAAAATATGCATTTTCAAATTAATTACAAATTTATTTGTAAACGTCCGGCTTAACCGGACGTTTACACTTCTGTAACAACTAATGACGTCCGGCTTAACCGGACGTTTACACTTCTGTAACACCTATCAACGTCTGGTTTAAGAGGACGTCGGCACTGAAAGGGTTAACAGTTTAAACTATAGAAAACTAACCTAACCTAACCTTGTCAGCCAAGGGTCGGTTCGGATACCGCCGAGATGAACCACGCACGATTTCGGCCAAAACCTTGAACATTAACCCGCTTAATATTGATCGCAGAGAAAATCCGATTGCATTTTCGTGTTCAGCGTAAAAAACCAGTCAATTTTAATATGCCACATGACATTTTCTTCCAAAAAAATTATTTCAACATTTTCCGGGTTTTTCCGATTTTTCTGGGGGAAGGGGCGGTTTCCGCGGAAAACGGTTTGCGGATTCGTGATCAGCAGGTCGAAATCAAGGGGAAAAATTTTTTTTTGGCCGAAATCGCTTGTGTCAAAACATTTCCAGTTTTACCCAGTGTTGTATAGCCTATATAATTTTATTCAGAGTGAAGTTGTGCTTCTTTTTTGTATTTGTGACTACTTTTTAAAACAACTCTTATACATGAATTTGAGTGGTTGAAAAATATTTTTTTACAAAAATCTTTTTCAAATTTGTTGGTGCAACTTCTACAGCATGCAGGTAAGAATTTTTTATTTTACATATTATTGTAGTGTAGAAATTAACGAGTAAACTGATATATAACATGTTAAGCTTATGCACATTTTTCATTTTTATATAAATTTTTTTTAAAAAGTATGCACGGCGAGCAAAAATGGCCCATCACTGAGAGAAAAAAACCCTATCACTTATAGGGTTAAATTGATGTTTGAGTGGACCTAGTGTGCATTCGAAATAAATATTTGTAAAATACTACTTACACAAACATTAATCAGTCCTACAATTTCCAGGAGCTATTAATAAGAAAAGTATTACATTTTTATGGTGAAGTAAAATGTTTCTACCTTACCTTAGTGATGGTTTGAGCATTGTTTTAGGCCTACTTGTCCTCAAAATGAATGCTTATCTATTGCTAAAAATCCGATTATTAAATACAACAGATAGTTACCTGACAAATGCGAATCCTCTGCTCTCCCTTGAAAATCGATCTCTGGGGATGTATATATCGCCTACTTCACCACATCTTTCAAAGACGCGACGAAGATCATCAGGAGTTGTACGGTAAGTTAAATTGTCAACTTTTAACGATACCATACCCTCAATACGAGGTGGAGGTCTCCCGTAACTCATGATTTATATTAATAACTCGTTACGATTATATTTAATCTGCAAATTCTATTAGCGTACAGTGAGAATGAGACAACCAACAAAGCTCCACAATCCAATATGGCGTGAAGAGAGATCGAAATTGAACGAAAGAACGAGAGCGAAGACGGAGAAGTGTCAAAACGGAAACAGCTACATCTGAAAATAGAACTAACCGGAAATCAAATCAAAACAAAACTGTTATTATAATAAATAATGTTTAAGATAACTTTGAACATTTAATTTAGAATGTTTAGTACAAATAGTTTCCTAATCTTTACTATTTTTCTACATTCAACTTATTTCAACAGTTACATTTAATAAATAACACCAAATGAAGGTTCTGTCACATGTTCAACTGACCGACCGATAGCGGATTACAACGGTGTATTGCATAATGGGAGGGGGTAAAAAAGTAATAAATATAAGACCAATGTATAAAATTAGCTTACCTCACAAATGCAAACCCTCTGCTTTCCCTGGAAAATCTGTCTTTGGGAATATAAACATCTCCTACGTTACCAAATTTGCTAAAAACACGTCTCAAATCGTCTGAAGTTGTTCTGTAGGTCAAATTTCCAACCTTCAATGATACCATGCCATCGATCCTGGGTGGAGGTCTCCCATAACTCATGGTTAAAATATTAAGATGACAAGACTAATTCAAAAATTAAGTTCACAGTACAATCACACATTCGAACCTAATATCTATGTTATGGCACCTAACCAACTGACGAGACTCAACGTCTCTTCCTATGTGCGCGGCATAGTTTACAGTACTTAAACGATTCTTGTGGTAGAGCCAAATGACAGAATTATATGGAGTCAAAAGCACAAACTGCACAGGCGGGAGTGATAAGAGAGCGGTAGATTCAAATTATGTCTCATGTTTAAACTTTAGTGCATGCTTTCAATTGTTGTTATCAAATTAAAAAAAAAAGTATTTTATAGTAATATATACATTCAACAGTATATTGAATATAGATTAGCTATCTGAAATGACTGCATAATCTTGACTTTTCATTATTAACTATTAATATTGCCAAGGAGCTTCATAAAATGTTTTACAAAATATAATTTAGTTTCTTAGTGAATATTGCTTTATAATAAATAGCAAATATTTGTTGATGTATTATAATTTATATAGTCCAAACACTAAGAAAGAACTTGTACTTCCTAATTAACATGAATAATGTAAATGTATATGAATTTCATGTAGGGCGTTCAATGTAGTGTTGAACTGTTCATGTAGTGATGTTCAACAGATTGACTGGGCAATGATTAGAACAGAACATTTGCTATTTTCATATATGGCTTATATGTCAATGTAAATAACTTTTTTCACATTTTAAAGCACTATCATAAATATAATATAAAATAATAAGACAGAATTGTTGTATCATATAAAATTCTGTTTGTAATATATAAAATCACACTAATGAATGAATATGAATATTTTTAATTCATTTTTATTGCTATACAGTATATTATTTGTTAGTGAATGTTTATCTCTATTTAGAATATATCTCTTAATGTTAGACATGCATCTGATTTGTGTGTACGCCCATTAAATCCATGTAAATTTACATTAGATTTATGTTTAACATGTATATCATATCAGATAAACAAAACTTGAGATGTTTTATCCAATGATACTAATTATTTGTTTTTATAAATGTATAATGAAAAATATTTTATCTTTTAGAATTTATGAATTAGTCATTTACTTTTATTAAAAGGCACTGCTTAAAGTTTAAATTTCTATTTAGTTTTAAGATAAATTACCTGTTCATTTGTAATTGGGCTATAAAATTATGACACTTTTTAAGGAATAGTTGGCCTTAGTTTGTAACAATAACTACATTCACTCATCACACTCATTTGACATTCATATTCACCCATATCTTGATGATCGGCATAAATAAATTTTTAAAAATCAATAATAACATAGAGGAGTGGAGATTAAAATATATTTGTTTTTTCATATCTTGTAAACATTTCTTAAAAGACTTCAATTTTTTTTGTGTAGATATTTAATTTTGTTTTTATTTCTAGTGGCTGTGATATACAAGCCAATCTTGAAAATTACCCCATTTATTTTTACCATACATGGTAATACAATTATATAACAACTAGCTGACCCGGCGAACTTCGTACCACCTAACAATGAATCTGATAATGTGTTTATGTTAACATTTTGTGATGTAATAGCTTATGATGAAATTATTTTCAAGCACGTTTACATTATTAAATAATAATACATTAATATAGGCTACAATATAATTTAAATAACTCACAGTTATTAAATATAGTATTTATAAAAAAAATAAACAAACATACATCATTCAATATAGTCAATAAAGTTAATTTATTTATCAGTTGTGTTTGCATTATTCTTTAATGTTGAAGCTTTTATGGACATTAAGACCTTCATGGTTAAACTTTTAATTGTGAAGCACTTTGTGATAAACGACATTTTTAGTTTTTTTCTGAGGCGCAAGTACAAACAAATCGGATGGTTTGCCGACTCGTGAACATGCCACGTATAGTTGGCCGTGTGAAAAACACGCATTTTCTAGGTTCAATCCACAAACACTCAAAGATTGACCTTGTGCCTTATTTATGGTCATGGCAAATGCAAGACGAATTGGAAATTGTATTCTTTTAAATTCAAAGTGCATATCTGTAGGGATCATAGGAATCCTTGGAATTAGAACTTCCTCGCCTTTGTACTTTCCTTTTAGTATCTTTCCGTGAATTACATTGGTCATTAATTTTGTTATTACTAAACATGTCCCATTGCATAGTCTCGGTTGGTTTAGATTTCTTAGTAAAATGACGACTGAGCCAACTTTCAATTGTAAGTTGTGTGGCGGTAAACCGGACACGTCCAAGGAATTTAGAAATTCGGTTGGATAATTTGTGGCCTCGTCTTCATTCGTTACACAGTCAATTGATTTAAATGACTGGATATTTCCAACAATTTGATTCTGTATAATGATGTTTAGAGTGTCTACATCAGTGTTTTTAGCTGCCAAAATTACTCGCTCGCTCAACCAATCGTTAATTTTGTGGTTAACTATAATGTTTGGAAAAACTTTGGCTATGAGTTCGTCTTTTGAGGATACAAAATTAAAAAAATTTGCAGGAAATGAAATTAATCCACTTGATGTGTCGACAGGTACTTGGCCATTGCCTATAGTAAGCAATTGATTTGAAAAGTCTTCAGCTGATGGATCGTTTAGCAATTCTACTCTCATATTTGATGTTAATTTTAGTTTTATTACGTATCACCAAAGATTTGATGATTTGAGGCAGGCATTTATCTCATCAGCAGGTGTTGATCTTGGAATTACTGGCAGTGTTTGCCGGAAATCACCAGAAAGTAATATCAGTGCACCTCCAAAACATCTTGTGTTATTGCGCAAATCTTTAAGTGTTCTATCTAGTGCTTCTAATGAACGTTTGTGCGCCATTGTGCATTCGTCCCAAATAATGATTTTTGATTCTAATAACACTTTGGCCATTTCAGAGTTTTTTGCAATATTACATGTGGGTTGTTCATTAGTTTGAAGGTTTAAAGGCAATTTAAAAGGTGAATGAGCCGTACGGCATCCTTCTAACAATGTAGCCGCTATTCCAGAAGAAGCAACTGCAATAGCAATGTCCGATGTCACACGAACCGTAGCCAAAATTAATGACATGAGAAATGTTTTTCCAGTTCCACCAGGAGCATCTAAGAAAAATATACCACCATTTCCATCATAAATTGCCTTCATTATTACATCGTAGACCTCCTTCTGTAGTGGGTTCAAAAGGGTTACATTCGTTTGAACTGATTGTTGCAATTCATGTATATTGTATTCACGTTCGCGTTTCAACTCTCCATTAAGTGCGTCATTCATTGCACGATCTGGTGCTGGCATCCCTAACCTAATTAACAAACTGCCACACATGAGATAAAACATATCTTCGATTAATATCAACGCCTGGTTATGCATAGCTTCATTCACCTCGATGTAGGGATTTCTAGAAATGACACGATCTCGATGTAAAATGTCTTCAGTCATGTTGTCCTTGTATTGTTCCATAAGAGAAGAGGATTTGATGGAAAGCATGTAGAAATTATAATAGCAAATAATGTACGTATCTGGCTTGCAGATGCAGAAAAAATTGCTTCAGCGAGTGTCGTATCCCAATGAGTATCGTTTTCAAGTAGATTGAGCTCTTGGCATGCAGCACGAAATGTTGGGCATAGTATACCGTTAACAGTTCGCAGTGATTCAAACGATGTTGGCCCACGAACGTTCACCAGCAACAATCGCAAATAAAAGCATTCATCATTCTTCGGATGAACAGTGTAAATACGACCAAGAGCATCTGTTGAACGTAAACCCCGATGACCAGGAACTACATCACCTTGTTTCCGACGTTGAAATTTCTTCAATGAAGCATTCCAGATGTAATAACGTGGCATTTCAGAGTAATGTAATGTCTTTGCAAACGGATCGCTTTCGCAAATCTCAAAGAAACTGGTTAATGTTGTAGCTGGTGGTGTTTCAGCACGTTGAGCAGCATTTGATGCGTTAAAATATACTCTTTGACCATTCTCTAGATGAACTGCCAAATGTAAAACTGTTGGATGACGTTCATGAATAGGGAATGAGAATATTCACCAAATCGCCTCGTTACAGTTTACATATCTACCAACTTGATAGTTTGTAATTTCATCGTTAGTATTTTTAGTTTGTATTCCAAAAACTGCCATATCGCTACCTTTTGTGACATATTTGCATATGTATTTAATGGACTTTACTGAATTGCAATACTCAATGTTGCAATGTGTCTTAAATGTTTTTGAAAGGAGTGGAGAATATGGAACAATCTAACTGTTGTCAACCAATAAATCAATTCCTTTTACTTTCGTTGTGGTAGTTCGGCCGTCATTTTCAGGTGATCTACGGCGATACTGTGGATAACCATCGTTACCAGTGATGGTCTCTGCTGTAATATTACGTGGATATCGCTTTGAACACTTGCCGTCGACCATGCAAGGTGATAGGGGATTAATGGCACCGCAAGGTCCATGTATCATATTTTTGATCACAACATCATGTAGTTCTGGATCAGTTGCAGAATCAGGAATCTCGGCACATATAATGTCATCGATTTGATCTGGTCTAATTTTTTCAACCAACCAAATAAGAATGTGTGCATGCGGCAAACCTCTTTTTTGCCATTCGATAGAGTACATCCAGCATCGCGTATCGCCGAAGATGCATAGCTTAACAATGTAGTTCATCAGTGACCGAATTTTTTGCTTGAAGACTCGTGCGGTGATGTCATGCCGATCACTCGACGTTTGTCCGGGAAGCAGTAATTGAAGAATTTCTATCCATTTTGGATTGCACGTAAAGGTAATGAAGAGGTCTGGACGACCGTAATGACGGACATATGTCATTGCGTCTTGGGCATATTCATGCATATGACGCGGGCTACCTGTGTACGTCGCCGGTAGAATTGTCAGTCGACCAACATTAGCTGCATCTCCTTCAGTGGTTATTGCATCACGTAAATGTATATACTGCTCCGAACGCAGTTTGGCTTGGTTTAACCGAATGAAATTTAGGCGCTCCGTTTCGATTTTAACGTACATGTCGACGCAATATTGCTGAAACAGTCTACGAAATCGTAGCAAATAGTTGTCACTATTGGGACGAATCATCAAACGATAATCGTAAAAATTCATTGAGCTAAGCTTCTTGGTAGTTTCCTCACCATTCAACGGGTTTACCATCTTGATGTTGAAGTGGTATCCATCCTCTCCTTGCCAAAACATCAGTGGATACTGCAACGTGTCATATGATCGGTGTGTTTCATATATTCTTTGCAGTTGTCCAGTATCGCGACGTGTAAGTATAATATCGCGAGTTTCCAGGTGTTCCCCAACTATTAGAATCCCAACTTCATCTACTGTTGGAGCGTTAAACCTGCGTTCGTGTGTTCCTACTGGACGTTTATCTGCTCTGATCACCACTTTGTGATCATCATGTGACATGCGCTCCATAGCAGTCTTCAACAGATTAATTAAGAATGGTGTTCATTAAGAAGCTGCTGAAGACCTTGAAGGATTTCTCTTCTTAGTGATGTGTTGATTTCTTGTCGTCGATCAAGCTGCTCCTCAACGTTGCCCATAAAATATATTTGTAAGAATCTAAAATCTCCACTTTCAGGAGGAAGCAATGATCCAGTTCTATGGTGGATTTGGCCTTGAATTTTGAATGTTGGATTGAATCCAGATTTTCCAATAATGTCTGCTCCGAATGAAGTCATCTGGAAACATCCATTGTAATTTTGGGTATTTGCTAAGAAATGACGTGATTGAGGTGTTTCACCACTAAGCAATGAGTTCAATGGCTCAGGTGGTGGAGTCAATATTGGCAGTTTTACTTTGCCACTAAGGCAGCACAATCCGGGAGTTTCTCCAGCAAACTTCAATGCTCCGCAGTGATCACAAACAATCTCCATAGGGCCAATGTCAACCGAAGGGTGTGAGCTGTAATTCATTGTGGAATCGTATTGAAATGCAGCTAGTTTCATATCAACGCGTGGAATATTTCTTCTTGCAAATCGTTGTTGATCTCTTAAAAAAGCCCGACGATTCCTCATTGCTAATCGAGCGGTTTCTCGGGCTGCATCTCTTTCTTCTGGAGTTAGCGTGGCACGACGTTGCGCCATATTAACTCGGTGTTCTTCTCGTGCGATTACACGATCCTCTTCATTCAATTGATTTTCAGTGATCTGTTGCCTAACTGAATTACGGCTACGTTGGGAAAGGTCAGATACTCTGGGTCGGGGCATTGTTATAAGAGTATCACCCCGTAATAAAAAGTATAAATAAACATTTAACTAAAAACATTTAACAATTACATTTGACAACAAATATTCGTAAAAAACAAATGGAATAGAAACCTATTTGATAGCTCTCATTTGTTATGCATAGATTTGTTTTTAAAAATTAGGTTATCATTACAACAGCTGTTTCCTTAATTTAATTTAATCAAGAAATGACAAACATGGCATGGTAAACAAAATAAAACATTCTTCAATAAGATTAACATGTAAACTGCAAAGGGCCATAGGACGCTTCCCTTAAAGCTTTTTGAAACGGAAACAGGCTATTATGTTATTCTAGTACCTAAGGAATATCCCTGTAAATTTTCATGCCAATTGGTTCAGTAGTTTTCTAGTTATAAACGCTGTAACTAACACAACTTTCTTTTATGTATATAGATGTAAAGGGATTATACAACAATTACAATTATATAACAATTAGAGTATTCAAAAAATAAAAAACTACTTTTTAGGAGATCTGCGTTTTGAAACCACCACCATGTATTGCTATATATACATTTTTTACTATACAATTTTTTTACTATCAGACCTTACACAAACTTGTGCCATAATTCAATGTGGATACTACACATACATAATTTACTATTACCATTACAATGTTTTTTAATATGTAGTCTCTGAAATTAATGAAACGTAAATATTATTCAGTTTCAAGATTTATATGTGGATTGCTATTTAAACATGAGTAAATCAGAATATGCAAAAATATAGTTTAATTTGCTGTTACTTTGCAGATTGGATTTAAGCAAATATAAGCGGTGGATTTTGGGTACTGTACTGTACTTTAAAAAAATACACACCACACCCATTCACTACGAACTAACTTTACAAAGAATGAAGTTCCCTCTCTATGGAGCCTGGTCTTAGTGCTGTGCTCATCAGCACAATCAAAAACAAACAAGTACAAGAAATTAAAATCATTTTCCTGAGTAGGTGGTACCTCCTATTTTCCGCAGAGAGAACTCACGTGGTGGTATCCTTCTAGCTGGATATACAATGTGTACCAAGTTTTCAATTTCTTTTTTTGAATTTAACACATTGAATGAGAAAAAATGTCAAAAAAGTACAAAAAATGAGCTGCGGATAAATGTCGCATAGGTCCTGATGCGCAGCCTGGCGTCGGGAATACCTGTCGCAAGTGTGTTGAATTGTTATTTACTCAGTCTAAGTCCGGCTCTCTTTGGGGAAGGGTTGTACGCAGTGGCTGTATTTCAACTGACCAATGGTTTGAGGGTTGTTCTAATATCCTAACTCACCAACTTCCGTTCCTTGGTCAGGTAGACAACTCCTGCAGGTGTCAATTACACTTTTACTTAGAAAAGACTCGCTCCATATTTCAGCATTTGTGAACTGCCAAGGATCACAGATATTTAATACATTAAGTAATAATATAATAATTTATTTGTACCACACAATAAACTTGATTAAAATTCTAAAATACGTGTAACATTTATTTTAATTAATAGTACAATAGCCACGGTATATCTTGAGCTGTGACACGTCACAGTCAGTGTCGGGGGATCTCCACCAATAAACAGCGTTTAGCGTGCTATTAAATTGCTGTAAGCATCAACTCACCACGCCCACAAGTTACCTTTTTTATAACACAGCTCCCATACGATTAGTCACTGATACTCTTATTTATTTTAAATCATATTACTTGGTATTATGTGTTATCATGTTATGATTATAGGCCATCTTTATCTAAACTTTAATGAGAAAAATAAATTATATGGAATACCAAATAATAAAACATTAGTAAATTTTTAGAATGTAGGTTATGTTTCTAACCTACATTCTATAAAGTTGTAATTATATGCAGTCCATAATTTAATTTTATAATAAGAAACTCTTACTCGTAAATGAATTTCTGAACAATATGCAAATGAATATTTTTAGAGATATACAGCTGTTTTAAATAATACTAGCTGTACCCGCCTGCTTCGCCGGTCATCTAATGTCCAATTTAGAACAGCTTTTGTTATGTATACTGTAATCACTTAATTTTAATTGTCGAATTATTAGAAGAAAATTATTTCTAATACCTTTCTACTTTCCTACATTTTCCTTTCCTTTTTCATATCCCGAGAGACATGATCATTGATTACATACGACATATAGACAATTATTATATACGATGTCGTGTACCACACAGTCATATGTTTTTTGTCAACAATTCAGATTCTCCATTTGAATAACATGGGATCTTTAGGAGCCCGTGGGGCGGGACCCTGTGGACGGATCTGCATCAAACTTCACAGAAACCATCTCGAGAGTATACAGGACAACATCCTAAAGTTTCATGGCAATCGGTTGGATGGTTTGGCAGCGCATAAAATTCAAACATATATATATACAAACATCCTCTTTTGTAAATATAGATTTAAATTAGAACATATGTGGTTAAGTTATTAAATACATAACAACTAATAGTTATTATAAACAAAATATGCACTAATATTTGCAATAACAAAATGTTTCTGATACAAAAAGAAGGCTCTCCATCAGCTGATCAGCAGCGGTAGTCAATGTCTATATGTCAGGTTAGTACAAAGGCATGCATGCCGTACCCTCCCC
The DNA here is from genome assembly GCA_035578905.1 of Stictocephala bisonia. Taxonomy (NCBI): domain Eukaryota; kingdom Metazoa; phylum Arthropoda; class Insecta; order Hemiptera; family Membracidae; genus Stictocephala; species Stictocephala bisonia. Next base: position 818,148 of record JAQJVL010000396.1, on the reverse strand, counting down.
TCCGCTAACCACCTAGCATTTGAAAAGTAACGGTTTTCACATCTCAAGATATTCAGTGGCTACTGTAATTAGCACCCAGTGTTAAAATAATAAAACTTACAAGTTAATTGGATGCAATATCTCCACTTTAAATATAAATCAGCTTTAACACTTGTAATCAAATTAAAATATATTATTCTCAAATAATGGACATAAATGGTCACATCCTTACGCGGTACATGTAACTGTCTTGAAACTAAATTCAAAATTACCATTTTAAAATTTAGATTAATAAACCAATTATTAAATTAACGTACTAGAGTAAGGATAACATTTTAATATAGAATTTAAAGTGCTAAAATCATATTTGATATATTACTTAAAGAAACTTACACTAAATGAAAACTTCTAAATTAAACTCGCAAGTTATATAAAAAAGAAGTAAAATCTATAATTTTATAAATAAAAAAATAACATAAAAATTTACTTACTATCTATAAAACTAAAATTGGAACCCAGATTTTATAGCGATGTAGTATACCTTGAAAACACTGTATGCCTTCTTTAACAGCCTACCTCACCCCTCTCTTTACTGAAAATATCTATAAAAAAATTTGAAATTATTGTTACCATTTGGGCCACTTGGTTTCCCTTATTATAACAACTTTTTCCACAACACACTCCTTCTATACCTATCAAATGTGCCTTGACTTGCAGAGTGGGATGGCGTGGACATTCCAAATACTTTGGAGCGGGTGTTGTGAAAGGCTGGGATCTGTCTACCTGACCAAGGGACAGAAGTCGGTGAGTTAGGATACGCCATCAGACCCTCACAAAAATTTCTATTGTTCTTTGCACCTGTCAGTTCCAGGTTTGCATGTATTTTTTGTTCTCCACAAATAATATGTAGTTGATTACTTCTTTCCTTTTGTACTCTGGCAATAAAAACTACTTTTTTGAACAATAAAATCGATACACTTCAGTGAGAAAGTGTTTTGACTTGGTGGTTTTTCATGTTTATTACTGAGAACAATAACAATTCTCTCGAGGGCCTGACGCAGACCAGTCACAGATTATGACGTCATAATTATCACAGTAGAGACCTCACAATGGAAAAAAAATTGTTTCCATTGGAGAACAAATGGAAAAACAATACATCAAGACGGCAAACGAATCCTTGGAAAAATCAAGGACAGAAGTAAGAAAAGCTTATTCTATTATAAACAATACTGGATTAGAAGACCATGGCCCAGTAAACATTTCCGTTAGTTTCGATGGGACCTGGCAAAAGCGAGGGTTCACCTCAAAAAATGGCGTCAGTTGTTGCATCGATGTGATAACCGGTCTAGTAGTGGACTATGAAGTTTTATCCAAATACTGCAGTTTGTGATAAAATGAAAAAGAAGCTGGGTTCAGGAACAGATAGATTTCAAGCATGGTTTGAAAGGCACAATCCTAATTGTCAAAAAAACTATGATGGGTCTTCGCCGTCTATGGAGACTGAGGCTGCGGAGCGCATATGGAAAAGATCGGAGGAACACTGGTTCCGTTATACAACATTAGTGTCAGATGGTGACTCTAAAACGTTTAGCCACCTTACAGATCTAAATCTGTATGAAACTCCAATTGAAAAGGAAGAATGTTTGAACCATGTAGCCAAGCGTTTTGGAACCGGCCTCCGTAAAATTGTTTCGGAAAACACCGGAAAAGGCAAAACCTTAGGAGGGAAGTCATATGGTAGTTTGAAATTGACAACTATAAACAAACTGACTACCTACTATAGAAATGCAATTCAAAGCAACTTAGGAGATGTGAAAAAAATGAAAAATGCTGTCCTTGCAACTCTGTCCCATTGCTCCTCTACTGACGATAAACCGAATCACAAAAAGTGCCCGGAGGGAAATGAATCATGGTGTTTTTACAACCAGGCCATTGCAAAATGTGAAATACCTGGCCTTCACAAGGATAATGTGAAAACCCCGTTGACTGAGAGAGTGGTTGCCAAAATTCTACCACTATACCAGCTTCTTGCTAGTGACGCGGTACTCGCCAGGTGCGTCTCCGGAAAAACACAAAACGCCAACGAGGCTTTGCATGGCGTGATTTGGACGAAATGTCCCAAAAATACCTTCGCATCTCGAAGAAAACTAGAGATGCAGGTGTGCGAAGCAGTATGCCAGTATAATACTGGCTATAGGCAAGCAATATCTGATCTTCAAAAGTCAATTGGTCTTAGCCCTGGAAAAAACGCTGCCAAGATTGCCAAGCACTTCGACAATAAAAGACTAGCACTGGCACAGAAACGTAAAAAGGTGAAGTTCACAGAGTACAGAAGTTGAGACAGCACAGCTTGAGTAAGAAAACAGGAAAATAGAAGCGGAGGGGAAAACATATGGTGCCGGTGAATTTTAAACGTCAACGACCGAACTCTGTTTTATTTTACGATGTATATATATATTTTTTATTGAACACTGATATGATAATGTGATCTAATATTGATGTGTAATACAAGCTTTTGACCTAATGTATTGTGTAAATTTATTTCACAACTAAAAGCTAAAAAATATACTTGAATTATTAGTTGAACATTAAACGTATGTTCAAACGCAGCAGTTTTCCAAAAGTTTTAATTTCGACAAATTTTCAGACAAAAATCGATATATCTTGAGTACCAATTGAGCTAGAGAGTTCATATTTTCACCACATATTTAGTAGATCATTTACTAAATATTTAGGTAGAATTAGATTTTTAGGTGAATAAGTTGCTTAGAAACATAATTTTATATATATGCAAGATTTTTTGAAAAAAACTTCTCAAGTTTACTTTATGATTGTTTGAAAACCACTAATGCTACCATGATAAATCTACCTAAATATTTAGATTAGATCATTATCTTCAAAATGAGGCCATGAGCAGTGTAATATGTTGGATAGTTTCTTAGATATATCACTTTGAAAAATGGTCTGAAAAACGTGAAAAAAAACCATTTTTATTCGCTGTAGCCCGTATGTGACAACTTGTTGGCCATTTTATATTTTTTGTTGGCCTACTACACACAAGAAAAAAAATATTTGAGCCATTTTTATTGTGTATTTCAAAAAAAGTATTTTTTCAGTGGTGAATCCCCTTAATATGCTAGGCTAACTAAAACACATCAGATATATATGTATGTTGGTTTGAAACTTTTTAATATGTTGCCTTTGACTGCCAGAAATGCTTCATGTACGAATTTTAAAAATATAATCTATAAGTGGTTAAAAGAGAAAGCCTTTTACAATATTGATTAGGTGAACACTAGCAGTATTAACAGTATAACATTTTGTAACATTCTACAGGACTGTGTTACCTTCTGTCGATGCGTATCTTGATATTGTATTTTAAGACCTGTATTTTCAATTTGTTTGTAATGTATATTACCTTAATATAATCTTAGCCTTTATAATATGGCCTTGTGTTCATATAGCACTATACGATTTATTTGTAAATACTGTATTTTAATGACTTTGTCAATACATTGAATGTTGGATGACAATAAAATATTCTTGATTCTTGAAATCCTGCCGCATTCAATCTGTCGTTCTTTCCCTCAGGAACATTTGTACATAATGTCCCTTCTCATTTACATTTTCAAAGACTTAAAGAAGTTTGCGACGACCGAATAACCTATGAGTTTTTAAGAGGACGTGAAAAAACCATGACATGTCAAAAAAGCATAATTTTTTATTTGATAAGCTGTATTCATGCCCGAAAAGTATCATAATGTGGTCAATTTTCATATAGTATATTTTGTGTTTTTGAAATGGGTCATATTTGACCCATGACAGACATAAGGAATGCAAAATTCCTGCTACGAAAATATAGCAGTCGACCAAGGGAAGAAATAAATAATGCCAAGAGTCATAAACTTTTGCAATACATGCCTTATAGCCCAGCAATGTGTTTGCAATGTTTTAATATGAAACACAAATAGTTTTTCATTACATGTTTCGTTTTCATTTTCTCCTATAACTGTATTTTTGCCTTTAACTGTAATTTTTTCTTATAGTGATATTAAAATATACATAGTGGTATTGACCCACCTATAAACATAGTGGTACTGACCCACCCACCCTTCCTTACATTTACGGTAGTATTGACTCCCCCACCCACCCATACAGGAACCACGGTATTGACCCTTCCGCCCTCCTCTACACTACAGTGTTATTTGATTTAACAGAACTGACAGTAAGTGTAATTATTTTTTTCTTTTGCTCTTTGGTTTTTTTTGTACAAGGAGGTAAAATAAAGATGACACCTTCACCACTACTGAACTTTCCATAGTACGAAAAATTTAAATAACTGCAGCTGTGTGCATCTTTAAGAATTGGAAAACATTCTAAGAATGCTGTAACAAACCACCCAGTTTTAGAACAATAAGGTGACAGGCTCACGTTACTTTGACGTAAAAAAACGATCGGTCATTCGCAGCTGTCATACTTGCTAAAAAAGCTATTTTTCATTGAAGGGGCTGAACAAATGGAGGGCTAGGGAAGGAAGGTCAAACTCCAACAAGAATTCTACTTGATTTCTTAGTAGCCGAATGAAAATATGTTTTGCCAGTCTGACATGAAACTAAGTACATTATATCAATAAAGCTGAACTGGTTTATTCCAGATCACAGGCAGTTCTACCGGTTCGTTTAGCTGTTTTGTTTGTTCAGAATAGTTTTACTTGTGTATAAAATAAAATAGACAGGGCTAATTTCATTTTTTTAATGCTGAAATTATATTTTCATATCAGATTTGGATATTTAAGCTACACTTATTTTCTTCATGGCAGGTGCCACAAAAATAATTTCACATAACTACGTTTTTTTATTTAAAAGTATAAAGAATTATTTACAAAATGGCCCAAAAATTGAATCTTGTAGTTTTAAATATTTCCTTAGAGTAACAATATCGGAGAGGAATGTACCAAATCAAAATATGAGGGAAAAATATAATAACTAAAGGTGTAAGAAATCGTTTATTTTCAAAATCATCTTCTTTTCCGTCCACCAACTTTGTCCCGCCTCCCCTTTCCAGCAGCTGGTTTTGCCCCGGGCCGTTTACCCGCTCCTTTTCCCTTCTTGTTACCAAACGTAGATCTTTTCTTCCCTTTTCCTTGAGTTTTTCTGTTCTTCTTTTCAGATGACTGCCTGTAAAAATTAAAAATATTAATAAGAAATGTATTTATCAATAAGTCTTGTTTTATCCGTTCACATCCAAACTATACGCTGGAGGAGTAAAATTTAAATTTTTTTGCTACTAACAGTTTGACCCTAAACATATTGAAAAACATGATTAATTTTATTATATACAGTTATGAATGATTTACTGAATACTGCTAATAACAATTCTGAAAAAGCGGAATAAAATAGACTCTATGGTATACCAAGGAATATTCTATTGTCATAGGTCATGGCTTCAACAGCTAAAAAGAAATTTATAATAGAAGCAAAATGCTACAATAGACAGAGCAAAGATCATCGAAATATTTGAGAAAATTATTGTTAACAAGAAAAAATCAGATAATCACTATAGTGTTATCTGGAAGTCCTTACAGAAACTAAATTGAAAACTAGCCATGGGCAAATAATTTAAAAGGAGATAAGTTATTCTGTTCTGTGACTGCATTCTAAAAAATATATCAGAGAATGAGAAATACCACAAAAAATATGATAATGGTTCATAATATTATAATAGTTTTGTAGTTAAGTGCCTTCTCTTTTAAAATATTTATCGGAATCATCAAACAAAAACAAATCAGCTATATTAGAGATAAGGAAAATGTTCACACATTGTCTATAAAAATAACTCTTTAAAACAAATCATGACTTCAATTAGGTTTGCTGTCACTTTAAAAACTACAACACACATTTTAAATGAATGTTACTTAATTATACGATATGTGTACTTACTCCTGCTGCTCGCTAAATATCTGTTTATTTACAGCTTTTTCTACATCCAGTTTAGGCCTTTTATTCAGAATGGAGTCTATGATGTTCATGTTGGACTTCTTCTCTTCACGTGGCCTCTAAAAACAAAATAAAAAATAACTACTATCATTATGTATCTAGCTTGCCTCCATGTTTAATTTCTGACTATTATAAGTAAATTGTTTTTATTTATTAATTCTTGGAGATTTATTACATTTATATTTTTGGGAGATCAATATTTTAACACTGATATGGAAAAGTCTGCTTACTATACCAGGTACTGCTTTTGATCGGAAAGGGTTAAATAAATAACAACTGTAACATCAAAACAATTAACTGCAATCAAATGTAGATGGTTGTTATTGTTAAACACATTTCCTCAAAGAGGTTATATGTTGAGACACATATAACCTTAGGGTTGGGGATTCTATTCAAAATAATTCTTTTTGGCGGTCTTTAAAGTATTTTGTGAGAAGAAAATATCTATCAAATAGGTACATTAGAAGGGATAGGACATCAGCAAACTTACCTATGAATATAAGTCCTCCAATATAACACCTTATAGTAATAAACACATATGGAAACAACACATTTTTCAGAAATGTTCAATGCAAGTGCCAGTTTTTTAAGGTGAGTACAGACTAAGTAAATTAAAAATTAAATTAAAATTTTAGTATTCCTTTGTGGTTATATAAAACCCCACCACTATAACCCTCTACTACTGTCTATTACGACTATCTATAAGCTAATCGTAGCCTAATAGTCATTTTCTGACTATCAGGAAAAGTTGATTTTATTGGCTATAATGTAAGCTATCGATGTTTACAACCGATATATGTCTATTTGTTTGACTTGGTAATTTATTTTGTCATTTACTTATTCAGCTGTTGTCATATCAGCTGGCGCTTGCGACTTCAGTTAGACACGGCCGGTATAACCTAACTTGTGTTGTTGTACTGTTTACTTACAAGTATTTACTTATAAATGTTGTTTCTTTGTAATATGTGCATAGAATATTAGTGTTTGTTGATTTTTCAATGTACAAAATATCAATAGCTGCCTCTCTCATAAAACTCCTCGTTTTGTTGTAAAAAAAGATATGCCATAAATATTTCAACTGTAAATGGTGTATTTTCAGTAAATTAAAAAAAAGTCCTTTCAAAACTAAAACAATCATGTGACGTTACAGAAAACTGGCTCATATTTTCTAGGTGTTAAAGCTTAGTGAAAGCGCCAGTCAGTGGCAATGAAAATTTTTCAAAAATGTGTTGTCATTGTATTTGTTTACTACTACTGTGGTGTTAATGGACTTCATAGGTAAGTTTGCTGACGTTCTATCTTTACTAATATACTTCCCTTTGACCTAACCTAAAATAACACAAGTTAAAGAAATATCTCAAATTACGTGTTTAGGTCAGGTCTGTATTATAGTTTACCAGAGGTGGCGGCTTCCTCTTCTTGATCCCTGGAAGGGCCTTCTCGGGTACAATGGTGGGCTTCTCCTTAGGCAGGCGAGCCTGAAACTTGCCTATTGAGGCTGTCGACACTCGAGCTACATTTGCCGCAATTTTCAACTGCACAACAAACATTAGAACTATCATTTTAGAGTTTGATCATATTTACAGAAAGGTACGTAAAGTAAAATTGAATTTCAATAAGCCAAATTGGTAGTGTGAATTCTACACGTTAATTTTTAAGTAAGATAAAATTATATCAATTTTCATCAAAATCATGTTTGTTACCATATAGCGTGGGCTGCTTTCACTGTTTACTGAAATCCTCGTACTAGAAATCTAAAATTAACTTGTAAAATGTATAGTAAGTAATCTATCAATATTAGTTAAAACTTGCCAAGTAATAAACAATTAGAAAAATAACAACTATACTGAATATACTGAAAACCCACCTTGAATATTTTTTTTATCATAATTCTCTCGGACCATATGAAAACATGAATTGTTAATATAGTAGATATTTAACTGCAGTGATAAATTTCTACTATATTAATCTTTTAGTTACATAATATACCAACAATTAAATACAATGACAGAATTTTTACTAAGGTAATTGTAAACAAAATTACATATCAAATGTATTGAAATACAAACATTATCCTTTTAGTTCATATCAATATTGGCATATTGTGGCTATCTAGGAATTGTTTTTAGAAAATTTTGTATTACCCCTTAATAGGGTTCAAAGTAAGAATTTTTTTAGTTTAGAAGTTTTTAAATTCTTTTGACATTAACAGGTTGAGCACCATGTGCATAATTTGTGCTGCATGAAACATTACTGTCTCTGACCATACTAAAATTCTAAAATTCATAGTTTTTACTGGCAGACCAGAGACTAAACATGTAGACTTTGTGGGATACTTGTGGGGGTTGTGGGGGTAGCAGGAGTACATGTAAAAACCAACAACCCCATTTTCCTAACCACAGACTGGGCAATATGAAAATATAGACTAAAAGGCAATGAACATGCAGCTAATACGATTCATAAAGAGAAAACAAGGCCAAAATGTATGTTCATATTTCATACACACGGTCTGCCAGTGACAAAAAGTATGCAGCACATGTGATAAACATGGTCCCCCGTGAAATGTCGCAAAAAAGGCCTGGAGGCCAACCTGTTAAATATGTTATGGATTATTGTTAACCTGTTAAAAATGGATTATTGTTATGTAATGACAAAAAGTGTATTTCTACAGAGTGGATGTTTTTGCATGACAGTCAAGATGGCGGACAGTAAACACCAACTGTAGAATTGCTCTCTCATTTAGTGAAGTTTTAGTGAGAAAACCAACAAAATCTCTACTAAATTCTACACAACTTATTACAACATGACAACTAACTGTAAGTTATTAAAAGATAATTACATAAAAATATATAAAGTACTTACTGTTATTGAAGAAATTAAGCTACATTACAATCACTTAGCAGACCCACATACAGAGGCAGCAATAACACATGATATAAGTAATTCTTTGAACAAATAGTAAATGAATAGACTGCAACATTTCTGAAGAGATACTTGTAAACCATTTCAAGTAAATTATTCAATAACATAAGTTATGACAATAAACCACAGTCTATGATATTATAGGACTGCCAACACACAAGTGGATCATCATACGTCACTACTATTACAACAACAGTTGTCTGCAGGCCTAAAACAACAGTTGTCGGCACTGGTGGCGCAGTGCTATAACCCAGCTACATGGGGACAAAGTGTTTAGGAGATTGTAGGCGATAGGTTGGATGCTCGGTCCTCTTAATACCGACATAGCATCCGCTTGATGGTTGCTATCGGCGTGGACACTACTAGAGAAGTCTGGGGTGTCCACGTTGGGTGGTGATCATTGTGCGGATGTTATGTGGGGGAGATAACTGAGTATCAGGCTTGTCAATTAGCTGAAAATCAGACCAGCACTACGTGGTTCGGATTCCACATAAAGCTGTAAGTCCCTTAGGTGCCCTGGTTGTTGGGCTATTAATAAATTGCCCTTTTATTTACAGGAACAGTTGAACTCAGTTAGTAACCAGACTACACTCATTCACACTCATCCTACACTCATATAACCATTCATATTCGCCTTAAAATGTACCAACAACGTTGTGTCGGCGCCTCATATGTAAGAATGTAAGAATTGCCAAGGCAGTCACACTGGTGCTACACCACAAACCTCCAAGAAGTAAACATTTCTGCTGACAATATCCTCAATATAAATAATCAATTTCCATATTTGACATTGTTTATATAAATACATTAATATATAACTCAATTATTATTCAACAACCTGACCAAAATTAATTGACAGACAAGCAACCAAAGTCTTTAAAACTGATTTTATCCATATTTTAACAATCAAACTATAATAAATTGACAGACAAGGCAGCCAAAGTCTTTAAAACTGATTTTATCCATATTTTAACAACCAAACTATAATAAATTGACAGACAAGGCAGCCAAAGTCTTTAAAACTGATTTTATCCATATTTTAACAACCAAACTATAATAAATTGACAGACAAGGCAGCCAAAGTCTTTAAAACTGATTTTATCCATATTTTAACAATCAAACTATAATAAATTGACAAACAAGGCAGCCAAAGTCTTTAAAACTGATTTTATCCATATTTTAACTACCTGGATGGTTTGATGTGACTTACAAAGCTAACTCATAAGTAGGGATGACATTATACAATATTGTAATGAACAGGTGGCTTGGACAATGACCCAGACACTCTGAGTCAGCACTCAGATGTCAACTCTCTGACATTACTTACCATTTGTAATAGTGTAATGAACAGGTGGCTTGGACAATGACCCAGACACTGAGTCAGCACTCAGATGTCAACTCTCTGACATTACTTACTATTTGTAATATTGTAATGAACAGGTGGCTTGGTCAATGACCCAGACACACTGAGTCAGCACTCAGATGTCAACTCTCTGACATTACTTACCATTTGTAATATTGTAATGAACAGGTGGCTTGGACAATGACCCAGACACTCTGAGTCAGCACTCAGATGTCAACTCTCTGACATTACTTACCATTTGTAATATTGTAATGAACAGGTGGCTTGGACAATGACCCAGACACTCTGAGTCAGCACTCAGATGTCAACTCTCTGACACTACTTACCATTTGTAATATTCTTCAACTCTGAACAGAATTTGTATACATATCAACTTAATGTATGCTTCCACACGATTGTACTTGTATTTCTACTAAATAGAAACTAATTATTTAAACAATAATAACATAATGAAAGATTTAGAAAAAAGTAAAACTACCACACACCATAGCAACGCTTTTTCAGAAATCAAATTCAGTCCATTAATTAAAACCAGATCATATTCTAGTTAGGAGTAAAATCTGCTCGAAAGTCATCAAACTCAACATCAGCCAGTAATGGAAAAAGAACCACGCCTATTTTGGGGGGCCTACAATCATTTAAGCCTCCCAGAGAAAATGATGGCAAAGCAGCTTCTCTAGAAACCAATTTAAAAAATTTAAGAGAAAATAAAGGACTGGAGAAAATTGCTAATTTCATCGATGATCTTAAAATAAATATAGAAGAACTAACCCAACTTGGTTAACTGATGAACATATAGGCCAGTATTTTGAACAATTAAATGATTAGGTTTTGGGAAGTTACTCTCCTGTTTAAATCCTTAACCCTTAAATTGGTCGTACACTTAAAGCTTTACAAGAGGTTGATCACCACTCAATCTACAAGTCAAGAATATTATTATTATACCTGTTAACGATTCATTGGAATTTGATAGACAAAGTGGAAGTCACTGGAGCCTACTTGTCTACAATAAATTGTCACACACACTTTACTCTTACGATTCAATACCAGGTAAAAACAGTTTACAGGAAAAATAATAATTGAAAAGCTATTATTACATTGTAAGAGAAAATCACTTACTTATTCCGTCGTACAGCTCCTGTGTGAATAGTATATTCAGAACATGTTTCACCGTAAGTACGGCATCCTCAGCTGGTCATCGAGTGAAGATCAATCCACCTAATAGGTTTAGTCACAAGATAAAATTACACAAACACAAAGTACATATGACTGGCCCGTCGTTAGTGTTCGTCCGTGCGAGTTTAAATGTATTAATTATGTATATGTACTTTGTGTTTGTGTAATTTTATCTTGTGACTAAACCTATTAGGTGGATTGATCTTCACTCGATGACCAGCTGAGGATGCCGTACTTACGGTGAAACATGTTCTGAATATACTATTCACACAGGAGCTGTACGACGGAATAAGTAAGTGATTTTCTCTTACAATTTGATTGAACAGCTCAGGGGCTAAATAATGTATATGAAATCTCTATTATTACATATGTCAAAAGAGAAAACTGTTGTAAAAACTTTGCCGGGGCCTATGCAGGACAATGCATTTGACTGCGGCATTTTTGTAATATTAGCAACATAATACATTTTGAATAACAGTAACAGTAAGGATTTCTTTACAAATATTTCCATTCCATCTTTTGATAACATGAAAAAGGGCATTATTGGCATTGGTACTAGCCAATTAATATAATAGAACAGTCTTAAAATCTCTAATGGAGCAGGACAACCAATCTACGAAATACTTGACAACTTTTAAATACCCAAAACAATCAGCCAAGATGAGAAGACAAGGAGAGGTTCATGGCAGTATTATGTGCCTTTATATCAAGTGCCAATAGATAACAGTGACATTCAACCAAGTGTACAAACTTGTTTGACAGAAAATTGTTGTAATTCTTTACTTAAAGGAAAATCTAATTCAATGAAAAAATTAAAGTTAGAAGGAAAATTACAATTGTTGCCGATAGTCATGGAAGAGGTGTTTCTGAAAAAATAAATAACATTAAAAAATAACAAGAAGTATAAATCTATAGCTTTTTTTAAGCCTGGAGCAAGATTTTCTCAAGTGACAAATACAGTTTTATCTAATGAGGAAAAAGACATAGTTGTGATTGGTGGAGGAAATGACGTTTGTCAGTCAAGTTCACAACTCCAACATTTGAAAGCAGAACTGGAAAAAGTAAAAAATAAACGGACACATGTTAATATTCATTTATGTACAATTCCCCATCGGTATGACCTTGCTCCCAATCATAGAATTAACAATACAATTATGGAAGTAAATGTTGAGTTTAAAGCAACAGCCTATACATGTAGTAATATTTATATAATTGATTTATTTAATTTGCAAAGACAGCACTTTACTCGCCATGGCCTCCACTTTATTAAAAAGGGGGAAATGTCACGGGGTAATATTCTGGAAAGCTTAGATTTTGCAATGGCACTCACACACTCCATACCAGAATGAATAAGCAGAAAAAAACACCCAAATGAAGATTTTTACAGCCCAGTCATCCCAAAGAACTATTACAGCAATGTCAGCTAATAGCTATCAAGACCAGTATTTTTACAGCCCAGTCATCCCAAAGAACTATTACAGCAATGTCAGCTAATAGATATCAAGACCAGTATTTTTACAGCCCAGTCATCCCAAAGAACTATTACAGCAATGTCAGCTAATAGCTATCAAGACCAGTATTTTTACAGCCCAGTCATCCCAAAGAACTATTACAGCAATGTCAGCTAATAGATATCAAGACCAGTATTTTTACAGCCCAGTCATCCCAAAGAACTATTACAGCAATGTCAGCTAATAGATATCAAGACCAGTATTTTTATAGCCCAGTCATCCCAAAGAACTATTACAGCAATGTCAGCTAATAGATATCAAGACCAGTATTTTTATAGCCCAGTCATCCCAAAGAACTATTACAGCAATGTCAGCTAATAGCTATCAAGACCAGTATTTTTACAGCCCAGTCATCCCAAAGAACTATTACAGCAATGTCAGCTAATAGCTATCAAGACCAGTATTTTTACAGCCCAGTCATCCCAAAGAACTATTACAGCAATGTCAGCTAATAGAGATCAAGACCAGTATTTTTACAGCCCAGTCATCCCAAAGAACTATTACAGCAATGTCAGATAATAGCTATCAAGACCAGTATTTTTATAGCCCAGTCATCCCAAAGAACTATTACAGCAATGTCAGCTAATAGCTATCAAGACCAGTATTTTTACAGCCCAGTCATCCCAAAGAACTATTACAGCAATGTCAGCTAATAGATATCAAGACCAGTATTTTTACAGCCCAGTCATCCCAAAGAACTATTACAGCAATGTCAGCTAATAGCTATCAAGACCAGTATTTTTATAGCCCAGTCATCCCAAAGAACTATTACAGCAATGTCAGCTAATAGCTATCAAGACCAGTATTTTTACAGCCCAGTCATCCCAAAGAACTATTACAGCAAAGTCAGCTAATAGATATCAAGACCAGTATTTTTACAGTCCAGTCATCCCAAAGAACTATTACAGCAATGTCAGCTAATAGAGATCAAGACCAGTATTTTTACAGCCCAGTCATCCCAAAGAAATATTACAGCAATGTCAGCTAATAGCTATCAAGACCAGTATTTTTATAGCCCAGTCATCCCAAAGAACTATTACAGCAATGTCAGCTAATAGCTATCAAGACCAGTATTTTTACAGCCCAGTCATCCCAAAGAACTATTACAGCAAAGTCAGCTAATAGATATCAAGACCAGTATTTTTACAGCCCAGTCATCCCAAAGAACTATTACAGCAATGTCAGCTAATAGCTATCAAGACCAGTATTTTTACAGCCCAGTCATCCCAAAGAACTATTACAGCAATGTCAGCTAATAGCTATCAAGACCAGTATTTTTACAGCCCAGTCATCCCAAAGAACTATTACAGCAATGTCAGCTAATAGATATCAAGACCAGTATTTTTACAGCCCAGTCATCCCAAAGAACTATTACAGCAATGTCAGCTAATAGACATCAAGACCAGTATTTTAACAGCAAGTAAGATGACTTCTCAACCAACAAGGACGGTGCGAAATGACAAGCAAACGGATGGAAATAACATGGACGATGCAAGAGGTGCCCAAAATAGTTCCTGCCTGGGTTGGAGTACTCCAACTGCTTCAATATATAAACTGGAACAATTTGAGGCTGTCCTAAACCCACTTAACTTGAGGAATAATAAGTGCACTCCTGTTATGAACTTTAGTAATAGTAGTAACATTACCACTAGGTAATGTTAGCACCTTAAACTCCCCCATGACAGGCAAACTGCTTCAAATGTAGTGTGAAAACATACATTAGCTACAAAAAAAATATATAACAATTTTTTTGCTATTTCATATTAATATACAATCTTTAAAAATTAAATTGAATGAACTACAGATTAAATTAAATTAAATTTGGTTAGTTCAGACTAATTGCATTGTGTTGTGTATTAACGAACATTGGTTGAAGTCCAACAATATTTACTTGTTAGTGCCAAGTTATTGTAGGAACAGCACTATACGAGGTGTCTCAAATTATGTTAGATAAAGATCTAGATGTAATATTCTCAGTTATTAATATTAATAAGTTTTGTATTGAGACAGTCTTTGAGGCCGCAGCTATAGTTTTTAAATCATTTCAGTTGATCATTGTATCAGTATATAGAATACCATCTTCAAAACAAAATGTTTTTATTGAACAGATTGATTATCTCTCATCCTTTCTTTCAGGGTGCAAGGAACATAAGATTATTATAGCATCAGACATAAACATTGATGTATGAAAAAATAATAAATATGTCCACCAACTTACTAACAAATTCAAATCTTTCAACTGTTACTGTATTAACAATAAACCAACAAGACTATATGCTTGCTTAGATAATGTAATTAGCAATTTAGATAGTAAAAATGTTGAAACAGATACAATAAAACTATGTCTGCCTGACCATGATGGTCTATGGTTAAAAGTACCAAACCTCTTTGGAAAGCTTTCAAATAAGTATATTAAATTCTGTATCTTAGGTGAAAAAAACATCAGTAACCTAAAAACACTCTGAATACTATTGATTGGTTAAATTTACTCAAAGTAGAAAATAATGTCAATGAAAGGTTTAACGTGTTCTTAAAAGAAATTATAAACTCATTTACAGCTGCTTGTCCTCTAGTAGCTAAAACACAAAATGAGAATAGTGTATATAACAAACCTCAGCACAGTGCAAAATGGTATACAGAAAACTTAACAAAATAAGACTGATGTTACTAATTTTTAAAGATAGATCCCACTTGAGTAACCAAGACAAGCAGAGTTATATAAGAAGCTTGTACAAACAAGAAATTAAAGTAGCCAAATGTAAATCCAATGATAGTTTTATATTAAATGCTAAAACTAAGATAAAGGATGCATGATCAGTAATTAAAAATGAAATTAATATTAAAACAGAAGAAAACATTATTCCAGTAAGCCCTGATAGTTTAAATAACCATTTTATTAATGCACGTAGAACTTCTCCCAATATTACTACAGAAGATCCAATACATTTGTTATCTAGCTAAAAAGGTAAAATCAGTACGGTACTAAATTCAATTGGACTGAAATCTCTCAGTATTACGTCTTGGAGTCAATTAACAGCCTAAGTAATTCAAGATCAGAAGACTAACTGTGGTTTTTCCAACTTCATTATCAAATTAATTGGCCCTTTAATAATCACTCTTTATTTCTTGTTTAACAAAATTATTTCAGAAAATTTTTTCCCAAATTGTTTCAAAATTAATGTTGTAATTCCAATTTTTAAAAAGGGAAAGAAAACCGGCCCTAATAATTACAGGCCTACATCGTTAATTCCAATTTTTTTAAAATTGTTTGAGTACTGTCTTCATAAACAAATAATAAGAGTACTTTGAAAAAAATAATCTGCTAAATGAAAACCATTGGGTTCCCCTCAAATTTGTCTGCAATCAAGGCACTTCAAGAGTTTATGTCATCTGTTTATAAAAGCATTGATAAAAAAGAGGAAACTTGTACCACTTTAATTGATCTCAGTAAAGCATTTGATACCAAGCCACATGATATTTTAATTTAAAAACTAGCTCATTATGGTTCTTCACTTAAGCTACTATAATATTCTTACTTAGATAACAGGTTGCAGCTGATACAAGCAATGAAAGTTCAACATTGCTAAAGATAAAATCGGGCTGCCCCAAGGATCTGTTTTGGGGCCATTTATTTTTATTCCTTTTATAAACAATCTCTCAAACTTCATGCCATGTTAAACAATATTGTATGCTAATGACACTACATTCATGGTAACAGGTCCTACAATAGATCAGGTTTTAGAACAAACATATAATTTCAAAAATGGCGCTTAAGTTTGGTTTGACGCAAACCAGCTAAAAATAAGTCATTCTAAATCTGAGCAACTTATAGTGGATCTGAAAGTCCCAGTAAATGAAAACTTACATGTCAAACTGTTAGGGATTTATATAGACAAAAAAACTTAACTGGAATGAACATACAAATAATACAAAGCATATTTGTAATAATCTAGTCCCTTGAAAAAACTAAAGTATAATGTTAGTAAGGAACTGTTACTCTATTCGTATTACGCCTTTTTTAATTCTCATTTACAGTATAGAATTTTAATCTTGGGAAACTCTATGGGAGCAAAATCTGTTTTCAAATGGCAATAAAAATCCATTAGGGTAATACTAGGTCTGGGACATATGGAATCATGAAGAGAACATTTTAAAACTTTAAACTTTATGACTTTACCCAGCTTGTTCATCTATAACTGTCTTATTTATGTTAAAGAAAATGTAAATAACTTCTTGTTAAGATCAGATGTTCATAGCCAAAATACTAGAAATAATCTTTCACTTATCTACCTTTAACAAGATTAACAATTACACAAAACAGCTATAAATTTCTCAGCATACAATTTTATAATAAACTGCCTCAACAAGCATCTTAAGTTTTTCAAAAAAATTATATATTCTTGGCTTAACACTAAATCTTTTTACTCTTTGGATGAATTTTTACAGTGTAACATGAGTGACTTACATTTTTAATCTTTGAACTAATTTTAATCATATAATCATATTTTAATTTTTGTTTTATAAGACTAGTTATATTTTACAATTTTTTGAATACCATTATTTTTTTTATTTTTTTACGTAATGATCATTGTACTATGTATAAAATATTACCAAGTTTACTGCTACTTTTACCATGTATAATAATATATTGTTTGACTGTTTTTTCTTGAATTTTTAAAAATCTAGTTTATAAATTAACAATGTCGATTGCTTACAAATGCTGAAAGACAATAAAGATTTGAATTTGAATTTTTGTTGTTTGTAAAATATCATTATAATGGCAATCAAAACATAATTCTGGCATATGATAATTTTTTTCTATAGGTTGTAGTTTTATTGAAGGTCTTAAGGTGGCCGTTTAACAAACCGTCCAGTCACTGCTGGCAAGTTGAAAGCTCTATTGTAGACATGCAACTTTACCTCCAGCAAATGCTGTAATGTTTCAACTATACAGTGAACTATAATAATTACTACTAAACATGTATGATTATTAAAGGTCCAATCTAGTGGACCATAATTTAAGATTATGAGTTCTTTTTATTTCTATCAAATGACCGATAGAGTTTAGTGTTTCGATATGATCATTCATTATTATGGACTGAATCACAAAAATAGAAACTCACGTTTTTTGTTAAGTGAACTGTCCCCATTAAAAGGTGAAAGAAAATTGTATTCAGTAAATGAATGGGCCTCATAATAAGTAAATCAACCTTTTAGATAGGCTTAAGTTTTATGTAGGTACAGTACTTTTTGTATTTTGTTGAAATTTGCCAGTTAATTTTGCAAAATTAAATATTCACAACACAGTTTGATAATAAGTTTCTGTTTGATAACACTGCTTTCCGGAGAACTTGATAAATCTCTTTTCTTTGATAGGCTGGAGTTTGCTGAAGACGAACGTGTCACCAGATATGATGTCAGTTTTGCAAGTTGCTGGTTTAGCGGAGGGAGGTAATGGTTTTTGAAACAGTAAATTTGGAAAATTTATGCACTATCAAGGTGGATCCAGAGGCTTACACCTGGAAGTTTTGATTTTCTGATATGAGAAAGATTTGTTAGCTTGGTTGTTTTGTTTATTTGCAGCACCAAACAAAAGTATTCAGAAGTACAAATAACAATACGCCCCCAAATAACTAGTACATTTACTGATAGTGTTGATATTTAAAATATAATAGCCGTACCATAACATACAAACATGAACCATAACTGATTATATTCATTTTAAATACTTACCTTATTTTTAAAATCATTTATAAGCAGATAATTCTTGTACATATACAGAACTTAAGATACATAACATGATCATACTCATTGATTTACAAGATTAGTCATTAAACTTATGAGCGCTTGAGATGATGGTTGAGAGTGATGGGAGACTATGCGGTGACAACGTACATTAGCCTTCCAAAACTACCATAGCGAGACTAGTTTAAACTAAATTGTTGATTAATTTTGTTGAAAATGTTGCTACTTTTGGGTAAAATAAACTAAACATATTTGTTTTGAGATAATAAAATAAAACTTACTATTCATCAAGGAATATAATTCTCAAAATATTCTTTAATCAACTCATAAAATAAACATAACAAACCTGGTCAGCGGGAAGCTTCTCCGAGGGCAGTATTCCCACTCGAGGTACTTTTATTTTCTGAGCAGCTGCAATGTTTCGAAGTCTCTGGAACTCGTTCTTGGCTACTTTTTCTTTTTTTGATGTTAGTTTCTCATCAAATCTGTCAATATATGGATCTGCATTTTGAGGGACTTCAAGAAGCCAATCCTTTTCTTTCTCTGCTGCTGCTCTTTTGTATCCATGAAGTGGCACCCATTTCTGACAGAAAAAAAACATAAATTGGTAATAGACAGATTAATATACATATCTATTGCAGACAGCTGCTGAGCAGTGAAATGATTCACCTCTGCCCCTATCAGCGCTAAATATAACATGCAGGTCATTTACTGTCCGTCTTATATAATAGGAACCTTTACTAGGGGAAAAATTCAACAAACAAACAGAAAACAGACACAGATCACAAAACTTCTGTTAACAGAAAAATTCAAATATTCTTAAGGATTCAGTACTGGTATAAACACTATCAGTGGATCATCTGAGGGAAAGAGGGGAGTGAAAAATATTGATCAAATGTTTAATTACAATCATATCTATAACACAATATAGTACAACAATATGATGTTGGTGGTTTGGAGAGGAGAAGAATAGTTTGTTCAATACTGAGATTTCAATTTAGCTGGTCTATTTTTCTGAGTTCGGACCGATTTAAATAATTTGACAGGAACCTTAAATTTTTGTGGTAATATTGAACATAATTCTCACAGCGAAGGGACTATTCCCAGAGATTTAAAAACTTAAAAGCCTGACTAATCACTGCCTCATCTTGGCACACTCACTATATACATTTTAGTGCTCTTAATATATAGAATCAGGTAGATCATTGACCAATGCCTCAACTATTAACTATATTTCAAACTTATTTGAAGTTCAAATTCAAACTTATTACATTCAATAGTGAGTGACTATTGTAGATAATTGCCTAACAACAGATTGTTATTTAACAAGAACCAATAACTGGTGGCCATAATCCTTATATATCATACATGGTGCCGTTTTTTGTCAACACAACTCCTCCCTTATTTCTTGATTTATTTAAACGATTGGGGTGTCAAAAAAGTTGCACATATTTGTGTAAATAAGGTCTCCATTGTCAAATATTTTTACCTTGACGGTTACAGGAAGCCCTCAAAGTATGTTTTTCTGCCGTAAGATTAACATGGAGAGAGATTTAAATGAATTGAAAAGTAATGCTGTTCAAATGTAAATAATAATTTTTGTGAAATTTTAACAGCTGTTGGAATGTAACTAATGATATTTATAATATTGGGAAGGTTGTAAGTCTTTCTTAGTGATAGAGTGATTGATTGTATGGTTCTGCCCCACTAGCTTTTAAAGTTTCAATGATAATCTAAAGTAGTTATTTTATTTATTTAAATAATCATCAGCTTTGTAGTAGAATAAATTATATACAAACTTGTGAAACAGGCTAAGTAATAACACTAGGTATTATATTTAAACAATAAATAAGTTGAGCTATTGTTGATAAATTTACATATTATGATTTTACTTAATACAGTTGTATCACTAAATTTGAATTAAAAAGTCACATGCCAAGACCGAAGGCTGAGGTTTCACAAGCGCAGCAAGAGGGTTGGCACGCGAAGCGTGCAGTGATGTCCCCTAGTTTAATGTAATTTCAAGCCTTTGTATTTTTCTATTCTTGCTACCGTTTATTGATGAACAGGTTTCATTTGTTCGGCATTCGAAAGATACATTACAAACATAAAGTTGGAAATGAAAACCTTAAAAAAATCTAAAATAAATATTTACAAAGCAACTCTCTCCAGACCCAAATTGTCCCTTAGAAAATAAAATAACTGCCAAGATTACCCAACTGATAGTTAAAATATAAACGAGTATCTAAATAGCTTTGTAAACAACTTTCTACACATTCGGATTTGAACAATTTATTATTTGGGTTAAAAAGTCACTGAATTACGTTGATATAATCCTTCATATCAGCTCCTTCTGAATTAACTTATTCTGAAAAACAACATTTAACAAAGTCAGCTCCCAAATGAGCCAATAAAAATATAAATCTTTCTAGCTTTATGTACATTACCATAGTTCATGTTCAGTTTCCACAGGTAGTGCCAGCGATCTCCCTCTCCAGCACACGCTGAAGAGACTAATAGCTGAGATCATAGCACAC
Organism: Stictocephala bisonia; assembly: GCA_035578905.1. NCBI lineage: Eukaryota > Metazoa > Arthropoda > Insecta > Hemiptera > Membracidae > Stictocephala > Stictocephala bisonia. The sequence continues at coordinate 796,919 of JAQJVL010000396.1, read as the reverse complement.
CAAACAGTGGTCTGAGCGCTTATTTAAAATCAGTCACCATTATATAAGTATACAGCCAATGTATTGCCTTGGACAGTTTGTTTGTTTCTTCAGGCAATGCCATTGCTGAGATGGCCTTTAACACCTCCTCCTTGATTGATAGCATTAACATATATGTTTAAACATCCTTTCTGGTCATTTATATACTAAGGTAAGTTCTCAGTACTTCCAACAAGAATAAACATCTACTCAGAAGAATAACCAATTTTAATATTTATGTTTTCTCTACTTGCATCGAGTACTAAATTAAGATTGTCGCTGACGTATACAGATCAACTTTGCATATGGACTTTTATGATTTTTAAGAGTACAAGTTAACCTTCTAATCATCTGAAGTTTTGGGAACTTTAAAAACTTGTTGAAATCTATATATATTAACTTTTTTACATGTTGAAATTTACAAACCAGGAATATTTAATTTTTGGTTTAATTCAAAAACAGAAGTAAAATTGAAAGCTTTAACTTTTTGAATTCAATTTATTTAAACATATTATATTTTCCATATGCTACTTTACAAAACATTACAAAGGATTTTCACTTTTCAAATTATCATTTTGTAGAGAAATAAAGTTCCATGTTAGGTATATCACAATTTTTTAACTGCTGCAGTTCTGTTTTGTAGTCACACTTGACACATATGCAAATAGTACTGATACTGGTAACAATATTTTGTTCAAACACAAATGAATATATAAAACCGTAAACTAATATACAGGGTGTTTCAGAACTCTCTACCAACCTTTTAAGGTATTGATTCTGGGCTAAGAGTGAATCTAAATATAATATACTATATATACTATAGACACTTTAAACAATATCTGGAGCAAACTGGAAATGAGATAAAAGATTGATGACCGATGTGGGACTGAGTCCACCTATGGTATGGAGTAGTACGGGAAAATAGCGATGTCGGTCTCAGTTCGCCTATGGAGCACAAAAGGTTAACAATTATGGGCCGGTACTAGGTCGGTTAAAGCCCAGCTTTACAATCTGCAGGAAGCTGCCCATTCTCTCTCTCTATCTCCCATGTTCTATCTCAGTGTTAAAATCACCTCTAGTAACATCAAGCCGTTAATTTGCCATCGGGCAATTATAAAATAACACTTTCTGAGGAAATTCACAGTGATTATAAAACTGACCCAGCCACAATGGTTCACAATCCATACATTGCCCTACCCATAATCAGCCATACTGACCATAACTGCATCTTAATAATAAATAGCAAATACATTGAAAAACTTACTTTTAAAACATCATCCCAGGTGAGTTTAGATTTTTTAGTTTTTTTCAATCCTTTTTCAAGTGCAAATTTTTGCCACTTTGTCAAAGGTTTTGGCTTAGGAATCGGCTTCTCTCGTGGAAGGATATATTTCGGTCCTGGCAGCTTTACTACAATTGCATCTTCTACATGTTCAGTGGGCAATTCCCACACTTTATTAAAGAGAAGTTGAGTGTTGTCTCTAGCCAAACTTTTCAGATAATCATCCTTTTTGGATCTGAAAAAATGATTAATTAAAATTTATTCTCTCTATCAAGATTTATTCTGAAATGAATCATATTATCAAAATAAAAAATGTTAAGTGTTAGTTCAATATTGGTCGTGGGCTGCTTTGAATTTGGGCACAGTATTCCACATTATACAGGGTGTATATTACGTCTGGAAAACACTTAAATATCTAAATATACTGTATTCTTTATTCATCAAAATATAAATTCAAAACGTTTTACAGTCGTGATACGGATTGGGCACCTACAAGATACAAGATACTTTATTTCCATTGACCTTTTGTACAGGAATAGGAGCCGTCACAAATACAAGAATATAATACAAGAATATAATAGAACTTAACCACTAACAGCCTAGCCTACTTAAATCCAATTGCCACATGACTTTCCAAAAATTCAGATATTGTATAAAATGGATTCAAAATTAGCCATTCATATAAGGAGGTCTTAAAACTATTTATGCTAGCATTATAAGCTTCCTGTGGAAGTTTGTTAAAAAATTTTATACCCAATATTTTGTGAGATTTACCAGACTTGCTTAATCTATGTTGTGGAATATCAATTTGGGAGCAAAACCTGGTGGCATATCCATGAATATCTTTTCTTTTAATGAAATCATGAGCATTAAGTTTCGTGTGTAAAAGAGTTTTGTATATATAAAGGTTAATGACTGTTAAAATTTTCTGTTGGATAAAAAGAGGTTTGCAATGTTCAACTGGGCCAGTTCCAGATAATACCCTCACAATCTTTTTTTGCATCAAAAGTAATTCATGGGTATGTGAAGAATGGCCCCAGAGCAAAATGCCGTAAGACAAATGCGACTGAAAAAGGCCGAAGTAGGCTGTTCTTAGGTATTCCTCTCTTACTAATGGCTTCAGTCATGACTAATGAGGGACGGCCTATCGAGGTTATCACCAATATTCTTAATGGGAGCCTATACCTTGTGATACATACAGTGAGCTGAATGTGTTGCTAGGCACTGCTTTTATTATCATCCAGCATATGGCCGATTGATTGCCAAAGTATTTTTCAATTTATCTCGAGATATACCGTAATTGTCAGAGGTAGACCAAAATAGTATTCCTATTGGTGTTTAGTGTAATACACTAGACAAAATACATTAATGTTGGAAAAAATCATGCTATATAATTGACATTATAACAACAAATATTTGCTTAAATGTACCTAGGTTTTCAGATTTTTTGGACAAAATAAGTTTTCTTAAGAATATAAACATGTTTTCATAAATTATAGGTTGATTTTACATTTGTTTTTTTTTTATGAAATAAAATGTCACGAAGCATAAATGTATCCACAACGCTATACTTACACAAAAACCAGTAGATTTAAAAACAAACAATAAATTGTTGTTTTTCCTTATTTACATAATTTCCCTGAAATTATTTTAATAAGCTCACTTTTAATATTGGCTTAATGTATGAGTGCTTTGAGATAAAACTTGAAAAATGCATACTGTGCTCTTTCAAATAATTACCGTAGTTTTTTAATTTTTTTCTTAATATATTTTATTTTATTAATTTTAATGGTTTTATTAACTGATTACTATCCATTACAGTTACTATCTTCTAGTAATTCAGGCCTTCCACTAGGTCTGAGAAAAAAAGTAGGACATTTTAATGAAAAAAGTAGGACATTTAACGAAAGGCGCAACAGTCACACTTAGCGTTGTATTATTATTATTTATTAATTGTATTCCATACGGGGACCCCCCTCGTTCCGCATGCATGAATTGAGAGCTAAAACAGCTGAATTTATCGAAGCAAAAATAATACTGAAAACTAAATCCAAGACTATGAAGTAGTTTTGTTCTCATTTGAACCTACAATATACTAAGATTAGTTCAAACGGGCATTAATCTAAATTTATGACTAATAAATTAGGTCTTACCTAATGACTCACAAATGAATGTTAAATTTATGAGATAAATAAATAGAAATAACACTTTAAAAAATTATTTCAACCCAAAATTCATGCATGTCCCCGCTCTTTATAATTTATTTTCTCTTTTACTACAAAAGAATAGAAATACATAACTTATTTATATTTTTTCATAATGTAGTATTTAAAAAATACTTAGAGAAAGGAAACTAAACCATTATTTATGTATCAAAAGTTCATTAGCTGTTTTTAATCGTTTGGTTGAAATGTCAATCATCTCTGAGGCTAATGACACTTCTGCAAAGTCTTTCCTTTTCATAGCCAACTGGAGCTTCTTCTTGCCTTCTTCTAGAAGATTTTCAGCAGCTTTGATCTCATTTCTTGCTTTTATCTCTTTTTCTTTAGATGCCTCTTTTTCTTTTTGTTCAGCAGATTCCTTCTGTTTCCTTACTTCTTCATCTTTTCTTTGAGCTAAATACTCTTTGTACTTGGAGCTTGCCCCTTTAGCTGCATCTACCATTCTCTTTGTTATTTTAATATTTTCTACTTTGCCATTGACTCTTACAAAATCTTTTACAACTCTCAAGCCAATTATGGTATGCTCATTGAGTGCCTTCCTTTCATTGGTCACAATATTATTGTTCATAGAAAACCCTCTCTCAACATCTGCATTTCCATGTGCTAGTGTTAGAAGTGAGGGCAAATAACTAGCTAGCTGAGGATATCTGGGTTTACCAGTTGATGTCTTTAGTTGAAAAACTTTATTCCAGTAGGAATCCACCCTCATGTACTTGACCTCAGTCTGTGTCTTCGATTGGATATACCAATCTTCTGCTACATCCAAATCTGATTGGTATCCTAACCATTCCTCTTTAAGTCTATCAATTTTTTCCTCTGTCAGACCATGTGGTACTTGGGTGATTATCCGTTTGAACATGTCATAGCTTTTTTCTTCTTTTCTTGCCAACCCATGCAGGCACTGCATATTTTTCAGTATTTTGTTGTCGATGGGCAGATCTTTCATTAGCTTGTTGGTCACAGTAATAAAAAAAGAACTTATAGCTTGGTAAAACTCAGACTTTTCTTTGTCAAGGATCTTTAATGAAAGTAGAGTTTTTTTAGCTTCACTTCCAACTTCTAAGTCTTTAAACTCAAGCAAGTTTGATTTTTTTACCTCTATGTGACTGATGTTGTTTTTGTGTTTTTCAATTTCTTCAGCTTTGATAAATTTTCTCAAAAGAGTCTTCATTAAATGGTTCATTTCATCATACAGTACATGAACCAATGGTTGTTCAGATTGAAACATTGTCAGAAACTTAGAAAATACAGCACTGATATGAAGCAAAAACTGCATTAGAGGAAGAAGAATGTTATTCTTCAAAGCAGAGCAGATTCTTTGGTACTTATAATTCTTGTCGAGACTCTTTGAACTTTGGTTTTGTGGCAAAAACTTGAAAAAATAATGTTTCAGTGCCTCATGCTGTTCGATAAGTCTTTTCAAGACTGGACCAATACTCAACCATCTGCTATTTACATACTGACAAAAAAAATGTTCTTCTACTTGCATTAGCTCTTGACTTTTCTTGTAATCTTCTCTTCTTGCAGCAGACAGTTTGAAAAATTTGAAGATGTCAGTTGCAAATTCATCTATCAGTGAAAATGGATGGTCACGAAGTCCACTTCCAAAAGCATTGTGGACTTTGTGGAGAGAACAAGGTCCAATGTCCACTAGACCTGGGGAACCTAAAGATTTAACCTGTGAGTTAAGTTTGGTAAAAAGGGACTTGTTCACATTAGGACCATCCATTGACACCATAATAGCTTTTGAAATTGAGACACCTTCAATTTCAGATGATTTGATGATTGCATCAAACATGGTTTCTGCTTCAGCATGGCCCAAAAATATCGAAGTTAAATACCGACATTGGACTGGTTCTGCTACCTGCTGTGGTGACCAATACCTTACGTAGAGGTCAAGTTGTTTTTTAACTTGAGTTGTAGTCGTCTCATCGAGGCACAAAGTATAAAAGTTGTTTGACTCTCTAATATCCCTGGTTAGTTCTTTAACTAAGAAAGGACCCAATCCAAAGGAAATCAAATATGAAGCTTTGGTTTTGTCCATGTTAAAGTTCTTGGCACTTTCACCAAACATTAATGTAAACACTTCATGAAGACCATCACAAGAAGCAAAAGAAAAGTTTGATTGGGCTAGCTTGAAAGCCCATATTAACTCCGCACGAATAGGATCCTCCAAAGTAACCGCACTTTCCTTTAGCACTGATGTTGTTGCGACACTACCGCTTTCTGTCACTGTGAAAACAGTTTGCCGAGCAGAGAATGCAACATTCGCTTTTGAATAATGTTTTTTAGTTTCACTGTGCTTAATTAGTTGGTCTTTGCCTCTATTTGCACAGGAAAAATAATGATTACATATCTTGCAATGCACTTCAAAGTCATTTTTGCCTTTCTTGCACCACAAAGACATAAGATGCTTGTTAGAATCTTGGCTCAAAAGCCAGTCTTCTTTGAAATGTGTTTCCCGTGGCATTTTTTGTACTATAAACTATTCCATCATCTTACTGCCTGAAACAAATTAAACACATTAGAAAATAAGCATAAAACCATTGAAAATAATAATATATATATATAAAATACACTATAAGGCTAATATATATATATAAAACACAATATAAGGCTAATATATATAAAACACATCAAGTTATAAAATGCCAAGATTTGAAAGGTAGCTTTGCTACTTATAAATTGCAAAAATGTATGTAAACCGTTTAGTTGAGAAGGATTTTTACACAGAATACAATTATTTTATTAGCCTTTTATTGGTGTAAGTTCATCAGACAGGAATTAATTCACAAGCAGCTCTTGTCAATTAAATCCTATCTGATGAGCAGGCTTCCAACCCACCTTAGAAGCCTAAACGCCCTCCATCCACCCACTTCTTATTTTACAAATACAATAAATCTTTTTAAAACTGCCTATTAATATAAAAAATAAAATGATCCTTGGTCTTACATACGGTACATAGTGAGTATTTTAGAAGAAAAAGGCTTACCTTTAGGGTCGGGTAGGTTCAGAATCCTTAACACAGTCCCACATACAAAAAAACACATCGTCGGGAACGCACAAAGAGCAAAATAGATACAAAATTCCACACATCACACTATAAATCCTAAAACCCATCATCCAAATTGCATGGTTTTACCATGGCTTTACTTTGAAGCCTCCGAATTATAGTGTATATGTAATATTTAATTTATTTTTAAAAAACAGGCTAAAAATTCCAAGCAAATCTGTATTTTTGGGGTAAAATAGTGGATTATTCCTGAAATTTCAAAAAAAGTAGGAAAAGTAGGACATTGCTGAAAAAGTAGGACAAAGTAGGACATTTTTTGAAAAAGTAGGAAAAGTAGGAAAAGTAGGACAAGTGGAAGGCCTGAGTAATTTATACTTTAAAACTAAAATTTACATTTGTTTGATATTATTTTAATTTTCATTTGTACATAAATTTATAGAGTTTGTAGTATAAAGAGAGCTCTTTAATGGCCTAATTAAATTAAATGGTCCATGACTGGCCTATTTCTGATCATAGTTTTTTAAGTATCAATGTGAAATGATCACTCATTCAAGGATAAATTACTGCCAAGTGTTAAGAAACCGTGTATAGACAAATATGTCCTTGTTAAAGTTAAGGGCTTGTCTTGGTAATATTGATTGGGATATGGTTTTGAAAGGTCTTGATTCGGAGGCCATGTACGACAGATTTCATGAAATATTTATGTACTGGCCGAATGTTTACTTACCCATTAAAGAGAAAAATGTTCAATCAAATCAGGGAATAGAAAGTGGTTCACTCCTAAGTTGGCTGCTATGAAAAATTATGTTATGTTTTAGTTTCATAAAGCTCATTCATCTAAATGTAGTAAGGATACTCTACCCTATTAGCAGGTTAAGAGGGACCTTAAATGTGCAATACAACATGCTAAATTGATTTACAACAACAAATTCATCAATTCTGCTTCAAATATGTCAAAGGCAGCCTGGCAAGTTGTGAAATGGGTATCTAATTCCTCGCCTATCTTTAAGCATGAGCAACCAAGCCTGATATTAGGGTTATTTTAGGGTTGAAGGTAGGGTTACGTTTAGTATGTTAAAAGAATCCAGCCAGTTAAATCAGTATTACCAAACCTAAATAAAGATATGTTTTTAGGCAATATCCTATTTATTTAAGTAGTCAAACAGTATGAAATTTGAGTATTTTAGTTAGGTGAACTTAATGCCGGGTACATCATAAATGTTTATATCTGATATATCGTGTTACTTACAATTATGACATAGGTCCTTAGCACTGCCTTAGAACTTAGCCACATGTTTAAATTTTTTTTTTTTTTTTGACATAGTCACCCACCCCTATACGTTCAGTGGTATTCCTTTTAAATTGTAGCCCAACAATTTTAAATCGATATCGGTACAGAGCCTAAACTACAAAGTCAGATACAAATTTGACATATCTAACAACTATTTTTAGTGAAAACCTAATATAGGCCTATCACTAGCTTAAAATAATCAAATATAATTAGGTTTAGGCCTCGGTTTATATAATTTATATGAATTCTTGAAAAATGTCTAAATGTGTGATAAATCACTCAGCAGTCTGTGAAAATCTAATGGCTGCTATGAGAGATAAATCAACTAAAACTTAATTGGTTCCTTATTTTATTAAGTCAAATTCTTAGGCCACTATAGGCTGTGAAATTTTAGACATTTTGCTTCAAAGGCCCTACATAATTTCTTATTTAAATTTTTACCAGTAGTATTATAGTAGTCAAAATGAGTGGTATTTATTCAGTTTCTTGCCACCAAACAAAACCGAAAAATTTTGGTTGAAATGGGTCAAGATTTGGCTGTGTTTTCACAAAATATGCTTTTTATTCCACAGAAATCACATATTTTACCGAGAAAATTGAAAAATAAATTTCACTACTTTAAGTATTTTTAACATATTTCCATTAATTTAAATAGTATTTCAATTCAATTTTTTAAATTTTAGTGTGCTTTTTACACTGAATACGAATTTGAAAACTATTTTGGTCTATTAAATTATTTATCAAGATATAACGTTATACTTATATTATCATGATAATATAAGTAAATAATGATATACTTATTATTATCATTATTATATATTCTATTATTATGTTATTTAACTCGTTATTATATTATTGTCTGTAGTTATCTTAAGCATGCATTTTTGTTTCTTTGTGTCCATGCATGTTTGTACCAATTATTCGCATGTCATCAAATCATTGTATTTTTAAAATGGCATTGCCGTTGGAATGTATAAATAAATAAATAAACGGAAAAACAAATTTCGCGGTGAATCGCGATTAGTGGCTATTACACAATCGTTATATAAAACAACAGTATTTGTGCAGTTTCTTGCCACCAAAAAATTTAGAACATTTTGCTTGAAATGGGTCTAGAATTGGCTGTATTTTTACAAAATATGCTTCTTATTCCGTGGAAATAACGTATTTTACCGAAAAATTCGAAAAAACCAATATCACAACTTTTGGTATTTTGGTCATATTTCCGTTAATTTAAATTGTATTTTAATCATCTTTCTAATTTTGATGTGTTTTTTTTGCACTGAAACAATTCGAAAAATTTTGTGTCTATTACAAATATTTCTCGAGATATAACGGAAAAACTATTATCGCGATTAGCGGCCATTACGTGATCATTATATACTACAACTTTTAATCACAAAAACCGAATTCACCTATATTCTCACCAGAGTGACAGCTGGCAGGCCGTCAAGGAGGCCAAACACTCGAATTTAATGCAAATTACTAATTTTTGTTGAGAAAATAGTTAGATTGTCAATAAAAAATGCATTTTTCGAGGTGAAAAAATAATTTTACTACAAAACCAGTTATACATTTGTGTTCAACATAAAAAAACACGAGAAATGAAAAAAAGTTGTCAAAACATGATTTTTTAAAAAGTTGGTTTTATCACTATCAGAGTTTTCCACAGATGAAATCAAACTTCTCAAGAGATATAAACTCATTATTCACCACTTTTTCAACATGAAATCGTATTTTCAGAGGTAGGGCCTAGCAAGAAAGTGCATAATTACCAAAAACAATTATTAATCACGAAAACACAATTCACCTAGGCTATATTCCCGCCGGAGTGATGGCCAGTAGGAGACCAAATACTTGAATTTAATACAAATCACGAATATTTTTTTAGTAAATAGACAACTAGGGTAAGTTAGGTTATGTTTAGTAAAAAATGCATTTTTCGGGCTGAAAAAATTATTTTATTGCAAAACCAATTATATATATTAGTGTTCAGCATAAAATAAATAACATGTGAAATGAAAAAAATTGTTGAAGTTTTTAAAAAGTTGGTTTTTACACTATCTATAAAAACTAATTTTTCAGTAAATAACGAGTTTTCCGGGATGAAATCAACCTCCCAAGAAATATAAACTTATATTTCACCACTTTTTCAACAAGTATTTTTCAGAGGTGACAAGAAAGTGCAGTTACCAAATGGTTTTTAAGAGCGCTAAATTCATCAATTTATTTTCAGGAGGCCAAAGTTACATTTTTTAAATACTAGAATTGTACTAACCTCAATTGCTGTATATTTAAATCGTTGACATCTGAAGCTAACAATGTGCCTAAATCAAACTCGAGCTCAATAAGTTTCTCAACATTCGTAGATTTGTACTTTTCGTTCTGTTTTGCAGCTCTTTCAAGAGCTTCTGCTACAATATCCATTAGATAATTATATATTTTGACTTTATACTATCTAAATCACATATGTTGAGTTAAGTTACTCTTACTATGTTGATTGATTGTATCGAGGTTCAGTGTTGAAGAAATTAAAGTGTGTAATAAGGCTGATTTTAATGTTCATTAGCGAGCTTTGAGGTTAGCGACGTTAAGGTTACGTTTCGATCTGATCCTGTCAGTTGAATCAGTATTGCCAAACCCAAACAAAAAATGATAGATGTAGATGTTAACAATAGGAGGAACACTTGAAATTTAATGGTACTTAATTATATATTTAAATTATAGTTGTCGTACACTTACACTAAAGCAAATTTGCAACGTGCAGAAAATTTATTATAGTATAGAGCAAATATCTCGCATGTAATATATGACGTAAATATATTTTGTAAATGGTGTTTGCCTCGTAATATAAAATAAATAAATAAAAAAGTAAACCATTAATATGTACTGAGCTATTCCCACCCTTTAAAGCATAGCCTAATATTGGTTTTTATTAAAAAATAAAACATACGAGTGAACACTTCATTTGTAATATACATGAGTAAAGTATTTATAAGTTTCTTAATTAGCATGTTACGTGTTGGTATATATCATATAAATTAACATGTACGTCTCACAACACTATAATGACCGAATCGGTCCGAAGATGTCCACATAGATGGACGAAATCGATCACCATATAAATATTTGACTCAACATCTAGTCATTATAGTGTTGTGAGACGTACATGTTAATTTATATAAAGTATTTAACAGCATACTCACTTTCCTAGTTGTACACTTTAAAATTATGGATTGGTGGAATTTATATACTACATACAACGTGAAAATTATATTCGAATGTATGTTTGCCAAAGAAACAGTGGATACATTTCGGATGCGCGGTTACAATAATGATCCCCTTATAACGTTGGTGGATTGGTAAATTAAAATTACCTATTCTCCACCTTAGATTAGTATAACTTTGGCAACAGAAAATTAACTTACACACTAAAACAACACAATTGCATGCTGCGGCTGACTGCAAAAAGGACAGTTCCCATGGTCTTCACGACTATGGAGAAGAAGATGGTAAATGAGGAACGAAGCCGAATCGTTCGGCAGTCAATTAATAATGTGGTGTAGATAATGTAAATTAATAAACTGCTGCTCCAGTTCCGACAATTTACCTGCATTAATTCCAGTATCCCAAAAATCCCTTAAACTAGTGGTTGAATTGTGATAGTTTACTTATATTAATTTCAGTATTGTGAACCACCTGCCCACCCATACACGTGCAGTGGTATTGACCCGCCCGCCCGCCCATAAACTTACATTTATTGTATTAAGATTAAGAATGTTCCCTAACACCGTAAGCTTGCGTAAAACAAAAATTGCTGGAAGATAAAACGAATGATTATTTGACAAATAACTGTTTTCTTAGCTTAATATTTCCCCAAACATATTTTATTGGAATGGAGTAAGCCAAGTTATATTGTCCATTTTCTTAAAGGTTGTCCAATGTGTGACATGCATGGTTACTCATGATGGGGACGCAAAAAAACATGCGCTTTAGGTGAATAATTCACAAATAAAAGGCACAATTCGTTTTATTTTTAAGTGATGTTGTAAAGACTTTTATTAATTCTGCAAGATTGAATTAGAAAAAAGCCCTGGCTGTTGGGCTATTAATAAATTGCCCTTTCTGAGGAACAGTCGAACTCAGATAGTAACAAGACTACACTCATCCACACTCATCCTACACTCATCTAACCATTCATATTCGCCTTAAAATACCAACATCGTTGTGTCGGCGTCTCATATATAAATAAAAATAAAAAACCTTTCAACGATTTTTTTCTGATATTTGGGGCCATTTGGTATTCCCAATACCTTCATTTCCAGTCAAGTTCCGAGCCTTGTCTCTTGGCTTGAAAATATAATATAATATACTACCGCTTCATTATGTCGTAGTTTCGTCAAAGTCCCGTTAGCATCAATAACTCTTGAGACAAACAAAACTTGGATTGGAAATAATGATAATCGCTTTCTTACTATATATTATTATTAACGACTCAATAAAGTGGCAGTTTCTTGAGTGTAACAGGACTTCAATGTGTAGATGTATAACTAGAATAGGGCAAATTCATAGTTTGTTTTTAATATTTGATCTAATTTATAATCATTTACCTATGAAATGTAATTTATATAACGATTATATTTTAATAGGCATTTGCTATAGTGTTACGCTTTAGTAGGCTTGCAAGGTAACTATTAAAATACCATAGGCAACAATGAAAATAAACATATTCTATTTCTTTAGATAGCAAGAAAACATAGTTGATGCTTCCATTTTCAATTTAAATGTTTACTTCTAGTTAATAGCCAGTGTTGTAAAGAAAGCTAGCAATGAATTACTTTTATACAATCGTACTATTCAAGATTGGATGTTTTTTTACACATGTGACCCGTCGATTTTATATTGATGAACAATTTTGAAACAACAATTCATATTTTTTAAATTAGTATTCATATTATATTTTAATAACGTGTGAAAAAACGTGCATAATGAGTGAAAATCCTGTAAAAAGCAACAAAAAATTCAATTTTTTAAAACGGCAACCTATATATGTCTATCCAACAGGGGTAAACTTAGTTATATTTATAATTAACTTAAATACAAATTTTATTATACTAAGGTTACTTACATTTATTATGCTTCTTAATTAATTAATTGTTTTTAAATAGATGATACAAGTTAATTGCTAGAGTATCCTAGGACAGTGTCATTATACCTAATTTTAAACTAGCTATGCTCTTTTGTCTGCTCCCCAATTCCATGTGACTCAGTCAGATGGGGGAATATGGCGTATACCCTTGAGAGTGCATTCTACCTCTGGAAACACTTAAGAACCTTGTCATTTAGTCTCGTTGGGGAGTTCTATTTCCAACTGCACACTTTAACTCACCAACAATCTCACATGAGATCTTGGCTGCAACCTTATGAGGAAGCTTGGCTTCACGAAGAACCATTCCTGAATGGTTCTGTTGTTTGGTTACCGCATCACATTAATATCTGCAATTCCCTTAACATAGTACAGAAACACTTTCTTCAGTTGCTTTGTGAGAAAAGCAGTGTATAAATTTTTTCGAAGTTATTACATAGGAAATTGCTAAGCAAATCCAGCTCTTGTTACTATTTTCCAGGAGAATAGCTTTTTACATCATTTTTTTATTCAGGATCTCAATGACTTGTCTTACTGCCCTGAACTTCTCATTGACTTTCACGCCCCTGCTAACACCTTGTCTTGTACAGCCCTTCTCCAACTGCTTATGCTTACCACCAATGCTGTGTGTCAGGAATGATTCTCAATTTGAATTGTTCAGACAGACCTTAATTTATTTAGAAAAATGTATTCTCTTGGGTGAGTGAGATGTCATGGTCTTGAGAGGTGATTCTTACCATCTTCAGTGAAGAGCATTAATTAATATTTTATTTGTATATACTTTTTAGCTTAAATTTTGTTATTGTATATATTTATTATATTGTTATTTTATTCACTATTGTTAAATTAGTTTTAGAATTTGTAATATGAATTTTGCATTTTTTGTGATATTTCGTGTATGATTTTTTTCTGATTTAAACATGCTTCCCTTGATGTATTCATTATTATTTATTATATTTTTACACTTATTTATCTATTGCTTCATTACTATGCTACCATGTTCGTGTTGTGTTATTTGTTTTGTTTTCCTGGGTGTGAGGTCGTACAACAGTTCTACTGACCCCCTCCACTCATGAAAGACTATAGATAATTTTTGTACAGCCTCTGAAACTTAATAGCCCACTTGGAAAAAGAGTACATATTTAAAATAATTAACATTTTTCTCTACCAGTGGTGTTAAACAAGTAAACACACATATTTTCATTACATATTTTTAATATATCGAAAAAATTGTACGTCCTGGGTTTGGATCCTGTATCTTTGGTTTTCTGGAAAAAATATGGAATTCTTTAAATCAAGAACAAAGTTGACTCTGAGATTGTATAAAATAGAATTTAAGATTATGGAATGTTATGATATATAAGGACCCACTAATAGAGCTTAGGGTGGATTGGTGTAGGGTGAGTGGAAGGTCATGCATGAGGCATGTGTAGGGTAGTGAGATGGCTAGGCAAGTCATCATGTGTTCAAGTTGAGTTTGTATATAAAGAGGGTTGTAGGGCCAGTTGAGTGTAGGATGTGTGGCAGGGCTAACTGAGTCGGGGTTAGTGAGAGGTCGAGATTCATAGTGTGTAAAGTGGGTGAGATGGTGAGGCAAATCATGTGTTCAAGTTGTTTGTGTATAAAGAAGGTGGGAGGGCTAGTCAAAAGTTGTGTTTAGGATGTGTGGTAGTGCCAGTGGTGTAAGGTGAGTGGGAGGTCGTGAGTCATGTGTAGGGTGGGTAAGATGACTAGGTGAGTTGTGTGTTCAAGTTGAGTCGTGTATAGGATGGGTGGGAGGGCTAGTCAAAAGTTGTGTAGGTCGAGTCTACTATATAACTGTATGATGATATTTAAGAAAGATAAAACTAGCCTATAATTCCTTACAAAAATAAGAAACAAAAAAACAATGAAGCCAAGTCCAGTATATTTATATGTTAATGTTTTTTTATCCTGTTTAAGTGTAACAAAAGTAACTAGCTCAATTAATTGATTGTTGATCAATATTTTCAATTCTGTACCATTTTCCTTTTGTTGAATGAGGTGCCCCTCAATAACCAGAGTTCACAGATTGCTGTATCCATTGAGGCAAATAACACTTTAAATAAAAAACTGTAACAAATATTTACCATTTATCACATTTCATGTTAATTTTTCAAATATTTTAGCGAGCTGGTAGTAGAACTGAAGACTTAATAAAGCCATCAAGAGAAAATGTGACAGCCAGAGCATCCTCTTTCTTTTTCATATCCAAGAAATTTGAGGTAAGCTTCTTTCATTATTGTAAATAATTATTTTATGTTAGTTAAAAAAAGGTTGCTACCTGGAATTTATGAACTTTACAGACACTAAAAGTAAACACAAATACATAAGCATTAGCTCTTCTCAAAAAGTCTTGAATATAATTTGACTATTTAGAAAATAAGCTGTGGAAAAGAGCCTCTAAATTGAGGCTTTTTATAATTTTGGTGAGTTTATAGATAGAAAATAGTTGTATCCTGGCATATATTGTCTGATATGCCTTTTTATAAGATGCAATAATTTTCTGATAAACTCTACAGTTGCACTAAGATTTTCCATGTGATATTCTCTGACAGTTAACTATTTTACAATCAAACCTAAATAGGACAGAGAGCATTTCATGTTGTCTATAAGATGAGCCGACAGCGCCAACTAGTAACCTAATAACTTATCTTACATTTGTTGTATAGACTGTCTTTTTTTTCTTTTTAATTTGGGATTCCACACACATCTACCCTGCCATTCTGATCACTAGAAAGATTAAGGCACTTAGTCTGGTGTAACACGAACACGACATTCTTTTGAGACTTAGAGGTGACCCTTGATGTCATTGGATTTAATATTATAACATTTAATTCACATAAGAACGAACAGATATTCTACACTCCAAGAATCTGCATCTTGGTTGTGTGACAAATGTAAACATAACCCAGATTCATCTAAATTAAACATACAAGATCTTGAAACTAAAATACAAGACCTTTCCCAAACTGACAGCCTAGACCATGAAACATCGTTGTCCATATAGCTACAGAAGTTGGAAATGCCCTGCTGAATGAAAATAAAATACTTAAAGAAAAACTTCATCAAGAAAAACTAAGAAAATCTGAATATCTTTTAGAGCTGGAAGACAAACTAATAGCTGGAGAAGAACTAACCAGGGATCTTTCCGCTGAAAACATTAAATTACAAGATGAAATAAATTAAAAAAAAAAAAAATAACATATCCACTGAACAAGGAATTAAAAAAGAAATTATTAAACAATCTGAACTAGAAAAAATAAAGTACTGCGAACAAGTAAATAAACTGTCATTACAGATCTCCAAAATCACTACTCATAATAACCAACTTGAACAGCAACTGGAACTAGAAAAATCTAACTCTGTTTTACTTAAAGGACAAATTAATGGCCTTACAAATAACATGAAAAATCTCAAAGAAGAACTAGTAGTAAAAACCAGTTTACTAAACAATATGTCAGCAAACTGTGAAAAACTTTCTGAGCAGGCCAGAATGGCCCATGACCATTTAACGAGTTTTTAAAGGCTTCTAAAGCAGTCATTAATAGTACCAGCTTCTACACTACTAATAATGACACTCCTAATAAAGACCTACTTACACACAACTTGACACCAAGAATAACAGGGAGAAACAGTCAAACTCTGACACAAAAACTGAGCCAGGAACTAACTGGGAGAAACAGCCAAACTCCTACACAAAAACTGAATCACTAATTGACAGGGAGAAACAGTCAAACTCCGACACAAAAACTGAGCCAGGAACTAACTGGGAGAAACAGCCAAACTCCTATACAAAAACTGAACCACGAATTGACAGAGGGAGTCAGACAAACTCTGACACAAATTGAGTCATCATTCGACTAACTCCACTCACAAGATGATTTTTAATAAAATGAACCTTAGTAAAACACCTCTTCTACATGCAAAAATAAAGCCTGAAAGTCAAAGTGTTGATGAATTCTTCTCAAAAAACATTAAGTTTTACTGTCAGATTATGGGTAAAAAGAATGACATAACCCCGGCTATCAACAACATAAACAGTCCAAATAAATCGCCTTATTCCTCACCACTTCAACTACATTCATTTTTAGTCACAAACCCCATTCTTAAAAAAAAAAAAACCTAAATAATAGAAATCTCTCCATACTACATCAAAATACAGATCGGGTTGCCAACAAAATTGACAGAATAAACCCTCTCTTATGTTTACATAACCCTGATTTAATAATTCTAACCGAACATGGACAAAAAAAAGAAACATTGTTGAACACGAGACTAATTGGCTACTCCATGATAACAGAATACAGCAGAGAATATTACCTAAAGGGTGGAGTTGCAATATACATTAAAGATCACTTACAAATCAACTGTAAAGCTATTATGATTCAGCACTTTTCTATAGAACTTGTAAGTGGCTGCCATAAATCTCAAAATGGGCAAAACACTTTTCACAATTATAGGGATTTACAGTACGAAAAATAACCTCGAGATATATGTTCTGTAAGACATCAGACAATACTTCAAGACCAATCTTGAAGTATTGTCTGATGTCTTACAGAACATACAAACACACAGACATCAAGTCATCCTGATGGGTTACATAAACATTGACTCCCTTGACAAAAAAATGTGACTACACACTATTAACTGAAACCTTGACAAGCCACAACTTATATAGGCTAGACCTCCCACCCACCAGAATCACACCAACATCAAGGACATCAGTTGACTGTGTATGCAACAACATCCCAGAAGATAGCATAAAAGTTGAAGTAATCGAGACAGTTAGAACTACATATATATATAGACTTACACCCATACAAATACAGTGGTTTCTACCCACTCATCCACCCATTTACGTACAGTGGTATTGACTCACCCGCCCACCCATACACGTTCAGTGGTATTGACCCACCCACCCACCCATACACGTACAGTGGTATTAATTCACCCACCCACCCATACACGTACAGTGCTATTGACCCACTCGTCCAACCATTCACGTACAGTGATATCGACCACACAGGACAAATATGCACTATAAATCACACTTCACTCTCCCCTACAAACCACACTATATTAAAAAGAAGAAATATGAGTAATGAAAACCTTATGACTCTAAAAGAACTCCTAAGCCAGCAAAAGTGGACAGAGGTATATAACATCAACGAAGCTGATGAAGCATACAGTAAATTCAGAAGCATCCTTCTCACTGCCCTTAATTGAAGCTTGTCCAAAAAGAAAGTCAAGACAAGGAAGACGGAAAAAGAAATATGCTCTCTCTGACCCCACTGCCCAGCAGCTAAAAAAGAACTTCATCGAAGCTCAAAACACCTTTAATAGCACAGGAAGGTAGGAACATAGGCAAACTGCCATACTTTTAAAGAAGGAATATGATCTAAGACTATGTCTCTTGAGGAAACAAGACACAATATCCACAATTGCAATGGCCGATAATAAGACAAAATCAATATGGAATTTTCTCAATTTAGAACGGAAATCAAAATCAGACAACAGTACTTTAACACACCTCAATATTAATGAAAGCACAATATCCGATCCAATAAAAATGGTAGTCTACTTAAATGACTACTTTATCAATGCAGCCGATCAAAGAATATTAACTAATAACCCAATTATTAAACATTTACCAGAAGTAATCTTAAATGAAAACCTCCCAACTTAGTCTTAAGCCCAACTTCCCCTGAAGAAATGTCCACAATCATCGATGGACTTAAACAAAAAACATCCTCGAGATGTGACGAAATCTCATCTAAACTACTTAGAGTGTGTAAAGACGTCCTGATAGAGCCTTTGGTTTACATTGCTAACAAATCATTCTCTACTGAAACTTTCCCAACAGCTTTAAAATTTTCAAAAGTATACCCAAAGCACAAACAAGGATGTACAACACAACCATCAAATTACAGACCGATCTCATTAATTCCAACCATATCAAAAGTTTTTGAAAAAACAGTCCTGTCTCGTCTTTTAAAACACTTAACAAGCAACCAACTTCTGACACAATACCAACACGGCTTTATACCTGGAAAATCCACAACCACTGCTTTGATCAGTCTTATAGAATTTATAATTGATCAACAGGAAGAAGGAAACACAACTATTGCTATTCTACTTGACTACAGTAAAGCATTCGATTGTCTTGACCACGAGCACCTCCTGAAAAAACTGTCATCAATGGAGATTCTGGGAACTTCAGAAGCCTGGTTTAGGAGTTATTTAACAGATCAAAATCAAGTGGTGGGCATAAAACATAATAACAATAGGAAATTTGAGCCAGTAGGATCGCACCCGAAAAAGATCACAAGACGAGTCTCTCAAGGATCGGCTCTAGGCCCTGTACTATACATACTCTTTACAAACAACTTCCCTAAACTCATTGAACACTACTGCAACTGTGTAATGTATGCAGACGACACAGTCTATTACTTGGCAGAGAAACCACAGAACAACTAGAATTAGACTCCTACACAGCCATAAATATGATCCAGTACTGCCACAACAATGAGCTTGTCCTCAATAAAAGGAAAACCAAACGATTAAGTACTGGGAAGAAACAGAGAAGTTGTTGTACGAATACCAGAACTTGACGAAGTTAGCTCCACCAAATACCTTGGAGTTACAATTGACAAAAACTTGTCGTGGACACAACATATCAACTTACTCTGTAATAAACTCAGTACAGGATTGTATGTGTCGAGAAGAATGAGAAGCATAAGCGACACCACTACCACCAAGACTGCATATTACGCACTTTTTGAGGCACACATTCGTTTTACGGAATAGCTGTATGGGGAGGAATACCTAACGCAAACCTACAACATGTTTTCATAAAACAAAAAAGAGTTATTAAAATTCAAGGAAACCTCCAGCCAAGAGAAACATGCAGAGACACTTTCAAGAGTTTAAAAAATCCTCACAGTCATAAACCTATACATTCTAGAAGTAGTGTCTTACATCCACATAAAGGTACCAGAAGCTGTAAGAAGTGGAGCACAAATACACCATTATAACACCCGGTATGCTGCCAACTACTGCTTTCCTGTGCATCATCTCAGTGGTACAGAGGAGAAACCCAGCTACACTGGTGCCAAAATGTGGAACTCACTACCTGATGAACTGAAGAAGACAGAGGTAGAAAAGTTTTCACGCCGTCTGAAAAATTGGCTTCAAGAACGACCCTTCTACAGCCTAGCAGAGTTTTATGACTGGAAACAACATTTTAACTAGCTCTAACCTGAAATCCTTTTACCACTTTGATTGTAATTTTGTACTGACGCCATTATTGATCTTGAAGATTGGGTAAATAAAGAGAATCTTGTCTTGTCTTGTCTACCGTTTCAGTTTTCTCAAGACATCTTCTAGGGGCCTCTCAATATTACTGGAACATGAAAGAGCCAAAATCATCAGTATAGTTATGAGCGATGCTTAGGCACCTAACAACACGATCACAGGAGCATCACAATCTGTCTGCTCCTCCTAAAGGTATAATCTGGAATTCTCAGACCATTCTCATCAAAAGAGAGGCTGTGGCTATACCAAACTCTGTGAAAGAACAACAGGTCAGCTACATTAAGTTGGGCTAAGATAGTTGAAAGGTAAAGTTGTTGACAAATGTCCAGCTCATCAAACTCCTGAAACCTAAAGACCATCCGTGAAAATAAATCCTTCTTAGCCTCAATCTCCCAGAACCCCGTGAAAATAAATCCTTCTTAGCCTCAATCTCCCAGAACCCTGTCAAGAATAACCCACAGGACAATAGTGAACCAAGGACCTGGCAATCCACATTATAAAAACCAAGTTCCCTTTATCCTTATTAAAAGAGTTAAAGAATGTCTCATTGTACCAGGCGAAGTTAGGGCTAAGAAGCCCTCTCTAACATTTAACCTGGGGACCAACGGCTTGAGGGTGACTTCTGAACCATCACCAGTGATCGGGCAGGCAGGCTGCGTACAAGGCCGGGATTGCTCAGACGGTCACCCATCCTAGGGACAGCCATGCTCGATGTTGCTTGACTCCGTTATCTTGCGATAACGTAGGAACCCTCCGGTCAAGGCCACTCATATTCTTAGATATGAGGCACCAACAAAACTTTGTGCCTACAATCTCCACAACATTTAGTCCCTAAGTAGCTGGGTTATAGCAATGTGCCACTAGCTATAGAAATGAAAATACTATGGAGAAGATCAACTTAGTCCATGTGAACACTAAGATCAGGCACAATAGAAAAATCTACAATAGATACAAATTCACAGAACATTTCCGAAACACAAACAAGCAATAATGAAATATCTATTATGATACAAACTTGTTTGTTCCAACACAGGTAGATGAATTCAAATTTCACCCGGATAAATTGGAGAACTATATGCATTGCAGTGCGTTCAACTACATTGAAATAATACAAAAACAAACTCAAGACATGCCACCTATACAAACTGATGATATGAGATCAATTGCATCCCCAACACCAATGATCTTCAATTCAATTAAAAAAACCGAATATAAATTAAACAAATTTTACAACTCACAAAACAGTAAAATCAAGAAATGTCTATAGTGCATCACTGCAAGTCACAAAATATAAGTCTAATCGTTTATATCAAATGCACCCACGACTGCTGTGAGCTCTTGGACCTGGTTGAGTTTTGCATTCAGGGGAATACCTACTCTAGGATGTTTTCAGTAGGCGAGCCCAATCCTCCAGTTACAGCTATCATAGCACCAGACCACATCTGCTGAGAGAGGGGAATGACGTATCCAGGGATATTGAGTTCTTTGGGTCTGGAGTTCTTCAAGAGGGAACTTCTGTGGACTCTTGGTGTGACCGGTAACCAGTCTTGTCATCCACATCATTGTAATGTTTTTTTAATGTGTTGCTATTTTACAAAATGTAGCCAATATAATTTGTACTGTGAATGTAAAAGCTATCAATTGTTAAAATTATAAAATAATGGGTTACTGTTGATAGTGAAATATATAAATAAATTGTGAACCAAATCTAGAATCTTACATAATGAAACACTTTATTAAAAAAACTTCAATATAAGTTATAAACTTACTCACGCTAAATGAAAGGATCAGTCGCAGAATGCACTAATTACAATGAAAATAATCCATAGACAAACTTTACACACCAACAAAAACTAAATATTCATAAAAAGAAAACAATTAACGTGACCTATATGATTCAAATGTTCAATATGATTCAAATAACTTATTATTAATTGTAATTACTTCTATGCTTACTGTAATTTTTTTAAATATTTTATTTGTTATGTTACAGAGCTTGGATTATACAAGAATATTAAATATTTTGGAAGTTGAAAGAGAAAACACACTAAACTATCAGTCTGTGATTAAAGAGAATATTCTCAGAGTTCTTTATTATTGTATTAGTGGTGTAGGAACTGCATTTATTGGGACTTTTGTAGCTTTTTCCATCATGAAATTGGGAAGCTGGAAGTACGACTTTCTCAGTACATGTATCCTTATTATTTTTGTAGATTTAGCTCAAGCAACTTTTTGTAAGAATTTTATAAAGTTGTTTTGGCTTTTATACTTTTAATTATTTACATATGTGAACAGTTTTATTTTTGGGTTGCATTTTGGGTTATTTTTGGGGGTTTGCACATTTTCTGCAAGTCATAGTTTGGGGTTTATAATAAGACAAGGGTTGAATTTTAAAATATTAAATCGTTCATTGTATAGTACACATCCTTAGTCAGATCAAGGCTTGAAAACGCTGTTATTGTTTGGAGTCCTTTACATTTAAACCATGAAGAATGATTTGAGCGAATACAACAGAAATCGTTAGGATATTTATACTTCAAATGCTTCAATGAGTACACATATTCGATTCAGTACATTGAGTTGTTAGACATGTTTGCGTTAGAGAGTCTGAGCCTGAGGAGGTAAGTCTTGGGCCTGGTGCAGAGTCGGGTGAATGACGCTTATTGCATGGGTGACCTAGACTATCGTGTGCCAAACTTCAACAGTAGAAACAAGTCTTTGTTCAATATCCCCTACCCTGGCAGTGACACAATTGTTCTTTACTCTGTTGTTGATGGTGAGTAGTTACAACTTATACTTATAAAAGGACAGTTTGAATGTTTTTAAAAAAAATGTTTTTTCTTGTTGTTATGTAAATATAAAAAGTCTTTTTATCAAGTATAATTTTTCTTTTACTATATTTATTTATTTATCTTGAACTGTTATTTAAATAACAGTTTATTGTTAGTTAATGATAAGCTATTGTTTATTGTTAGTTATATATTTATTGTTCTTAATTTTGTGTTGTATTTATTTATTGTTATTATTTATTATTATTGAGATTATATTACTTTTATAAATTTGTGCTGAAGTAATATTGAAGACTAAAGGACTTTTACTAAACTCAAACCACTATTAAATTGCTACTATATATAATCGGCTGTAATGTTATTAGGTTACAATCTGGACACTGACTGCTCAGTGGTTTTATTTTATGTGAACACTACAGATAGGTCTGGGGGGTGGTAGTCAAGGTCCAGATGTTGTGTAGGGAAGAGAACTTGTGTCAGTTAGCTAAAAGTTAGAGCAATACTATGTGGTTCGGATTCCACATAAAGGTGTAGGTCCTTTAGTTGCCTGACTATGGGCAAGGTGATTGGCCCTGGCTGGCTAAATAGCTCTTTCTGAGAAACAGTGACTAGTTAGTAACAATTAATACACTCATCACACTCAATAGCCCCTAATATTAATATTCACCCATATCTGATTAGCATCTTACTAATGAATAATAATGGCTCTATTCAGACACTTTATGTAGAGAAATATCAACTATCAAATAAGACTATACATATCTAATCCAAAAGATAATTTTCCTAAACATATAGGTAAACTTATAAAATGTTAGAAACCTAGGTGTTATAACTATAAATGTAAATCATCAAATAATTCTGTTTTTATCTTTATTTTTCTTAACTGAGTCACATATATTAATGACAATTATAACGGTTCACTATTGGACCGTGCCTCGATGACTGGTTTCTGGTTTCTGGGATCAATCATTCCAATCATGTTGGGCTCTTCATTAGTTGTATTTTTGGCCGTAAGTTAAATTATTTATTTATTATTGAAGTTTCATTGTTAGTACTGCTTGGTGGATTTCTAGATACAGTAAACTTTGCTTTGTCTGGACACAAATCATCCGGGTACCGGATAATGCAGATTGGCTGAACGATGTAATAACTGTAGTATCACATGTCTTGTCACATAACAATCACATGTCAGTTATTATGTAAGCCTTGATTACAATAAATATAAATAAAATGTGTTTGTGTTACAGTAATTATTATATTCTTCATTGTTTAACAAGAACCTTTTAAATTTAGTCATATGATAAATCTGTTCACAATTTTTCATGTTTCGTATTAGCAAGGTAATTGCTGTACAATGTTTGTAAATAGTAACTTGCTTGTACAGATTGCAGAGTTGGAATGTATAAAATTAATAACTCCCTGAAAAAACATGTACATGAGAGCACGGGCCAATGTAAACCTTTGAGGTTTACTTAACTAAAACATTAGGTAGCACAAACTCATAATTACAAACATTAATAATTAAATTTGAATAAGACAAAAAAAATTAAAAGTAAGAATGAGAAAGAGATTTAATTACAACAGGAAATACTGTACAGGAAGTGGAGTAGGTAACATTTGAGTAGGACTTCATGAGAGTATTGACTCAGAAAGCAAGAGATCAGATGTCAAGGAAGCAGGGTCAGCACTGTACACATGCTAATCAGAATAAGAACATTTAAACTCACAAAAAATTAGGCCAATGAGTGCTGATGCGGCGGAGAATCAGCAGAAGCTCCGAGAAGGAGACGGTCCTGTCCATCACGACCGGTCCAACCCCTTGCAAGATCTACCCCCCCCCCCCCGAGGACTTCACGAGCAGCCTACCTGAGCCTGAGGGATGAGTGGACTAGCAGCCTATCCTGAGGCCCAGAGAAGTCATCCTAAGGGATTGCGAGCGACTCCACCTACCCCCAAGAGACTGCGAGTGACTCAGACTCAAAAAGCCCATCTGACCCCTAGGGATGAGCGGACGCCGAATCCACTACGGCCCGTTGACACCCCATACCTGCAGGAGACATAGAGTTCCAGGAGTATGTCAAAATTTGTTTAACATCTCCAGGGTTTAAGGGAAATGAAAATATGAATTGGTAGACGAAAAGAAATTTAGTAAGGGCGTTCAATATACGTTTTACCTACACCAAAGCGTAAGGTGACGGGCTGTACATTACTCATATAGAGAGCTAATAATAATCGTAATTTAAATAATAAAAATATAATTCACTGATTGAGGGATTTGAATCTTACATAATTTATTGTGTTGAGAATGTTAATTTAATTTGTAAATATATTAAATCCATGTAATTGATCGTAGTCTGTATAAGTGTTAGTTTGTTTTGAGTTGATATAAATATATAGTAAATAAATAATTATTGTGTTGGATATATTAACCATTAATGTTGAATAATTCTAGGGAAGAATTAAGTAATAGCAACTAGGGCCATTTGAATATATTTAACTTGTCACTTGAAGGTATTTGTAAAATAATATAACTTGAATTGTAGTATAAATTGGTAAGAACGTCATAGTTGGTAAAGTCGATATATTATTGTTTGATTGTTAGTTTTGATTGGAATTAATTAATTGATTATTATTTCTTGAGTATGACATGTTATTTAATGTATAATTTTCACTTGTTAGTATTGACGTTTTGCATGTATAATACTTGTTTAGTTGGATTCTTAATGTGAGGTTTATATCATTATTTAGTGGATTGTGATTTAATAGTATAGGAGATTGTTGACGCTTGTTATAAAATAATATTTCTTGAATTTATTGGTTTGCCGGACTGTATATTGAAGCCAATGTTAATAGTAATTTGATTGAAGATTTATAAAACGAATAATTTGTATTGTCTATTATTGAATGAGAAGGGTGTGTTTATATTAAAGGAGGTGTATAGTTGTAAAATAGGATAATATAATTGTAATATTTTGGAAGGGACTGTCAATTTTTATTCTGTGAAAATAAATTTGTGTTGTACTTTCACCAGTGTCTATAGTTATTCCAGGTCCTGGTTTCCTACTTTAGCTAAGCGAGTTATTAAGGTTAAAATATTTTCTCATTACTTGTAGAGTAATCATTAGTGAATTAACATTTTATTAAAATTTTGAGTTTTGGCCGAAGTAAAAGTTACTTAGTGTTAGATTACTTAGTGGTTGTTTATCAAGAGTTTTACAAATCAGCAGAAGCTCCAGGGGGGGAGCGATCTTACAAGGAGTTGGACCGTAGCTCCAAGGCCTCCTCCTGGCTCGTCCTGTGTTTGCTCTGCAGGGCGGGTTGACGAAGCTTAGGTAGTTGGACCTCCAGGTGCTGGTCCTCCCTCTTGGTCTATTTCCCGAAGTCCTATCACTTCCAGATCTCTCCTCAGACTCCTCTTTTCTTCCCAACCCTTCCCTAGTATCTCATTCCCCCTGCCACTCACTGGACACACCTCTAATTTCGGAAAACACCAATTACTATAGGTGGTCCTTTTACGGATCATCCTATAGGCCTATTCGTTTCGTAATGGGCGAGACTGTCTCCTTTCCGAAGCTTCTGCTGATTCTCCACCGCATCAGCATTCATCAGCCTAGTTTTTGGTGAGTTTAAATTTTCTTATTCTGATTAGCATGTGTATATTGCTGGCCAGTGGCGGCGCGTCCACTAGGCAAACTAGGCGGCCGCCTAGGGCGGCAACCTGGGGAGGGCGGCAAAAAGGGAAAAAATAAAAAAAAATTGGTTTCGTAATAAAACTTTATGAATATTAGCTTGATTTAATTTTACAGGTCAGCTTACTGATTTATTCTGTATGAGAGACGTGAGTGACAGACGACACTCAACAGTAGTCGACAGTGTCGGTTGTGCGCTGAGGAAGGTGAAGAGGTGCGGGTAGGTAGTGTGCTGTGTGCGGGGGTTGGGGAGCGGGGAGGGGGCGCAGCCGCCGCCGCGTACTCTCTGAGTAGCCGCGTGACCTTGAATGAAAGTTTCATGTCTCTACATGAATCGGCGTTGTTGCCATCCCTGCTCTGCTCATAACGACAGTTGTGTTGTGACAGGTGATCAGATCAGTCAAGATTTGGCGGTTTGTTGTTACACTGTGACTGTGCTGTGTAGTGTGTTGTCTATATAATTTCAATAATACCTTATCTAAGGTAGATTAGTTAATTAGTAAACACCCTCCTTTTCCCGTATTTAAAAGTTTGACCTCATACAACCTTGTGTCGGATGTGTCCTACAATGTACGAAGTGGAAAAACTGTATACAACATACAACTTGATATAGGTAAGTGAAGTAGTTAATAGTTTTAATCAGCTGTTACAGTGCTGCCTACAGCATACGTTTTTATATAAATTAGCTGATACACATTCTGTATTATGCTTGGTCTGATACAAATTTACTTTTTCCAAGTATAAAACCATCATCAAAAAGATATACAGTACCAAGTTACCAAGTCTTGGTAACTTGGTACTATTTCAAATGTCAAAATATGAAGTTTAAAATAATATTCTTGCAACTTTTGAACTTTCACACTCAATAAATATATTTTGAAAAATGTAGATGTAGGTATCTTTTTAAATTTCTACATTGTGTAGTAAACTTCTACATATAATGTCTTAAATTTCAGGTAGATATTGTTCGTTATAACGGCTGAAAGAAAAAGACTATCTAGCTTCCAATACCGGAAAAGGAAAGCTGAGAAGGACAAGTTTATTTCAGAACAAAAAGGGTCATTTTTAAAGTATTTACGCCACGAACAAATCAAACAACAAAACACAGCGGATCAAGAGGAAGTGGGACCGGGACCCTCATCAGAAGCAGATTATCTACTTGAAAATAGTTGTAATAATTATGATGTTGAGGAGAACGTCAGTGAAATTCGAACAGAGGAAGTTAATGGGGAACTTGGGAAAAAATTAAACTCTGCTTGCTTCTCCATTAGAATGATTAAAAAGGTTACGTCTAAGGATGTACAGACAATGGTATATTATGCTTATTTTTTTCATTATTAAAATATGGCATTCTTGTATGGGGTAACTCAACTGGCACTGACCGGATATTTTTATTACAGAAACGTGTTGTCCGCATACTTGCTGACAAACCAATTAATTACCCCTGTAGAGCATTATTTAGACACTTGAACATCCTTACCCTATATTCTCTATACATCTTGGAATTGGCCTGTTTTACTTTCAAAAATAAAAACTATTTTTTATCTCAGAAAGATATTCATGAACATTATACAAGGTACAAAAACAGTTTACCAACAAATCAACATAGACTGTCCAAGTATGAAGATTTTCCTTATTATTTGGGGCCTAAGATTTTTAATAGGTTGCCTGATACCTTCCAAAACATAACTACTTTCTCAACTTTTAAGAAGGAACTGAAACAATGGCTTCTGCAAAAAGCATATTATTCTCTTAATGAATTTTTCTGTTAACATTTTGTTGTGTGTAAATGTAAATGTATGTATGGACAAGTCACTGGGTCTATGATTAAAAACAGACTGTAATGTGATGTATAA
Source organism: Stictocephala bisonia (assembly GCA_035578905.1). Taxonomy (NCBI): domain Eukaryota; kingdom Metazoa; phylum Arthropoda; class Insecta; order Hemiptera; family Membracidae; genus Stictocephala; species Stictocephala bisonia. The sequence continues at coordinate 768,278 of JAQJVL010000396.1, read as the reverse complement.
TACAATAAATAAAATAAATAAACAAATAAATGATGAAAGTGTAGGTACTGAAGAAGAGTTGAATGTGTCTACACTTGAAAATCAAGACAATTTAGAATCAGAATCAGCTCTTGATTTTAATGACCCAGCTACTTGGCCTGACAGGTGCGATGACACTCTTAGGGTATCTCTTGTTCAACATGGTCCTCATCAGGAAAAGGATATTGATTTTCCACTCGATATCGGTTGTAGGAGGTTTTCAAAGAATCATTACAAAAAGCAACTAGCCAATATTGAATCTGTCTGTCGTACGTGGTTACTATACTCAAAATCTAATGATTTGGTTTTCTGCTTTTGTTGTAAACTGTTCTTTAACCCTTTCAGGAGTGAGTTAATTTAGCTAAATTGAGTAAAGACGTCGCATGACGTCTTTTTATAAATTGGCCTAAATGAGTAAGGGCGTCATGTGACGTCTTGTGTAATGGTAAATTATTTAATTTATTAAATTAATTGTGCATATTCTTAACACATTACACTATTACTATCTGCCACAGGCAAACTCAAATTTCAGATGTGCACATTTTTTGGCACTCTTCGTGTCAGTGGTAACATTCATTTGTCCTCTCTCTCTAAACTGATTTTGTTCCCGCCCGATGTCATCAGCTGGCGTGCAGCTGATACGTTTGGCGCGCATTTCACCCATTGGCGCGCTTTTCACTTACATTCTCTCAGTTGTCTGTCAGCTACACAGCTACACACAGTACATTTATTGAGTCTGCAGTGCACTTGGCTATCGCTTTTATACTTTCAATACGTTATTGATTACTTTTATTATTTTTATTTTACGGTAGAGTTGTTCTTATTTATTATTTTTATATTACATTAGTGTTATATTATTTAGTACTGTGTTAAGTGAAAATAACATAACATAATAAATAACTAAAATTTTTTGACATTTAATTTTTTTACTCCTCTACAACTTGTTTTTTTCTAAACTAATACACTTATTTCAGTCACGAAAAATAGGACGTCATATGACGTCTTTACTCCTGAAAGGGTTAAATCAACTTCACCGCCAAGTTTATGTTCAAAAGGAACCAATGATTGGAAAAATATAGCTAAAATTCTGAGTAATCATGAAAAGAGCGACGGTCACATAACTTGCTTTCATGAATGGAAGGAACTTGAGCTAAGATTAAATAAAAATAAAACTATAGATGATCAAAATTTATGTCTGATGAAACAAGAAGAAAAATATTGGAAAAGTGTCTTGGAAAGAATAAATGCTCTTGTGCGAGTTTTAGGAGCTCAAAATCTGGCACTTCGAGGAAAACATGAGAAACTCTTCACAGCCGGTAATGGAAACTTCTTGAAATTTCTGGAATACTTGGCGCTATTTGACCTCTTGATGCATGAACATCTTTGCAAAATTCAAGACAATGAGACAAAGATACATTACTTGAGCAAAGATGTTCAGAATGAAATGATCAAACTGTTAGCAAATGCCGTGCAGGCTAAAATTATTTCTCTAGTACATGCTGCAAAGTATTACTCTATAATTCTTGATTGCACTCCAGACGTCAGCCATACAGAACAAATGACTGTGAGTGTAAGATTTGTGGCTATCACGGAAACTACAAGTGAAATTCGAGAGCACTTTTTAGGTTTCATACCCTTGACTGAGACAACTGGTGCTAGTTTAACTGAAGCAATTGTTGAAAAGTTGAAAGAACTCGAACTTTGCATCGACGATTTACGCGGTCAAGGCTACGATAACGGAAGTAATATGAAAGGCAAACACTCCGGAGTACAAAAGAGAATCAAAGAGATTAACCCGAGAGCGTTTTATGTGCCTTGTAGCTCACATTCATTGAATCTTGTTGTTAATGATGCAGCGCATTGTTGCTTGGAGGCTACGAAGTTCTTTGCTTTGGTTCAAGAAATTTATGTTTATTTTTCTGCTTCAACACAACGTTGGAATACTCTAAAAAAACATGTAACTAACTTGACGCTTAAGCCCCTTAGTGAAACCAGATGGGAAAGTCGAATAGATGCTCTCGTACCTCTTTGATATCAACTGGGTGATGTTCATAACGCTTTAATGGACATTTATGAAGATCGCTCCTTAAATGGGCCAACAGGCAACAACTCGCGAGTGCAAGCTTTAGGTCTGGCAAAAAACATTGAAAAATACAATTTTGTTGTAAGTGTAGTTTTATGGCACAGTATACTTTTTGAAATCAACATAACAAGTAAGCAGTTACAATCCAAACAATTCGATTTGGCTGCTGTCAAAGATCAACTAAGCAAAACTAAATCGTACTTACAAAAGTTACGTTGCGACGATGGCTTTGGAAGTATTCTAGTTGATTCCAGAGGAATGGCAGAAGAGCTAAATATTCAACCAACATTTGAAACAGAAACCCTGCCAACTCAGTTGAAAAAGAAGAAAAAACAGTTTGATTACGAAGCGGATGATGAGCCTTTGGTATCCCCTCAAGAACATTTCAAAGTCAATTTCCATTTTGCCATTCTCGATACTGCAATCTCTTCTCTGGATGAAAGATTTCAACAGTTAGAAGAGGTTACTTCTATATTCGGATTTCTCTACAACATCTCCAAGGTGAATGCCGCAACCGCAACAACAAAGTCCCTGATGGACGATTGTATGAATTTAGAACATTTCCTCTCAAACAATGAGGCTAAAGATATTGAAGGCCACGAACTTTGCAATGAAGTTCAAGCCATTGCTAGGAGAGTACCCAAGAACGCAAATCCACAAGCAATGACCTTAAAGATTGTGCCCCAAATTTGTCCGTGGCTTTACGGATTTTGCTGACTCTGCCTGTGTCTGTTGCCAGTGGTGAGCGTAGTTTTTCAAAATTAAAATTAATTAAAACTTATATTCGATCAACCATGACGCAAGAAAGGCTTCAAGGACTGGCCACTCTATCAATTGAACAAGACTTGGCAAAAAACATCGACTTGAACGAACTGGTGACTTCTTTCACGAAGATGAAATTAAGAAAAATTAAATTGTAAAATGTAGACCTTCTCTCTGTTAACTTTTCACTTTTAACTTTTCCCTATAATGTATGTAAACTTTTAGAATTAAAGTTATTTCTTCTGTAAAATGATCGGTTTTTATTTTTATTTGATAAGTTCCTATTATGTACCTAATGAAATAAATACTCTGATACTAAGGGTTTCGCGTATAATTATCTATCATAATTATAGTAGTACTAGTAGCCACACAGGTTAGATTTTCCTCGTTAAGTATTCTTTATATTGTTTGTATATGTATATGTACTTTGTGATTGTGTGTGTAAATTAATGTAAAAGTCTTGTTAAGTGCAAAAACAAAACAAAAGGCATAAGAAGTGGTGATTTCGGGTAAGGGGTTCAATTGAAGAGGAAAATGGAAACAAAAAATCTAATTGTGGGGGGGGGGCAAAAAAATATCTTGCCTAGGGCAACAGAATAGCTTGGGCCGGCCCTGTTGCTGGCCCTGCTTCTTTAACATCCAATCCCTTGCTTTCTGAGTTAATACTCTCAGGATGTCCTATTCAAATGTTACCAACTCCACTTCCTGTACCGTATTTCCTGTTGTAATTAAATCTCTTTCTCATTCTTACTCTTATTTTTTTTGTTTTATTCAAATTTAACTATAAATGTTTTTAATTATGATCTTATGCCATCTAATGTTTTAGTTACGTAAACCTCAAAGGTTTACAACAGATAGGCAATATCGATGTAATTCCTCATGTGACTGACACTGCTGATAATATGAGCCAGAACCGGAACTTCTCCACACGTTTCTCATGCTTACATTGCTTATTGCTTCATGCAGACACTTCCATACCGACATTTATTTGATTTTTATCCCGACATTTTTCATCTGGAGTTGTTGGTATCTGGATCAGGATGCCGCCACACTAATTCAGATAAAACAAAGTTTACTGTATATAGGAATATCCGAATATTCCATATCCTTCACTAGATTGAGATCCAGGGAATTTTTGAAATTGAATCTGAAAGTAGTGTCCTTTAAGGCTATCTAAACATATTTTTACAAAATATATTTTATTTATATTTGCTCATAAATTTTTTAAAAGTATTTATTTATATAATAAATGCACTATAAATTTGCGTTCAGAATGGAAAAGCTGGAAGCAAGTACAGTAAACCCTCGATTTAACAGACTGTATGGGACAGGCTCTACTCTGTTAAAGCCGATTGTCCGTTAAATCAGGGTGAACTCACCTCAAGCTGTTATAAAATTGCCACACCTTAATCAAAACTAACTGTGATGCTGCCACCTTATAGTTAACTCTTAAGATTAATAAAATATACAAATAAATATTGTATAAAGGTGATTAACCTACACATTTTATAAATTACAAATGTTCTATAAAAATTCCTTAATAACCTTAATTCTGTGATGTATAGAATTTTATATACTGTAATGCAGCTGTAAGCTGTTTGTAAATCCGAAGTTAAATCGGGATCCGTTAAATCGAGGGTTTACTATACTTATCCAGAATTTTCATGTGCACTTCCTTTAAAGATCCTGTTTCAATATTATATATTAAAACATTTCTCATTCATTATATTTTATTGTGATATGACTGTTCTTATTTTGCTGGTAATAAACATAAAACATTAAATAATTGAAATCTGACAATCGTAAGTCTTGTTGTTTAACTGCAAAATATTCAATCAAAAACAAAACAGAAACTAATTTTTAAAGACTTAAATTAATACATTTATTCAGCAAAATGTAAACATAAAATCAAACTATTTAGTCTCATAAATTAAAGAGCATATTATAGACACATTGTTTTACATAAGTCGGTAAGTGGAATGTTTTAAACAATTTTCACTTTAGCACGGGAATGGAAGAAGCCCTTACAGCTTTTGAACGTAGCAACAACACACCCAATTTACATGGCACAGGTGGGATTCCATGAATTAGTACATATGATGTGTTTTTTTGAATAAATCAATAAGCACATATATAATTTAAATTGTTATATATTTGAGTTGTAGACATAAGGTCTGATAAAACTTGTTTGATGTTTGTAACACTACTCAGAGTCGAAAAAGTACTTAATTAAATTGATTTAAAAATTGTCATTCTCAAGGAAAGTTTTAAACTTGTTTATGGGTTTTCAATTAATGTGCCTACACCATATTGAAGGTTCTCGTTTTATTCTTTTTCTAATTTCTGTTATTTTATTTGGTGATATTTTTAAATAATATCATAAAATTATTTACAGTAGGTAAAAGGGGATTCTTTTTTACTCCAATGATGAAAATCAAACTAATAAAACATGATAACAATGTTAAACTTGAACAGCTTGACGCTGAAATAAAGAAGAACATTTTTGATATTATTTATATTTTTTTGCGCCATGTGGTTACTGTACAGTTTTTGTTCAATCTAGAGTATCGGACAGTAGTTATTAAGTGATTGCGATAGTCTGCATGTGTTGTTACAGCCCAACATGGCAGGAGGGGGTGTCGCACAATGTGTGGGGTACCTCAATGGAGTCCACGTGCCAGGCATACTCAGCATCAAGGGCCTGTTGGTTAAGATAGTAGCCACTATCTGCTGCTGTATCTCAGGGTTAGCCGGAGGAAAGGTACATTATACCGTCTACTTATTACTATTTTCCTTTTTACTTTCTCCCATATGCATTAGCATAGAGAAAGTATTGTGATCGTCCAAAAAAAATTTGTTTACAAGTTGGTCTAAAAATCCATTTTAGGCTCCCCTGAATCCAAAAAAGTGGTTTTTTCGAAGAAAGTATTTTATGTATGTTCGTATGTGTCTGTCTGTATGTATGTTCACTTCACTGGAGACCAAACGGATTGATAAATTTATGAAATTTGGTATGTATGTGTATTTAGCCAATATCTCCAGACCAATTATTAAGTTTTTATGAAATTATAGTGTTTAATTTTTATGGGCATAAAACAAACAAAAATGGAATTTTCTCAAAAATGGTTTTAACGATTTTGATTAAATTTTCAGAAAAGATGTGAAAAAATACAATTTAAAATATTTTAGTAAAAACCGAATGTCTCTAATTTGAATAATTTTAGAGTTCACAAAAAAACATATTTGGGAATCAAACTGGTAGTTTTTAAAGTTTTGATTTTTTTAGTGTTAATATGGGGGAAAGTTTGTGCCTATTATTTGGAACCATTTATTTCTAATACTCATAATAGATGCTATATTGGTATCTCTGTCCAGCTAGTGCACGAGTCAAATGACATTTGAATACTTACTGTTCATTATTTTCTAAAAAGTCAATAGAAGTGTTATATTTGTGTCTGTCTGCCTAATCCACGAAAACAATCACAGTCAGTGTGCAGTGGTACCATTCCCTTCTGCTTCAGCAAAACAATTTACATCCTACCAATCAATGAAAAGATCAAGTCAGTTGGTTTTATGACAATAAAGAATTTGATTCTTTATAAAGTGGTAAAACAATCAGTCGTGCTTGATGCTGTAAGACCATAAGGAGAGTTCACAAAGCCAAACAGAACAAATGTCAATGCATGATTTACTCTGTAATGGCAAGTGAATCCACACACTGCTCATTGTTGACTTTATTTGGTTAGAAATAATTAGCCACTCCTTTCACAGCCTTGCTCTAACAACTATTGTTCATTAATGAATGTCCCGACTTGACCAGAGCGCTCTTGTAGCAAATGCTCAAACTACGTGGAGTTTAGGAATGCAAGAACCAATGGTGGGATGATGTAAGCCAGACACAACGATAGCAATGCCTTTATGTCTTGCATTGTTGCCACGTTTCAGTTCTTTAAATACACGTTTTATAACCAAAGTGAATCTGAGCATGAGTAAAAATGTTGTGATCTTGACTTTCTTATTACAGTATTTATATTGGCTTTTACATTTTTTCTAATTGATTATAAATTGTTGTTATCACAATACTTATAGATTGTTCTATTGTATTACTGAACCAATTTAAAACTCCTCTTTAAGCAGATTTCCTTGTTTTTATCACAATACTTATAGATTGTTCTATTATATTACTGAACCAATTTAAAACTCCTCTTTAAGCAGATTTCCTTGTAACTCAACAAGTAATTACTGACGGTGGAAAGTCAAACATCGCACGTCAGATCTTACTAAATACCCTTATGTCATGCAAGAAGATTCGTTAAGGAGTGTATTGTGAATATCATGTGTATTATTTGTTCACTAAACCTTGGTCTCCCAACATTACTTTTGTTACAAGTTCGGCCAAGGGGAGTCAAAAAATGTCCACAAAGAAAAGCATTTTCAACAAATCTTTACTAGATTAAATATAAAATCAAAGTTTACTAATATTAACTTATGCAACTATTCATGTCTGTAAATTGAAAAATCATTGTGTGAATAATACTTATAGTCTACAACAAAAAAAAAAAAAAATATATATATATATATATATACCGGTATATATTCTCTATTATACGTCTTCAATTTCATTTTATTATGAAAAACAGGCATTTGTCTTCTAATTGTGTTTTGTGTTTACCACTAACATTTGCAGCAAACAATAATAGTTTTACTAAGTTTTGGCATTATTGCCCCAAAACTTATGGTAACAACATGTATACCGTAACAAAACAAAATTACCCTACTAAATATCCATTGAAGTAAATCTATTCTGTGCAGTCTATGTAGTGATCTTACACATTTATATCATGTATAATATATTATTACAAATTATAACTCAAAAATAAGTAAAAATAATTTTTAATAAAATTTTAGATCACATATTCTCCCATGGAGGGACAAAAAGTACCCACAACTGATATTTACATATATTTATCACAGCTATTTCTTTTAGTATAAGATTCGTTGTTGTAGGTTCTTTAAAGTGATAAGAACCGAATGTTTTTTCAGGTTTTTTAGAACTTTAATAAAGGGATACTAAAGAAAATTAAACCAGCCACTACCTTCTTCATAACGAGGTCAATCACAACGCTAAAGAGAAGCGGAGACAATATACAGCCCTGACAAACCCAGTCCCTATGGGGAAAGGATTTGAAAACTCTCCTCCATCTTCAACAACATATTCAAATCCGTCATATAGGCTTTTCATAATGTTTAGTGTTTTCTCTTGAATTCCATATTCTCTCGCAATTTTCCACACGACATCTCTATTTACACTATTAAAAGCTCAATGCCGATGATATCTGCCTGTTATCTCAGAAATATCAGGATGCCAGATCAAAGCTGGATGATTTAGAGTTGAGGGCGAAGCAAGTATGTTTGGAAATTAATACTAAGAAAACGAAAGATCTCAGGATAAATAATTATGCATGTGAAGAAGCACTATTTACTAGAGGAGAAGAAATTGAGCATTTGAAGGAGTTCTGCTATTTAGAGAGCATGGTATCAAGTTGAGGTGGAACAGATGAAGACATGAGCAATAGACGAAGAAAGACTATTTGAGACCAATGTAAAGTCAGTGTTGTTCTATGGCTTGGAAACCTGGAAAGAAGTCAGTAAGAACAACAGAGCAAATCAAGCCTTCATAAATAAGTGCCTAAGGTCTATTCTAGGAATAAGGTGGCCTACTATGTTATCAAACCAGCAACTGTAGGAATGTACCAATCAAAAGCTAATAAAGAATAAAATGAAGGAAAGTAAGTGGATTGGTCACATGCTGAGAAAAGAGAAAAAGAACATTGCAAGAAAGGCTCTGGAATGGAACCCTCAAGGACAGAGAAGGAGAGGAAGACCTATAGGATTACTTAAATATGAGGCTTACGATGGACCAGGAGTTGCGGGTGGTTGGGGAGACATGTGCTGGTATGAAGGTGATGGCTCGCAACAGAGTGAGGTAGAGAGTCTTCGTAGCTGTGCCCTATGTTCCTTAGAGGAATGACAGGAAATGTTGATGATGAAAGAAAACTCAAACGTGTCAGTTCTTTTTTTTACTCTACTTGGGAGACTGAGGGTTAAACTGAAGGAAAATGGTGGGATACACTTTTATGACAGCCAGGAAAACAACTTGACCAAATAAACTTTTTCAGTATCTTGCATTGTATGTTAAGACACATATACTTAAAATACTGACAATCCATCATATATGTACATTGTTGACAACCCAGCCTTCATCAAAATACATACTTTGTTAAATAATCTACAAAATTTCATGTTTAAATTTTAATTCTTAAGCTGGATAGAAAATACCTAATCTGTTGCAGGAAGGGCCAATGATGCACATCGGATCAATAGTGGGGGGCAGCCTTCCCTCTGCTCTCCCTTGGCAGCTGTATAAGACTGATTATGAGCGCAGAAACTTGGCAGCTGCAGGCTTGGCAGCTGGCCTTAACGTAGCATTTGGGGCCCCTATTGGTAAGTTAAGTCATGCAATTTTAAATGTAAACGGATGATTTAAAACAAGTGATTACGAGGCTATCATGCTCATCTCTAACAATGGGATGATTATAAATATAAAATATTGTCTAACTTAAATACATTTTTATTTCTTGTTTCCATACTGATAAAATTGTATTTATAGACTAGCTTGTCTCATTGAAGACTCAAATCAATCAATCAATCAATAAAACTCCATAAGAATACCATGGGCATTTCAGAAGCCAGTGGGACAGATGCCTGAGGTCGGAGAGGGAAAATCCTTTCTTAGTGAGCCTCTAGGGGCCAATATAAACCAATAAACAAAATTTCAAGTCAATTGGACGTATAGTTTTGGAGAAATGGTGATGAGTGGTAAACGGCTTATATATATATATATAAAACGGGGGTATAGATAACAAGCCAAAAACAAATAACATAGCTGTTAACATACATAGGGAAAAGACTCTCATTTGCTATTTGAACATTCTTTCATTTTTCTACAGCTAATATCAAAGCTAGTTAATATTATTCATTAATATAACTAATTGATATTATTTAGTTTATTTATAAATCATCACTTTTGCATTTTAGGCGGGTTGCTGATGGCACTTGAAGAAGGGATCAGTTTCTGGGACATAAGTCTCATGTGGAACATGTACATCTGTGTCATTGTTTCGTACTTTGTCAGTAGTGCTCTTCTGTCTGTTTGTATTGGAGATCCAGGTCTGTATATACTAATATCTTATAAAAATATTGTGTACTATCAAACATAGTGTTACTATTATTAATGTAAAGTTCAGACGTACTGTGAGGTTGCAACTTATGGCTTGGGTCTTATGTAAGGGAAGCTGCTTGTCACCAACCTTGTTTATTTTTTTACTTTTTACATTATGAGTAGCTACAAAACACAATTTTTACTTTATGTTCACACGCACACATATAAATACTGTGAGTTTGGAAAAAATTGAATACTAGTTAAATGGACATCATTTATAATAGTTCTGCCTCATGGCAGGTTTCATGAAATATTTGTCCATGTTCCTCTGTCTTTCACCGCCTCCTTTGTGTCACAGTATTGTTTATACCATCCATCAATTGATATCTTTTTCTTACTCTTTTCTTCCTCTCTCCACCATTCCTCCAATAACTGCTCTTGATAAACACTCTTTTCTCTTTGTATGTCCTAGCCAATATTTTTCCCCTCGACATTTCTTCACCTATCTGCCTCTTCTCTCCTACTCTTCCAATTTACATCTTCTATTCCTAGTTCCAATTTACATCTTCTATAATACGTTTTAGAATAGTTTACGCTAAGAACAGTGATAAATTCTTGTTAGATGTATTGACGTTATTCATGTAATATACAGGGTGTCTTAAAAGTCCCACCCCCCCCCCTATTAACTTTCTTATGAATACAGATAAAGTGATTTACTTCTGGGAATGTTTATATGACCAACTAAGGAGTTTTTTTATGTATGCAAATTTTTTACATCCCCTCTCAAAAGGGGGTAGTTTGGGGGTAAGTCAAAATGTTTAAATAGAAACCCCTATCAAATGACACATCATTTTAAAGGTAATATTAAAAGAAGAAGAATGGCGGAAATTAGAGGTCTCTAACATTAGTCTATCAAATTTGGTGGCAGTTTAAAGTTGGAATTATTTCATAAAACCCCCGCAGCTTATGTTACATTTAAAATTGTTGTAAGGCAGACAAAACATTCACCCACCAGTTAGTTTTGAAAACTGATGACACCTAATCGTAAAACAAGTTATTACAAGAATCAACAAACACCAAAAACCACAAATAACATAGCATTTATTTGGTTTTGGTTTGTCTGACCAAAGTCCAGTAGGGCAACCTGGGAATACCAGTGTCTCCTTCCTTATCTCTTATTAGGTTACTAGTTAGTACGTGTAACACTTTCAGTTCAGTTACTGTGTTGAATTTCTTTTTATTCAAATTTAATAAACATGGCTCGGTCAAATGAAGATAAAGTAGAGATGATATTGTTCTATGGGGAAGCTAGGAGAAATGTTCATGAAGCAGTTCGTTTATTTAATGCTGCCTATCCGGATAGACCAGTAGACAGGGCATACATTAGACGTTTAGTAAACAAATTCTCAACAAACTTTAGTGTCAAAGATGCACCACGATCAGGGCGCCCTGCCATTGCGACAGAAGAGATCCAAATTCAAGTTTTAGCAAATTATGCTGCAAACCCACATGAATCTCTGCGGTCCACTGCCCTTAATGTTGGAATTTCAAAAGATATTGTTCACAAAGTGTTAAAGCGTCACAAGTTCCACCCGTACAAAGTACAGTTAAATCAAGAATTAAATGAAGACGACCCTGACCGAAGACTTCAGTTTTGTGAGCAAATGTTGCAGAAGAGTGAAGAGAATAATAATTTAATATCACAGATATGTTTTAGTGATGAAGCATCATTCTCTTTGCATGGGACAGTCAATCGGCACAACTGCCGTTATTGGGCAAACAGTAACCCCCACTGGATGGTTGAAGCCCATACGCAACAGCCACAAAAATTAAATGTATGGGCTGGAATTTTGGGAAACTCTGTTATTGGGCCATTCTTTATTGATGGTAATTTAACTGGCGTTAAATACTTGGACATGTTACGGAACGGCATTGTCCCAGCAATAAATGAGGTAGTACAAGGTACTTATGAGCCTGTATTTCAGCAAGATGGTGCTCCTCCACATTACAATATGCTTGTCCGGACATTCCTAGACCAAACGTTTCCCGATAGATGGATAGGTCGACGTGGCACTTTGGTAGAGTGGCCGGCACGTTCACCTGACCTTTCACCTCTGGATTTTTTTCTTTTGGGGTTTCCTCAAAAGTAAAGTTTACGACACAAAGCCCGCAAACCTCGAAGAATTAAGGACAAGAATCGAAGAGGCCTGCCACCTTATCACGCCTGAAATCTTACAAAATGAGAGACGTGGTTTTCAATCCAGGCTTTTTTACTGTCAAGAAGTTCATGGCAGCCATTTCGAGCATCTCATCTGAGTGAAATTGAGGTGAGAGTTCAGCATTTTGACCATTTTTCCCGTTCTAAAATTACTTAGGGGGTTTTATGAAATAATTCCAACTTTAAACTGCCACCAAATTTGATACACTAATGTTAAAGACCTCTAGTTTCCGCCATTCTTTTTCTTTTAATATTACCTTTAAAATTATGTGTCATTTGATAGGGGTTTCTATTTAAAAATTTTGACTTACCCCCAAACTACCCCCTTTTGAGAGGGGGTGTAAAAAATTTGCATACATAAAAAAACTCCTTAGTTGGTCATATAAACATTCCCAGAAGTAAATCACTTTATCTGTATTCATAAGAAAGTTAATAGGGAGGTTGGGACTTTTAAGACACCCTGTATGTAATGTATGTATGAATAAAGAATTATTGACTATTGACTAGTGTCTTGTTTCTGCTCTGTAAAGCAGTACACTCCAGATGTAACATTTTATTAATCTCTTCTTTTAACAATTGTTCTTGTTACATATTCAGTATTTAATGATCTGACAGAGTAGAATGGAAATGTCTTATGATCATCTTAAAGAAATATGTTGTAGAATGGAAAGATATAACATGAAGCATTTTACGTGACGCTCTGATGTGCTAATCAGCTTAATTGGAAATAAAAATGTATATATTGAGTAAAATCTTAAAAGACTATTTATACTTTCTTATTAATAAATAGTAATAGTAACCTTCCGATTTTAATGAAACTAAATGAAATTTATCAGAGAAATATACAAGAAAAATTAAAAAAAATTAATATACATAGAAAATAGAGCTAAACATTTTAAAAATGTAACATAAATAAAATGCAGTAAGAAATTTAACTAACCTACAAGCTAAACTTAGAGTAAATAATAACAATAGCAATAATAACAACTTTTTAAAAAAATACTCTCTGATAAACAAAATACTACACAAAAGGAGGACAAGCTTCCTGTTAACGTGTAGGAGCACCAGTGGAAAATACAAATGCAAAATTAATTTGTTTTTAATTACCGTTCATTTTTTATTCACTAATCTTAGTAATATTTAACTAATCCTCTTTTTAGGATTAGTTAAAAGAGAATTTATTGACTTCAAAAGATACAATAAATTTGGAAGTCACTATCTTAACTAATTTTTTGGTGAATAAATCATTGAGATAAGATGAGAGGAAAGAGGTCAAAGAGTCAGTAAGGTTTGATAGTGAATAAAAAGTGGATAGCAACATGAAACAAGCTTAACAGATTTCTGGTATGGTACATTACAGGATTTCTGCTGAAATAGTTATTCTAGAAAAATATCTAATTTACAACCAGAGAAAAACTTATGAAATAATATGAGAACAAAATTTCTAAAAAATAATATAAGAAATCAGGGTAACTATTTCAGTCTGAAAAACATATGTATATGTAAGTTATAGGCCTTTGGAGAAATCATTTAGTTTGGGTTCAAGATTATGGTTGAAAAGGCGGACATAGGTATAGTTGAATAAGAAATGTACCAACAAGTTTGTAATTGGGTATGGAAAGTTAGTAATTTGATAGAGGAGCTAGTTGATTTAAAGTTAATTGAGAAGAACAGGAAGTTTACCTGTAAGTGTTAAGGAAGTGAGCTTGAGGAGTCTTAGCTAACTACGGAACTAAAGATTTTAGAGTTGATTTGAATGAATTTATTTAACCTCCCCTCATAATGAATTGTATAGTAAAAAAACAAAAAACAAAAACAGAAGGCTACATTTTGTATGAATTATATATATGTACTTATCATATACATATGAGACTCACTTTGATTTTTATTTAAATTCATTTTTATGAAATATTGATTTTAAAAGTTTACTTCCATAAAAGTTGTTCATTTCCAATTAATTACAGGAAACTTGAACAATCCTGATTTATTGACACTGGGAGAGATATCATCAGATGTGACAGAGTACGAGCTGTTCGAGCTGGGACTTTGTGCAATCACGGGTATCATTGGCGGTCTTATAGGCACTTCTGTCATTCTCATTCACACACATATCACATCTTATCGTATGAGGTAATGTACAGTATATTATTGTGTTGTTTATGTGATGAATTTTAATTGCAAATAGATATTAGTGACCTGCATGGTGGCTCATTGGCAAAGGCTTCGGTCTGTGGAGGCTAGGTCCAAGGTCTCAATCCCCATTTGAGCTAACAGTCAGTACTTCACTTGTTCAATAAAGTTCACACATAGGCATATAGGCCCATGTGAACTGGCAAGTGATGTTTGAAAAAATAAAATAAAAAATAAAAACCCTTTAGTGTCGTTTAACATCAAAGTCGATTACAACAAAAATATTGAGTCACCATCGGTATTGAGATGGCCGTATGGTCTAAGGAAACTTGTTAACAGTTTAAGATCGTATTATTTACCAGAAGTTAGGGATAAGAAGGCCCTCTAACACTTAACCTGGGGACCAACAGTTTAATGTGACTTCCGAACTACAAGAGCAGCTGGGCAAAAATTGTTAGTAGTCCTATCGGAAATCGAACCAGGACTGGTTGCGTGGCAAGCCACTGCATAAGCCTCTTAGCTACAGCCGCTTCAATTCAGAACTGTTATATTTTAGACCATGAGCAGCTACTAAACACAATTTCTACTCTACGTCTACTGTACTCCTCACTCTCAGTGAGTTTGGACTGTGATTATTTATTTAGATACTTATAAATAACTAACTAATTTTTATTGAAACACTAATATTTAACTTAAGTAAAATCTAAGCATAAAATTATCTTGTTTCAAAGTGCAAGAAACAGATAGTTTTAAAATATATAGGTGAGATTCTAACTAAATCTGAACTAGACAGATAAAATTACATTATTTCTATAGGGCTGACTGGACCTGTTGACTTTTCAGTGGCAGTTTAGGATCTGTAACAATATGTTGTTACAGATACTGTTATAAAAAAAATAATAATAATAAAAATAAAAAGGAAACAGCCACCTTAAATCAGAATTTATTTATTACCATGTTTAGTTTACAATAACTGCAGGACGTATACAGAATAATAATTCTTTAAATATTGTTACAGAATTACATGTGTACAATATAGCCACCTTAAATAAATTATGTCTGGCTTATGTGGAAGCTGACAGAATCAGAGTCAGAATATTTTATTTCGTAAATAACATGAGTTACATGAAATAAGCCAAACTTTACAAATAAACTTAAAATTAAAAATATTTGTTCCCACATTCCTAACCAGCACACACTGACAGGAATTCATCTACTGAGTAAGGGCACTTTTCAATGAAAAAAGATTTAAGTTTAAGAATGAGTGCTTTTGAGCTGTCAAAGGATTTTAGTTGTTGAGGTAGGGAATTAAACAATCGTAAAGCAGAATAATGGAGACCCTTCTCTCTAAGTGTAAGCCTGTAAATGGGATACATCATATTGTTTCTGTTCCGAGTGTTTACAAGTGGTTCTATGAATAAGTGACTATTCGTTTTAAAGAAAGACAACACTTCAAGGATATAAATGCCAGGCATTGTCAGAATATTTAGTTCTTGGAAAAGAGGTTTGCAGTGGTGTTTAAAATTTACTCTACACATAATTCTAACCATTCTATTCTGGAACCTAAAAACTCTTAATATGTCACCAAAAGCAAATACCATATTTAATTCGGCAATAAACATAGGCATAATATATCTGAAGCTGAATTTCCAAGAGACCACATTTGTTAATACCCTGAATACAAAAATCATGGATGACAATTTTGCACAGAGGCAATCTACATGCTTCGACCAATTTAGACGTTCATCCACAGTAATACATAGCAGCAAAGCAAATTCTGATAGTCTGGTACCATTCACACTGAACAAATTAGGTGACGGGAATGTGGGGAGAACAGCATGATTTTTGTCTTATCTTAATTTAAATGTAGATTTGAATTTGAGTGAAACTACTTGTTTAATCTGATGTACGCCTCATTCATTCTAACTTCAAGGGCATTTATATTAGGATCAGAAAAAATGGCAGTAGTTTCATCCGCATAACAAACTATATTAGAATCAACATTCAAAGGTAAGTTGTTTAAGTACATGGAAAAGAGAAAAGGCCCTAATATGGAGCCTTGAGGAATTATCTGCAGCCAATCCCCATGAGGCCTCCCACCACCCATTAAAGGTACAGTCTGCTTTCTACCCAATAGATATAAAGTAAACAAATACAAGGCATTAGCTCTCAATCCATACCTTTGAAGCTTCTCCAATAGAATAGGATGACTCACGCAGTCGAAAGCACTTTACAGATCACAGTAAATCGCATCAGCAAACTGCGATCGGTTCAAGGCCTCCAAAACCGCCTGGATAACACTATATACAGCATTGGATGTTGAGCAGCCCCTCTTGAAGCCATACTGTGAGTTAGATAAAAGGTTGTTTAAATAAAAGAAATGCTTAAGTTTTGAAAGAATGATAATCTCAAACACCTTTGAGATAGTCGGCAAAAGTGAAATTGGTCTGTAGTTAGACTTATCTGTTCTCTGTCCTTTTTTATAGATAGGACGCATGACAGATAGCTTCAGATGTTCCGGAAAGGTCCCCTCAGCAAAAGATATATTTATCATGTGAAGCAAGGGTGATGCAATAGCATTGGCACAACGTTTGAGAATGTCCGATGTAATACCGTCCCAACCACTGGACTTTGATGTTTTTAGTTTGTTAAGAGCATAGAGAACCTCTTCAATCGTGGCAGGCATAAAGTAATCCAAGGAAACTCCCCCACCCTGGCAAAATTCTTGGAAATTCATCTGATAGTTAAAAGATGCCTTATCTGAGTCTTTTTGAGACATATGACTTCCTATATAGAGATAACATATTCATTAAAGATACGCTTAACTTCCGCCGGACTTTCAACAGCTCCAGTTGGCTCCGACAAGCGAATCAGGTTGTCAGAGTAACCAGAACAGCCCAACTTCTCATTGACAATCCTCCAAGTTGCTTTCCCCATGTTTTTACTTTCCTTGATGAATCTGTTGTTATAGTTAAGTTTCACCTGAGAAATAACCCTACGGAGGATGGATTTGTATTTCCTAAAATAGGAAACAAAATCAGGAGAAACATTTGTTTTGCTTATAATAAACAACTCACCTTTGCGAGCACAGGATGTCCTTATTTCTCGTGTGACCCATGGCTTCTTTTTACATCCCATATACTACTTTCTCGAGCGTTCTGGACAAGCATGATTAAGTAGGCGAGTAAAGATCGTTAAAAATGATTTTAAAGCAGAACTACATTTTGGTGCTTCATATATATATCCAACCAGTTCTCTTGTCTAAGTAAGCAGTTCAAGGTACCAATTGTTTCATTATTCACAATTCTAAACGAATAATGAAACACTGAATCATTTATAGGTGAAACAGAGAAAACAACAGTACATTGGGCTAAATGATCAGAGAGTCCGGTTTCAAAAACATAAGATTTTATGCAAGTTGCAGAGCCCTGAGAAGAAATTCTGGTTGGAAATGTAATGTTTAACTTACCCTTAATCGAGTCAACCACATCAAGAAATAATTTTTTTCTCTACTCTGCCATATTGAAATCCCTACAGACCAAGAAATGGTTTTGAACCTGTGCCAGACCATCCATGAGAGACTCAAAAACGTTTAAGAAAGCATCAACATTAATAGCAGGGGACCGATACACAGCCACTACAGTGATAGGTTTGAAAAAGCTAGACTTATATGACAACACAACACTCAAAAACAAGAGGTACCCCTAGGTCAACGAAACTACTCTCACGCTTATACTTAATTCCCATTCTTACAAGTATGCAAGATCCACCCCTAGACATCTGCTCAAGACTATAGAAACCAGCCAGCTCATAACCAGAGATATTGTTTAGGTAATTTTGTTACTTGAAATACCATTTCGGTTAACCAATGCTCAGTAATGCAAATAATTGTAGGGTAGAATTTTAATTTTTGAAAAGTATCACTAACTTCATCAATTTTGTGTTGACATCCTTGAATTTAATTGAAAAATAGTAAATTTATTAAAAAAATAGATGGATTAAAATAATTTTCTTTACACATTTTTTCTATTGTTTCAATATTATATTTGATATCTTGGGTTTCTACATTAATTACGGAACCCCTGTCAGGTGATCTCATCTCCCAGGGCTGGCCATGAATGGAGATCTAAAAAAAGACTTTGTTCTACACACGAGGTGGTGGAAACCCATCCCACAGACTCATAAGAGGAGGAGAGATCCAGTGAAGATTTCTCACTCTGGTGACCATCCCGGAAATTTCCACGCTAGAAAATGTCTTGGATTTATGAAGGAGGACCACAAGGGGGCTGGGACGTTGACGAAAGGAGGCTCCAAGGAAGGCAGAACCTCAATGGCATCCAGTGAAGGAGAAATCCCACGTCTACATGACTCCACCATGCGACCGTGACTCCACCACACTACCACCAACAGTGTGAGTGTTCTTTGTGGTTCCTGATGTGCCGCTTAGTCTCTTGACGACAGCACAGAAGAGTTTTACAAGATGGTGCTTTCCTTGTCGGCTGAAGTGGAGCCCGTGCCTGGAATCTTCTCAAATCAGATGTGATGTCTTCAAGTATGATGTTTAATGAACCCTTGTAGTTTCGTACCATTTTTTATATTAGTTGGTTACAGAAAAAAATGTTGTCATTCAGTAAAGGTTTGTCATATCTATATGGGATGAGATTAACGATAATGTTTATTTTCAATTTTAAGGAAAGGAGCTGACTTATTCCCTGCTTAATTGTCAGTTGTGTTGGTTTGTAGAGGTTTAGGTCATTTCTACCAGCAAGTACAATAACAAAATCCTGTTCCATGAAGTCATCGACAAATGTAAGACCTCTTTCTATAACATTTTTTAATTTGACCCCAGGAGCAGAGTACACAAAAATGTCAAAATCTTTTTTCAAGTCATGAAGGTAATTATGTAACTCTTTTCCCATGCTGTCACACAATATTGTAATTATATTCCGCTTCACTTTACTACTGGGAATGCTCCTCACTGATTTCAGTATTTCAGGAGGTGTTTTGCATCCATACATTTTAGGTTGTTCGTGTACTTGAGCCATAGTCATTACATAGTTTGGTTTTCCTTGTGCCCACAAAGACGAATCAACTGGCAATATGGAGAATATATTTTGTAATTCTAACGGGAAACTAGAGATAATATTATTTGGGGTTTAAAACATCTCTTAGAATAAACACTACCTTTCTCAATAGGCGTATCAGCCTTAGTGTCAACCCTTTTATAATCTTCGTTAAGCATATCAATAATAGTGTTTTTATTTTTTATTTCTACTTTTAAATTTGCATATTGCAAGTCATAAGCATTTTGATTTTATATTTTAGTTCCTGAATTTCTTCTGCAGCCTCCCTTTCATTGTGTAGTGAGTCTTCAAAGTTTACTTTTATCATTTTCTCTTTTCATTTTCCAGAAGTCTGCTTAGGGATTCATTTTCCTTGCATAATTCCGTTACAGTTATTTTCATATCATCAATCACTTTAAAACAGACGTCCAATCTGTTCAAAACGATTAACTCAACGATTGCTTTTCATGTATAAATTGATGATATTGTAGAGAGTATTACATACAAATTTCCAGCTGTTTCAGGACTAAAAACTTTATGTTTCAGGTTTCCAAAATTATTTTCCGCTGTATGGACTAACTCGCTCTGCTCCCTGCGTGTTCTCATTCTTAATTTTACGCGTCTGAATAAATTATGACTGCTTAAAACGTGTACAGTGCCGTTCCGTGGTTTGCAGGTACATCAGTTTGAAGGTGTCCAATTAAACACACCACAGAAAACCAAAGAATGCTAGGGAACTCCAGCAACGTGTAGTGAGAGCTATTTGCAGTACAGGAAAGTTAAAGACATGCAGCCCTTGGGATGAAGGCACTGGGCCAACCAAGTCCGGGACGTGTCACCCTGTATAGGATAGACAGGGAAACACACCAGGAAATACGGTATATCTTGTTGTGGCAGTTTGGCAGAAATGGTTTGTAAAGCGCATGTACGGGTACTTATTAAAATTAGTGAACAAACCAGGTGTCCTTGAAGATGTTGGGATTTTCAGTAGGTTAGAAATAACTAGTGAAAGTGAAAGTTTGTAGTGCTTAGTAGCCAACCGCTTACCCGTCTTGACGTTGCGGCCACTGATCCACATAATTCATAAGACGTACGTACGTACGAACATAAGTCTTAACGAACTTTATTTCTTTATTAAAATAATTTATTTATCAGACTAAAACAAAAGCTTGCCCAATACTAAGTCCTCAGGCTTGCCAACCTGAGTTATTTTATTTATTAAATTAATCATCGGATGTTAAACAAAAACATATAAAAAGAAAACTTTTGAAGTGGCTTATTAAAATTTAACCTTTAATTTTAGTAAAATCTAAACATTTAATTATCTCGTAGCAAAGTCTGAGTAAACAGATTCTTATATAGGTGAGATTCTAGCTAAATTTGAACTCAGCAGATGATCAAATAAATTGTATTAGGTTTCTATACAGGTTTCGCAATACCAGGCTGAGGAAGTTGTTGGAATCCTTTCTAGTTGCCTGTATTGTGGCCACATTGTCTTTGACAGCAGTAATGACTGTGCGGTATTGCTCTTCAGAGGACACTTTGAAGATAGACGCATATGAAAACATGACAAGACACACTGATCAGGTAGGGAACTAACATATAAATAAGAATGTAACAGTTAAGTTACATTTACTCCTAAGTGAATATAAAATGGTCGGTTATAAACTAAGGTAAGTGTGTTTATTGATCCTCAGAAGCAATGACAGCTAAGGATTTGAAGGAGGTTGTTTCCTCCCTCCACAAACATGGGTTTATATTTAATTGATTAAGTCCGTAATAATGATCCTATCGCATCGCAACATTTGAAGTGCTATTTGATTGTAAAGACCTATTCTATTTGGTTTTTATAAAAAATTTAGTATTTTATATTTCTTTCACAGTTATATACAGGGTGGAAAAAAATTGGAAACGCTTTCACAACAACGTTTCTTTTTTCAATAGATAATTTGATGGTTTAACTATTTTTTAATTGTGTTCCATGAAGTCAAATTTTTTATTAGAATAATTTACTTAAAACTGTTAAATAGCGGAGAAATAATACTGTTCAAATCAGTTACTTTGAAATTCAAATGACCGCTACTCTGGAAATGATAAACCTTTCGAAGTCTGATTTGCGGCATTTAGTTTCTCTTGAATAGACGTTTCATTTGATATCAAATTCGACCTAGGCTTACGTTGAAGATTTTTGTTCAACTCCTTGTGGGTCGTTCCCCTGAAAAGATAAAATGTTGCTAATGGCGTCAAAATCATGTTCTTTGCAACCATGATCATGTACAAGATTTCACTTTTAGAAGTGTTGTTTTTTACAAGTTGTGAAAGCGTTTCCATATTTTTTCCACCCTGTATGTGAGACTTTAAATATTACTCTAGATGATTTCACATTAAAAAACTCAGTGTCACCTTATGGTCTACCAGAATAGGCCTTTAATAAACATACAATGTTCAGTATTACTGATTATAATAATAAACACGAACATATAGTTGAAATAGAAAAGCATGTTTTAACCTGCTGATGGTAAAATTGCATTACTTCTATAGAGCTGTCAGGAGCTATCAACTTACCAGCGATGGCTTGGAAGTTTGGGAAATGGCCACCTAAAATTAGAATTGTTTATTGCCACATTCAATATATAAATTTATAACCCAAATAATCAGTGACAAAACTTTAGTGTCAAAAATAGAGTATCTTACTCAAATGGATAGTGTCATAAAAATGTATAGTGTTGTATAAAAACAAGAATAAAATTATTATTGTTAGTTAAATGTTAGAGTGGCTGGGTAGGGCCCGAACCTGTATGTGGCATTGGACTTGCCACTGCCAAGACTAAAATACTTAACTTGGCGAGAAATCGTCACCAAAGCAGATGGCAGCGATTTCGCGGCCATGTTTTTGCAAAATCTCTGGTAAGGGGATCTAACCCTATGGTGACCAAATCACTGTGTTATTGACCATTCATGACAATCCAACATTGTCATGAATTCGAATGACATCAGGATGGTGATTATTGCTTATTTTACTGGACACAGCCACTTCAGGAAACATCTGGCAAAGATTGGTATCTACAGAGAAGACACTAGTTGCTGGCTTTATGTTAAGGGTCTTGAGTCTGCTGAACATCTGTTAACTGAGTGGCAAGCTCTAGAGCTTTAGAGGAAGAATTTTTGGGCTTGAATTCTCAGAAGAAAGAATGTTAACTATTCTGGGGGAAACTATTTTAAAGCTGGTTCAGCTGGAAAAGGTACTCTATTCTAGTAGGTAACTGTGGAGCACAATAAACCCAAGGTTGGAGTGCGATATAGGAATGGCCACTGAGCTCTCCTTTGCCCTTTACAAACTGAACTAGAGAAGAGTGGATGGGTGAGACTCAGAGCAACATATGATTTCATAATGAATTGCACTTGCCTTTGGTAATTGTAGTAGAAATTAAAGTAATAAAGTTGTATTCATTTCTAAAGACTTGAGTAATAATTCAATTTATACCTAGTGTCTTCATCCTGTTTAATTTTACAGTTATATTGCAAAGAAGGCGAGTACAGTGATTTATCATTATTGTTTTTCCAAACCCAAGAAGGAGTCATTCATTCTTTGCTAAGAACAGGTAAATATTTGATATTGCTAACAAGTATTTTTACATCTTTACAGCATCGTTAACTCCCCCCATACATATCAATAATAAACACTGCATAGTTGAAGATGCATTTTTTAGTAAAAAACGGCCACTGTTGTATTTAATTTTTTAGTTGGTAATGAAAATGTGAATTTATTAAAAATAAACTCTACATTTTTTATAGAAAATTTGTATCACAAATGAAGAAGGGTTTAAAAAATATTTCTACTGACTCACAATTAGTCATGTTTGTTTGGTGGCTATTTATTTTTGATTACATATTTATTACATATTTATTCATAGTGTTATTGTTATTATGATTAATTGTTGATTAAATTTAATCAGTTTAAGCTTGATTCATTAGTTTTAATCAAACCAACCAATTGTTACTGCTGCTAATGACGTTATGGGCGGAGTTTGTTACTGTGCTGCCAGCCTACAGCCTATCGTCTTCCCAGTCACCATGATAACATTAAATGAAATAACACAGTGAGGGAAGAGTAGTTCTGTCTATCTCTCTCTCTCACAGTCTAACTCCCTCGCACAAGTGCATTTAGAAGGTCACTTTCGAAGCGGCCTATCTATAATTGTAATTCCATCGTAATTTAATTATTCTTGCTCAATTTATCAATGCTTTAAATTTAACGAAATTGGTTTCATTGATTATCATTTAACCTACGTGGCAAGAAACTCCCATTGAGAATGATCACTTTTCTTAGATCATTGGCCGGCTACCACAGTCAATTCAAACTAATATTCCTTTCACTTTTTACAAATAATAAATTACGGTCTTCTGAGAGCCTGCTGTTATGAGTACGCAATAGCACTCAATCTCCTATCGCAACAAATGTTCAGAAGGCGGTAAAACTAATATTTTGTAATGGATAAAAATCGACCAATTGTGTTCAGTTTTGAAAAATATTAATAGTATCAGAAAATATTTTTATTACATACACAGAGGAGGAAACAGAGGTCGCTTTCAATTGTGCGCTAAATGTGTGTTGAGTAGTTATTTCTCCAGTTTGCTATGCGGATGGCAGAGCCAGCACCTTGTCAGTCCCACCCTTTATTCCCCCAAATCCTCATGTATGAACGTAATAATTATTATTACATGTGTAGAAAGATGTAAGTTAGTTGTAATCTATTTATAACTGCCACTGAGGCGTTCGATGTGACCATAAGAAAGTGACCTCTGTCTCCTTTTCTCTGTGGGTTTTATAAACAAATTTGTTATAAACCAAATATAACAAAGTTCACTTTTTCCAGACCATGTCTGTATCTTTCCTCTGGTGGTATACTTTATTATCTACTACATTCTAATGTGCCTCACCATGGGATTGAGCATCTCAGCAGGAGTGTTTGTGCCTCAGATTGTACTAGGCGGGGCATGGGGCCGCATCTTCGGCTTAGTTCTGGTTCAGATGTTTCCTAATGCTGTATGTATGTCTGATTTTGTATGTATCATCAAAATGTAGAATAATGTTTTAAAATAATAAGTTATCTATTTATAAACATCTGATTTCTTACTACAGTAATTATATTATATAACAAATTTCTTTTAGGCAATTGTGGAAATTCTTAAACAGTTCCTTCTACCACATAAAAGAATTATAAAGATTGCAACTTCTTCACTTTAAGCAATAAACTTATTTAATAGTTTTCTGTCTTGTCCAGTCGTTTCTCTTATTTTTATACTGAGTATACCTCAGATTTAATTTTAGCATAATTTTTTTTGTTAAATCTTTTAGCACTTTAAGCACTTGATATTCAAACTAATTGTATTGAATGTTTGAATTTGAAACATGGTAGGTAGTGAACAATAAGTCTAAACTTCAATATTTGGATGGTTCAACATTATATGAACAATTCTTTCAATTAGCAAAACAATTAACTCAAACTGAAAATACGAGAAAATCTTAAATGTTGCCAAAGCGATTGAAAAACAAACCAACAAAATATGTTGAAATGAAAACAGTATATGAATCAACATATTGTTGTCAGGTTTTTTTTAATGATAAACTTTTTAAACCCATAAATAAAATTAAATAACTGTAAAAGTCATTGAAAAAACCTTTTATAAAACTTGTGAGTAAATGTTTGGTTTCCCTAGTAGTAATTCTGGGTCTCTTTATAGTGTTTTTTACTAAAGTAAATACTCTTTATTAACCCTTTAGCGTGTGATTTTGTTTAATATGTCCTGATTTTTATTGATTAAATATTAATTTTAATGATAATTGTATGCTTTTTACATGTCCAGTTATTTTAAAGTCTTTTAATGTTAATGCACTTTTTACATTACACCTTAGACAGCTAGTCTGTTTAAACAACGATGGTGACTCGGTTTATTGCGTTAATAGACATTGATGTACTATGTTCGTCAAAACATGCCAAAGGGTAAGTATAGACATTTTAGAGAACATCCTAAACACAAACTTTGGGCAGACGCCAGTCGTAGAGATATGGGTGAATATGAGAGGTGAATGAGTGTAGAAAACGAGAGTATTCATTGTTACTATCTGAGTTAAACATAGCTCAGAAAGGACTATTTATCAATAGCCCAATAGGTTTAAGGTTAGGTGGTAGAGAGGACTGTCCATTCCTAACCTCGCCTAAAGTCGTTTTTCATTTCATTAAGTAATTAATAAAGATCCCCTTTAACAGAACTTTGCTAACATGTTCGGTATTGAAGCAACAAATGTGGTAAGTTAAAAATATAGTCTATTAAAAGTATTATGTAACAAATAAAATTTGTTAACTTGTTTAGTATTTAAGCAACAAATGTGGCAAGTTTTCATTTATGTATGATGTAATCTGTGAAAAAAACAGACTAGTGTCAAACAATCACCTATTTTGCCAGCAGTACTATTTCTATATGTCTTAATATTGTTATACACTGTTAGGAGATTAAAATCAGTTTATTAGTGATTTTTTGTTTCTTTTAATTGTTTGTAATAAAGTGTAGGTTTCAAAATGTGTGACACACACCATTAAAACAGTAATTCATTTACTTTGCCAGTCATTTTCATGAAGTACAGTCTTATTTGTTTATGTTGTTGTGATGTTAGACATAAATCATGATATTTTATTATTTTTGTGTGGTAGAAGTAATGTAAAGTACACCCCCTGCATATTAAGGGCTGCAACCTGTGGTGATGAAAAATAAGGAAATGTTAATCAAATTAGTAAACATGCTGTCCGATTTCACCACGTTATTCTTCTATACGACGAATACTACTGTTTTCATTATAATGATCTATAAAACTGTTTCTTATAATTAAACTCATGAGGAATTCTGAGACCTTACTTGTTATAACAATTGGTCGGTAGCTTAGTTGGTTAAATTCCAGCTTCATAAGCTAAAGGTTTTCAGTTTGATCCCAATCAGAATCGTAACACATTTTGAGAGGGATCAGCTGATAACCACCGGATGTTCATTTGTCATTGGGCTATTAATTAATGGCACTAAAACAGGCAAAATTCAAGTCTTAACATGAAACAATGCTGCAGTGTGTGTGCCACGGTACATAGAATACACAGTTGGGGTCATAGCCAGGCTGCGCAGTAGACAGCTGCCCGCCGCGAATGTCAGGGGGGCAAATGCTGGGCTTGAATAATATGGCACTACTCCAGTTTCCCTCGCTTCTACTGAAATTCCACAGTTTGAAATGATTAAAATGTGTCCAACACACTTATTATTTTAATGTGAATTAATTAATGAACAAAGCGATATATTTGTCACTGGAATTAGAGAATTCTGCATTATTATTTTTGCACTAATTACTTGAACACTAGAATTAAGTATTTGTAAGTGGTATTATTTGTTTTGATAGACATTGTTTGTTGCAGTAGCAGTGGGCCAAGCCAAGCAAGTATGCTTATCTCGGGGCTGCGGCTCAACTCAGTGGTGTCGTCGGCAAGACCCTCAGCATACTGTTAGTGTTGGTGGAAGCATCGTCCAGTATCACCTTCTCTATTCCTCTGATGGTTACTGTTGTATTCGCTAAATACACACTCGGATTTTTCGTCATGGTATGTCGAGACAGTATGTGCAGTTTTTTTAAGGATTTGCTTGACAGTTTATAACTTGGAATCCAGTGCATACATCTTTATGGTTTCAAGTATTAAAATGTTAATAATAAACCCCCTTTTACTTTTATGGATGTGAACACTATTTTGGTGTTATTTCACTTTCACCTAATAGAAATGTTGGCCAAGTACAAATTTATTGATAAAAAATTACATTTACAAGCAAATAATTATAATATAAAAAAAATTTACTTGTGATTTATTTTATTGTATGGTACCTATTGAGGCCTAAGGCCGAGTTGCTCAAGAGGTGATATTGGTAGAGTACACTTGTTAGAATGAGGCAAAACTCCCCCATGAGGCCAAAGGCCAAGATCCACAAGTGAGGCTATTAGCAGTGTTCACTTACAAAACGAAGGCTGAGCTCCGTAATCAATGCTACAGAAGATTTTCCTTTTGAGGCCATATGCAGAGCTTTCCTACAAGGCCAAAAGCAGAAGCTCAAAAGTGGATGTGGGCCAACTACCATAGTCCACTGGTGATGCCTAAAGTCTATCTTCTCAACAAACCTAGATAGTTCCATGCACGAGGCCGAAGAACGAAATCCTCAATTGAGATTACGGGCAAGTATATCCAAAATTTGAGATTAAAATCCCCCCAAGTTAGTCACTCAAGTCAGTATATCTTTAAGCTCCTGGTATGTCAGTGGCATAGACAACATGTCTTATTGTGTTACATATGTTTGGTGTTAAATGGAATCATCTCAAGTAAGTTTGCTGATAATCTATTTCCTTTACTATAGCAACTGAGACATTTTGTGTGGTAGCTGCCATAGCTGGGAGATTACAAATTTGCGAAAGTCCAACTACCAGATTTGTTGCTCGTTTAGAACTATCAGGATACGTAAAGCTTTAAACATTTTTGTGGATGTGAATAACTTAACCACCATGATTACTTCGTTATCCCAATAACAATGACTAGACATTTTATATATGTAGATATAGCTTTAGATTATCAATACAAGGACTTCAGAGTTACTGAAGAAACATCCACAAATAACCTTACAGCACTTGAAGAATATTTTAGAATCCTGCAAGCTAAATCCTAACCCATCAAAAACAGAAGTGTCCTGATTCCAACTACATTTTAATTAGACTAGATAATCAAAAATGTACCAACTTTCTAAATGAATAAAACTCTTTATCACAGTAATCATCGACAGTACCTGGAAGGAATGTTAGATCGATCGCTGACATTTAAAAGCTATCTTCAAAAAATATTAGCTAAAATTACAACCAGGGCAAATTTACTACATCATACTGCTGGAACAACTTGAAAAGCAAATGCTCATGTCCTGTATACAACTGCTTTTTCACTGGTTTATTCAGCTGCTAAAATACAGTGCTCCCGTATGGCTAGATAGCATGCATACTAAAGTGATTGATGTTCAACTTAATAGGGTCATGAGAGTTATTAGTGGCAACTTTCTTGGTTCCCGGTGCTGTGCAATATAGCTCCTCCAGAGATGAGATGTACCTGAAGAATTCAATAAGATCTTGAAGTTGACACCATTATTAATTAAAGATTACTTTTGTCATCAATAAATAAAAATAGACAAGACTTTGGAAAGCTATTAAAAACTTCCCAGTAGTTTATGGAGCTCAGGCCAACTTACCGATGAGCTCAGACTTATTTAAGGATTGGTTTTTCATAACTTTTGTACTATCTGCTAAAGATAATCTTAAAAAACATGGTCTATTAGAAGATAGTAAAGTTGTACTATTGTTAGACAACTGCAGGGCTCACCCCTTTAGTTTATACTTTTCTTTTCTTACCTTCTTTTTAAATTCCAAAAAACAGAGATATTAGGGTTTATGTTGTCCTGTTTAGGTAAACCATTTTAGTATTGTATTTCTAGGCAATAAATGTTTTCGTTTCATGTTCAGAGTTATACAGGGTGGCTGGTCATCTGTGTTACAAAAAAAATGTTGAATAAAAGTGCAATGTAAATGGAGTTTAATTAGGTATATATGATATTCCAACTCTCACAATTGGCTTTGAGAAGAATTTGTTTCACTTTTCGTAAATAGACTTGTGCTTTGAAACCTAGAACATCGATTTCTCAGCCACCACTAGACATATCTCAACAATTTATACCATTAACATGTGCTATATTACATTTCTAATAATAATAAGTGAATAGGTTTTAGGTTTAGAGAAGAAAACCACAATGTAAGTAGTGCCAAAGTAAAAAATTGAAACATTTTGTAAAAATTAAAACAGCTGTGGTCTATTGCACTTTATTACACCATGAATACAAGAAGGTGTTAAGTTACGTAAAAAAACTGTGCCATTTCATACAATATGCTTCACTAATAAATATGCCTTAAACTTGTGCTAGCTGTAGTGATTTGAATGTTGAAAAACACGGAGTGCTTAAAATCATTAAAAAATCTAAATTAATACAAAAACATACAAGTTGGCCTGAAGACTTGTTACTAAATTAAGTGTAATTGTTCATTTTAAAGATATTTACATTTTATTTATTTGTTACATCAAACATACACAAGGCCATGAATATAAATAAAGTGCATTGGAGTTGGAGAGAACAATAACATTTTCAATTTATTTTATGTTCAGATTTCCCTCCTTTTTCCCTTACATAGGTTCTTGATCTTTTTGTAATAGTGTGCACGTTGACTTAGAATGACAGGTAATTTCTTACTTTGTTTGCAGCATCAGCTCAAATCATTTTCATCCCGAACACCGGTATTGTACACCTCATTTTCATGTACCCCAAAACATAAAAGTCCAAGGGGGTTCGGTCTGGAGACCTGGCTGGTCAAGCAACAGTACCACCACGACTACTAAAATCCAGATGGATTGAGGCCTACCTACGCAGCAGAATGGTTAAGGCAATACTGAACAACACGACGGTTCAGGTTGTAGTCGGAAGCGGTTGTCCCCAAGAGGGTGTCCTTTCCCCTCTCCTGTGGACCCTAGTGGTTTATGAACTTCTAAGGGTGCTTAACGGGATGGGGGTATATTCTCAGGCATACGCGGATGATGTGTGCATACTGGGCATTGGTAAGTTTGCCTGCACAGTGTCAGACATTGTCCAGTCTGCCTTGAGATTCTTAGAAAGGTGGTGTAGAGACAAGGGACTCTCTGTTAACCTAACAAGACAGAACTTGTACTCTTCACTAGGAGGAAGAGACTGGATGCCCACCTTGGGAAATATGGTGCTAAGAACTACAGGGTCGGTTAAGTATCTGGGGGTTATTCTAGACGCTAAACTGAACTGGCACAAGTACCTACAGGAAAAAGCCAGGAAGTTCAGAATGGCTTTTTGGGTTTGTCAGAGGGCCATTGGGACAACGTGGGGCCTTAAACCAAAGATGGTTTATTGGCTATACACGAGTTTACTTCGGCCCTCCTTATGTTATTCTGCAGTTGTCTGGTGGTCGGCCATGGCACAAAACAGTGCAAGGCTAACATTAGATGAAATGAAATGAAAAACGTCTTTATTCATATTCAAGAGGCGAAGATAGGGCTGCAAAGCCCTCTCTACCACTTAACCTCATCATACATAATAAGATATTATTTCAAATATAAATAACATTTACAAGGAAATACAAAATAGAAATTACAACGTACGAAGTAAAACATATAAAGTCAAAAAATGTGAAAAATTGTATTTAAACTTAAAAATATTTCGACTATCTCAAACAAAACTACAGTTATTCATTACATTTATTCAAAACTACATTCATTCGGCACAATCACTATTACCGCCACCACCAAGCCACAGCGCCACCAGCCAATACTCCCGCAAGGTCCGCAGCAGATAGCACCTCACCTCCGCCCCAAACCTAGTGTGCTTATCAATGGATCTGATATTATCAGGCAGAGCATTCCAGAGCCTGCACGCGGAGACAATGAATGATTTGTTGAAAATGGTGGTGCCGTGAACTGGAATAGCTAACATTGACTCACCACGTCTGGTTCTACGCACACCAACTTTTAACAGGTAAACAAACTGCTCTGACAGATAATTAGGAATTTAGTTTTGAAGAATACTGTATAACAAAATAAGGATATGGAAATGTTGAAGATTGTTTAACTTTAAGATGGATAATTGGTAGATAAATGGAGTAACATGATCCCTTCGCCTCAGGTTGAAAATAAATCTAATACAGTAGTTTTGGGCACGCTGTAATCTTTCAGCGAGCTCAACAGACATGTCATTGATTACAGTTTCACAGTAATTAAAGTGAGTGAAAACTAGAGTCTTTACTAACAACACCTTGACATTGAACATTGAGGGAAAAACATGGCAAATCTTTTCAGAGTGTGTATAGCAGCAAACACTCTATTACACATTACAGCAACTTGATCAGTCCAGTTCAAGTTTTTGTTCATAACAAGTCCTAGGTTTTTAACTTTGTCACAAAATGGTAATTCTGTATTGTTAAGTTTAAGTTTTGGTATATTTGTCAGGTCAATGTTAGAAGTGAGTCTAGTAGAGCCCAACAATATTGTTTGGGTTTTGGCCTCATTGAGCTGTAAGCCATGCTTGACAGCCCAATTTATGATAGACTGGATATCACAGTTAATGTTAGTTACGGCAGTAGGCAAGTCTTTCAAAGTGAAGTGAGTATATATTTGTAGGTCATCAGCATATAAGTGGAATTTGCAGAAAGTGATAACAGTAGTAATTGGAATTGGGCGAGCCGGTGGCCGAGTGGTCTAAGGCGTCAGGACTTTGAGCTTGGGTTAGAGATAGCGCTGGTTCGAATCCGGCCTAGACTGAAAGATTTTATCAGTAATATTCACCTTGTACTGTACAGGTTCGCCCCCTTACTCTGACCGAATAAGTTCCTCGCACAGATCAATGGTCTATGGGGAATGGTCAGAGTAAGGTTAAGGAGGAGATCGGCCTAAAAAAAAAAAAAAAAAAAAAAAAAAAGTAACATCGTTAATGTGGAGTAAGAATAAGAGTGGCCCAAGCACAGAACCCTGGGGCACACCTCTAGTCACCAGTTCCCAGTCAGATGTTCTGTTGTCTGCCTTTACACTGCCGACGGTCCATCAAGTACGACCTGACTTATTCAATACAACCATCAGAAAAACCACCAGAGAGCATTTTTATATACAGAAGGGGATAGTAAACGCAGTCGAAAGCTTTAGAGAAATCAAATAGGGTCAAGGTGGTAAGTAGGGACTTGTCAATAGTAGAGCGGACATCGTCAGTAATTTTAAGAAGGGCAGTGGAAGTACTGAATCTTGAATGGAATCCAGATTGGAAATTGGACAATAATCCAGCACTCTCCATAAATGATGACATCTGACGGTAGACTAACCTTTCGAGGTATTTTGACAACGCTGGCAAGAAACTGATAGGTCTGAAATCTGATGCAACTTGAGGTGACGAAACTTTTTGTAGAGGGCGCACAGTAGCAGATTTCCACTCAGACGGAAAGGTAGATGTGGTTAAGGATTTATTGAAAATAGCTGTAATCACAGTCAATATTGCTAGAAGTAAAAGTTTGAGAAGTTTAATAGGGATTTTATCAGTTCCGACTGCGTTGCTAGTCATCCTCATCACAGCATCAAGCACATCAGTCTCAGTCACCAGGGTGAAGAAGAACTGATGGCGAGGGCGGCAAAGAGGAGTGGCATTCAGCTCACTGACAAAGTCACGAGCTCTGGACAGATCGATTGGAATGTTGGTGAAATATTTGTTTACGATATTAAGATCAAGGGAAACAGGTTTGTCACTTTGGTCTTACCAATGCCTAGCTCCCTGACCTTAGACCTTAGACTTAGCCTTTCGTACTTATGGCACTAGAGAAAGATCGTATAATAGAATCGTATCTTGGCATTGCGAAATTGTTGCTGAGTCTTATTCCTCAGTCTTTTATACTCCGCCCAATCGTCAGATGACTTAGTTCTTTTAGCCCTATGAAAAGGAATGTCCCTTAACCTCTGTAGTTGACGTAAGTAGTCATTAATCCATGGGGCTGGTTTCTTGGTGACACTCTTAGTGATCAAGGGAGCATGCTTATCAACGAGACAAATTGTGAAATTGTTAAACATGTTTACCATAATATTGACATCAGGACGTGGATTATATCATGCCAAGACTTTAGGAGTGCATCAGCCAGAAGTGTATCAGAATCAATATTATTGAGTCTCCTGTACGAGATGAATTTGGGTTCATATTTAGGGTTGGTTAGACGATATACACAAAATATTAAATCGTGTCTTGACAGGCCAGAGAATGGCATGCCTGGGAATTACAGGCTCAATTAGAACAACCCCATTGGTGGTAATGGAGGTCCTCACTGGGCTCCACCCTATGGACCTGTTTGTAAAGGGGGAGGCTTGTAAAGTGGCCTTTAGAATAAGGACGACTGGTGGCTGGCTGCCTGGCCAACCAGGACTCCATGGCAAAATACTATCTAGGGACATTGGTCTGGACCCATTACTTGAGATGGGAACAGCCTCAATGACACCTAGGTACAGATTTGACAGGCAGGTCAGGCCTTTCCTTTCAAGCAGAGATAAGTGGATGGGGAGTAATGAGCCTATCTAGTCAAAGGAATCGTCTGGTTTATGGATGGCTTACTTACAGAAGGAGGTGTGGGTGCTGGGGTGCACGGAAAGTTCTGTCTGTACCTCTCAAGCCCATGCTACCGTCTTCCAAGCGGAGGTGATGGCAATCATGACAGCCGCACAGGAAGAAAAGCGTCTAGGTGGCTTCGGAGGAGTTGTTTCCATCTGTTCAGGCGGTCAGGTGGCGATAAAGGCGATCATGGTGCCACGTACCAGCTCTAAGTTGGTATGGGAGTGCCAGGGGGTCCTAGAGACCCTTTGTCAGCGTAAACAGGTGAGACTCATATGGGTCCCTGGGCATGCTGGCATTGATGGAAATGAGAGGGCTGATGCACTGGCTAGGAGAGGGGCAAAGTGCCCTCTTCTGGGACCGGAGCTGGCCCTTGGCATTCCTTTCCAAAAGATTAAGAGAATAATTAATCGGTGGACCTTTGAGGAACACGCTGGTAGATGGAGGACCGAGTTCGGGCTCAGGCAGTCTCGTGCCACTTATTCAAGGACCCGATTGCAGTTATAGCCGAGCTTTGCTGAGCTGTGACCGGGCCAAGGTGAGGGCTTTTACAGGACTGCTGACCGGACATAATCTTCTTCATAGACATATGAAGATTATGGGCC
Source organism: Stictocephala bisonia (assembly GCA_035578905.1). NCBI lineage: Eukaryota > Metazoa > Arthropoda > Insecta > Hemiptera > Membracidae > Stictocephala > Stictocephala bisonia. Next base: position 733,912 of record JAQJVL010000396.1, on the reverse strand, counting down.
TAACAGAAGACTCCACATGTAGGCTCTGTGAGGAGGATGAGGAGAGCTCCATACACATCTTGTGTCATTGTGGAGCTCTCATATCCTAGGTACAGGACTCTGGGTATCGCTTTTCTGGAACCAGAGGACATCAGACGGGCTACACTCGGGGATGTCTCTTGTGACACTGTTACCAGGCTCGGGGAGCATTGAGTCTAGGTATGGTGGGATTGGTGACAGGACAACCCGGGGTATCTATCTATCTATCTAATCCAATCCGCTTTATTTTTGGTCAACCACTGTCGAACATCATTGGTGAAATGAGGGGTGCAACGTCTTGCTGGAAGATTAGATCTTCTATTTTCTGTAAAGGCAATTTTTGCTGCACAAAATTTAGATAATATACTCCTATTAAGTTTCCTCTAAAGAAATACAAACCTCACCAACACATCGCTAACTCCAGTCCACACGTTTATACTGAACCAATGCTGGAAAGAAGATTCCCTCATTGCTCTTGGATTCTCTGTTGCCCATACATGCATGTTGTGAAAGTTGAAAACTCCCTCTTCAGTGAATCGTGCCTCATCTGCCAACAGTATCTTTTTCAAAAAGTAGTACTCTTCAATGTACTGTAGAGAGCCATAGTACTGTTCAAGAGCCAGAGACAGAACACCATCCTAGTTTCAAAATTATTTGGTTCTAGAGTATGGACCAGAGTGAAATGGTACGGATAAGATTGTAACATTTCTTCAGGCAAACTTGTATGTTTTTGTATTAATTTAGATTTTTTATGATTTTAGGCACTCCATGTTTTTTAACATTCAAACCACTATAGCTAGCACAAGTTTAAGACAAATTTATTAATGCTACATATTGTAAGAAAGCTTATGAAATGGATCCCCAAATATGTCATATTATCAAGTGTTCACGTTATTTGCAAAAAAAAAAAAAAAAAAAAAAAACAGGTGGCTTTTAAAAGTTGTGCTTTTCAATACAATACTTTGAAGAAATCTGTAGATACAAATTTGAGTGATATTGTAAATAAATATTCTAAACTTAAAAACAGACGTGTTGTCAATTAGTAATTTACCGCTTAATTTTTAAGACTTACTTTGCTAGTTATTGACCAAGAAATTTCTTCTGAGTACATGTGAGTACCTCAGACATTCTTTTTTTAAATTGAACGCTTTACAATTTTGTATATTTCAAACTAAGAATCGATCTGAATCTAATCAATCAAAATATAAATTTAGCCAAAGAACATAGTGCTACTTATATGTACTAAGATTAATGCTCCTTTTTACAGAGAAACTGCTTCATAATTTTGAAAATGAGCCTTCCACCCTTAAGTAGAATTCTGGATCCGTCCCTGCGCATTACCCCTTTTTTATTATTATAAATTTAATTTTCAAATCATAAATTCTATTTTAAACATTTTTTATTATTAAGATTTATTACTTTATGTTTATGGGGTACCTTGGTTTATTGTCAACGTAATTATACCAAACATCAGGTTTTCAGTATTTTGTAATTTTTTATATATGTTAAAGTAAATGTCTGCGAATTGACCAAAAAGAACCCGGCGTTTTAGGAAAATGTAATGAAATTAAATTTAAATTGTCCTTATTAGGGGCTACAGTTCTCTCTTCCATTTAACCCCTACTAAAATGTAGTAGGCCAGTCAAGAGTAAAGTTGTATGGTTAAATGGTGAATGTGAGTAATGCGTAATGCTAACTGTTTTCGTGTTGTCTGTTGCAGCCAGTCTATGAGACACAAATGCACCAGATGGGAATACCCTTCCTACCGAACCAACCACCCCCTCTCAGCTCTAGCATTCTCACTACAGAGGTCATGTCTGACCCTCCCTTAGTTACACTAACCATGTCTCCCACTGTCGAGAGAGTTGTCGATGTTTTAAAAACAACCACTCACAATGGCTTTCCCATTGTGGACACTAAGGTATTTTTTGTATCTTCCTAAAGTAATTTAGAACTAATTTTGAAATAAATAGGGTGTCATTAAACTACGTTCCCAAACATAAGGATATGGTTTCTTGGGTCAAAATTTTAAAAATGTCTATAAAAATTGGGTCATAAACCCTTTGTTAACACGTTCAGAGCAGATCATGATGACGGGCATTTTGGTATCACCATGCTATATGTGGCTGACATACATAGGTGTCTAATCCAACCACTACAGCCTTTTGGCTGGCGCACTACACAAATTTGTTATGCTGTATGCAAACGACGCCTATGGGCGTTTTTGATTATTTTTGATAAATACGACCTATCGTTACAAGTATACATCATTTATATTCTTATTATAACTATGCTTGGTTAAATTAGTAAAATAATAGAATTTTTTCAACATAGCCCATAGGTGTATAATTTTTCATGAGCAGTGAACGTGTTAACCAGCTAGCTGCCATTTTGTATTTTTCATTTTAAACAGTCTACCTAAAACCACTTTGACTAAAAAACTAAATTTTTCCACAATAATTACTATTGTTATGACCTAAAAAAATAAATGAACACAGTTATTATTTTTAAAATAGTGGCCATTTTAAATGTTTGATGAACGAAACCTTCAAAACTGGTAGTTTTTTAAAGTACAAAAATAAATATCACAAGCATAATGTTCTATTAAACATTTTACTACAAATCTAACAACATCTTCTTTTTGAAAATTAGATGAAAAATAAGGGAGTTAAGTTTTTAAATGTACCTAATCACTGCCAGCATGTGACACCCCTGAGGCAGCCAACTTGTGGATCGAGATATGTAGCTAATCACTGCCAGCACATAATACCCCTGAGGCAGCCGACTCGTGGCTTAAGATCAGCACAACAATAATAGTTGTAGTAATGAATCCATAAACTTAAAACCTCTAGGAAATGATTACAATAATTCTTGTAAGAATGATGAATCATTCATAAAATTTGTAAACCATAATAGTTTTAAATATGATTTCAAATGGTTTAACTTATTATTTTAAAATTTGCAAATCAAACAAATGATAATAGATATCTGGAAAAAAATATAAATGTAACAGGAATTACACAAATTACAAGCTAATAAATAACTCCTAGTCTGTCATTACATATCTGCTCCAGTTGATTCGAGGGTCTGGGTATAATTCTTTATTAAAACGCCGATTGTCAAGATTGAGTGAATATGAAAGACGAGTGAGTGTGATGAGAGTAGTAATTGTTACTAACTAAGGTCAACTGTTCCTCATAAAGAGCTATTTATTGATAGCTAATAGCTGGGAAAATAAGCGACATACAGCTTTCCATGGACTCTAAACCATGTAGTGTCCATAACTGACAAGCCCTACACTCAATAGCCTTACAACATCTGAACTTTTACTACTATCCACCCCAGACTTCTCTAGTAGCGTCCAAGCCTATTATTCACAAAATACTATATTCACCACTCTCTCTCTCTCTCTCTCTCTCTCTCTCTCTCTCTCTCTCCCTCTCCCTCTCCCTCTCCCTCTCCCTCTGTGGGTGGGTGGGTCAATATCACTGTACATGTATCCAATTCGTATTCAAATTCAAGGCTTGGGTAGACCCCCCCCCCCCCGTGATCATGTTGGGAGCCCCCTGTGAACAACGGGGGTAATCACCCGTAATCATCTCGGGTTCCTCCTTAGTCAACTTGGCTAGCGCCCCGTGATCAACTTAGGTAGCCCCTACCCTTTCATAAACTTGTAGCTAAAAATTAAATGTATCTGAGCCTACTACTGCTTTGTCACTTGTTTATTCAGGTGCTGAATACAATGCTCCCATATGGCTAAATAGAGCACATACAAAAGCGATTGATGTCTAACTTAATAGGGTCATGAGAGCTATTAGTGGCACTCTCATGACAACTTCACTACCTTGGCTCCTGGTGCTGTGCAATATAGCTCCTCCAGAAATAAGACATCATCAGGAGGCACTACTTAAAGAATTCAATAAGATCTTGAATGTTAACCAGGATCTCCCTCGTCAGAACGGTCGCTTAAAATCTCACAGTATAAGCGACAATTGCCTCTGTATATTTATATAGCGGCATACATACCACATACCCTATTATGTGTTTCACCTTTCTTAGAATGACTTTCATAACCACATTAAATTAAACAACATTAGGAAAACATGTGTTTTTTTTAATATGTCCTAATTGTTACTGATTAAATATTAATTTCAATGTGCATTATATTCAATTTTTATTATTTCCAACGTTTTACCTCCAGTTATTCACATCTATTTAATTTACTTTATGTATTATATGTTCTAAATAAATATAAAAATACAGCCAATATAAAATAAGTAAGACAAACGTGCCCTTCTCCTCTTATCATAAGTAAATAAATCGTAGCAACACAGATGTTGTACCCTGCAACTGTAAAAGAAACACTGATCCTGCCAACTTCTACTCACCATGTGCCAGACACCATTTATTTAAGGTAAGCCCTACACTAGTATGCCACAGACCAATGCCTCTACGCTGTTGCATGATAAAAAGTACCAGCCCTAGCTGGATTCTTACTGAAGATACTCAATGCCGTGTACCTGTCCTCAGTACAGTGACTTGGACTGCTCATAGGTTTCAACACAGATGGTTACTCTGTATTATTGTGTAAATAGATCATGACTTACTGTGTACATCAAAACACGCATTATGGTTAGTGATACAACTCTAAAGTGCATAAAGCAGGATATTTATTACCTGTGGGGACTTTGTGTATCTTGGTAACTCCAGGGTTGCTGGTAAGGTCCTATCTTCGTTTAATGGTATAATTCTGAAAGACTGGATTTGCTGCTCAAACTTTAAGTTCTTAGCATACTAACAACACCGAAGAATGCACACTATGCAGGTGAAGACACGAAACAGAAGTGCTACAACAACATTGTTTGAAGCAGGTTGAAGCATGTTAGGGACAAGATTTGAGTCAAAAAAATCTGTTGAAGCTGTTTTTTTTTTTTTTTCAGCCTATTTACGCCAGTGCTTTTGCATCTAAATGTGAACCTGTGACTCTGCATATGAAACAGATGTGCTAACCAATAAGCTGGAAAGAGACATAAATTTCTTTTATATTCCTGAAACATAAATGCTACAACTACCTAGGTTAAAGCTGATTGGAGTATGTTAAGTCCCTCAGATATCTTCATTAGGACAACATTTGAAAGCTGTTCTTTTACATTCCAGAAACAGAAATGCTACAACTACCTAGGTTTAAGCAGGTTGGAGCATGTAAGTCCCTCAGATATCTTCATTAGATGAATTATCTGGAAGCTGTTCTTTTACATTCCTGAAACAAAAATGCTACAACAACCTGGGTTAAATCAGGTTAGAGCATGTTAAGTCCCTCAGATATCTTCATTGGTACAACATTTTGAAGATGATCTTTTACATTCCTGAAACAAAAATGCTACAATAACCTAACCTGCTTAAGGTTGGAGCATATTAAATCCCTCAGATATCTTCATTTGAAGAATATTTGGAAGCTGTTCTTTTACATTCCTGAAACAAAAATGCTACAACAACCTGGGTTAAATCAGGTTAGAGCATGTTCAGTCCCTCAGATACCTTCATTGGGACAACATTTGGGAGATGTTCTTTTACATTCCTGAAACAAAAATGCTACAACTACCTGGGTTTAAGCAGGTTGGAGCATGTTATATCCCTCAGATACCTTCATTGGAAGAGTATTTGGAAGCTTTTCCTATACATTCTGAAACAGAAATACTACTACTACCTGGGTTTAAGCAGGTTGGAACATGTTAAATCCCTCAGATATCATCCTTGGAAGAATATTTGGAAGCTGTTCTTTTACAATCCTGAAACAAAAATGCTACAACAACCTGGGTTAAATCAGGTTAGAGCATGTTAAGTCCCTCAGATACCTTCATTCGGACAACATTTGGGAGATGTTCTTTTACATTCTGAAACAGAAATGCTACAACTACCTGGGTTTAAGCAGGTTGGAGCATGTTAAGTCTCTCAGATATCTTCGCTGGAAGAATATTTGGAAGCTGTTTCCTGAAACAGAAATGCTACAACTACCTGGGTTGAATCAGGTAGGAGAATTTTAAGTCTCTCAGATATCTTCATTGGGGCAACATTTGGAAGCTGTTCTTTTCCATTCCTGAAACAAAAATTGTACAACTACCTGGATTTAAGCAGGTTGGGGGTATCAAATTAAAAGTATTATTCAATTAGTTACTAATACACCATTAGATTTTAGAAAAGACTATGTTTATGGGCTCCACTTTCCATAAAGCCAAAATGCATGGTCAAACTGGTTAAAAATCTGTAGGCCGATCTCCCTCAAGAGGTTACCTGACGAGATCTAAAAATGGGACTGCAACAGAGTGCCTTGCCTTGGTGAGGGTGCAGGCCGAACTATTCACCGCAAGGTCGTAGGCCGAGTTCTAGAAAGGGGCAAAAGGCGGAGTTTCCAGGCAAGGCCGAGCTTCCTTCATGAGCATAGTGAGTGACGGGGTTAGCAAGCAAAGTGTGCAGGGGATGGAATCTCGCTTTTGACAGACTTTAAAAAAAAAGAATTCCCACTACAAGTAAATAAAGTAGCTTTTGCTGACGACATAGCATTCATAATCGAAGCTAACACCAGATGGGAACTTGAAAACATAGCTGCACAGGTTATGCAGATTTTGGAACAATGGGCTCAGTCTGCGAGAATGACTGTCGCACCAAACAAAACCAAAGGCATTGTTCTGAAGGGCAACATGAAGGCAAGGCCCCCGGTCATCTTTTACCAAAATCGGCAGATTCAAATGGTTAAGGAAGCCCCATACTTGGGCATTACTCTAGATGAAGGCTTAACATTTCTACCGCACGTCAAAAACCAAGGTGTCAAAGCAAGAAATCTCTTTGGCAGGCTTGCTAGACTGCTCTGTCTTCGCTTCGGCATCAAACAAGTACAACTCAACACCATCTATAGAGCAGTCTTTATTCCGATAATGTCTTATGCTGTACTTACTTGGAAGCATAGACTTAATCACTACGCCATTAAGAAGAATTTAAGAAAATCACAAAGATTGGCGCTCATCAGCACCACAGGGGCTTATAGGACGTCGCCCCTAATGGCACTCTGCCTGATAACGGGGAACCCACCAATAGAACTTAAGCTGGCAGAATTTGCAATGCTAAGAGAAAAGGCACTGGGAAGAATAGCCGAAACCAAAAAGGAGATCAAACAAAGAACTAACACCACATGGCAAGATGAATGGGCGAATGCAGATACTGGCAGGAAAACTTTCCAACTACTGCCGTCAGTACAAGAAAGAACAACACTTAAACATTTTGAAAATGTAGAACAAGCTACAATTCACCTATTAATAGGGCACGGACCCTTTAAAGCAGTGGTCTTCAACCCGCGGGCCGCTTGCGGCCCGCCGTGTACATTTTTGTGGCCCGCCGAATGATTTTGTTTCCAAACAAATAGGAAAACATTGCAGCACTGAAGTTGGCCAATTGCTTCGGCCGTAGTAGGGAATTCGTTAAGTGGCAAAGCAGGTTGGCAACCCTGATGCTCAAGGTCACACGTAGCATCGAAACCCACACCAGAGTCATTGTCTCAGTCTGTTTCACCTATTTCTATTGTCTGCCCGCAAGTGAATGTTAGTTTAAGTTTAGTGAATAATGGCTTCGTGTAGTAAGAAACGGAAGATTACCGATGAGTGCCGAGTGTTTCAAGAAAAGTGGACTGATCTATACTTTTTTGTAAATATAAAAAACAAACCAGTTTGTTTGAATCCATTTTGTAGCCCCTGAACTGTTGTAATTAGACTAAAATAGGTATACTTTACCTTCACGTCAAACAGTAACATAATTGAATTGTTTCCAGTCTGCTTCCGGATCACGCCGTGGACCGTGAAATGTGTGTGGTAGGCCTACCAAAAGTTTCAATGTTTTATGTTTCCGTGTGTAAACTGTGTTTTTAAATTAATTTGTGACGCATCCCAATGGGACTTATTTATCTTTTATGTTCTTTAACCTGAAGATGCCGTATTTACGGCGAAACATGTAGTTGGTATTCTCACCATCCACACTGTGAACTGTTTGACGTGAAGGTAAAGTATACCTATTTTAGTCAGTTTGTTTGGTTTGTAATGAGTCTGTCTCCGTAATGAAAGAGTACAATTTAAAGCGGCATTATGACACAAAGCACGCTTCCAACATGGACGCAGTACAAGGTCAGTTTAGATTGGATAAGGTGCGAGATTTAAGGAAAAAACTTGAGAATCAACAATTTACGTTTACTCGGCAAAACGCCGAAAGTGAATCAAGTGTTAAAGTTAGCTATATCATTTCTGAACAAATTGCTAAGCAATCAAAGCCATTCACAGATGGTGAGTTTGTAAAGCAGTGTATGAAATCGGCAGCTGAAATCCTATGCCCAACACAAAAACATTTGTTTTCAAAGGTTAGTTTATCTGGGGTCACAGTTGCCAGAAGAATTGAGGAGCTATCTCAGGATATTGAAATCTCACTTAAAGAACGTGCTTCAAAGTTCTTTTTTTATTCAGTAGCACTTGATGAAAGCACTGATGTTACAGATACAGCTCAGTTAGCCATTTTTATTAGAGGAATCGATAAAAATGTCTCTATTACCGAGGAAATTGCAGCACTATTTCCAATGAAGGGCACTACTAAAGGCACTGATATTTACAAGGCTTTGACTTCAACTTTAAACCGGTTTGGCCTAAATCTGGATAACTTGAGCGGTGTTGTAACTGATGGGGCCCCAGCAATGACGGGAAAAAATGAAGGTGTTGTAGCTCTGATTAGAAAAGATGCAAGTGAAAATGAAAAGTTCATACAATATCATTGCATTATCCATCAAGAACATTTGTGTGCAAAAAGTGTTTGTTTCAAAGATGTTATTAAAGATGTGACTGAAATCGTGAATTTTATCAGATCACAAGGACTGAACCACAGGGAATTCCAAACCTTCCTTAGTGAGATGAATGCAGAGTATGGTGATGTAATTTATTACACAGAGATTCGTTGGCTCAGTCGAGGAAAGTTTTTAAAAAGGGTTTTCGATTTGAAAGAAGAAATCTGCATGTTCATGGAGAGTAAAGGGAAGGCAGTTCACTACTTCAAAGATCCCAGTTGGATGGCTGATTTTGGGTACCTAACTGATATTTCAATACATCTCAATGACTTGAATATTAGGCTACAAGGGAAGAATGCTATGATACACAATCTCTTTGATCAAGTTGAGGCGTTTGAGAGGAAACTTAGTTTGTGGAAGAATCAAGTACAACAGGGTGACTTCACACATTTTCCAACACTGTCACAATGTGAAGTTCAAAACAAAGAAAAGTACAGCGAAGCACTCTCCATGTTACAGCAAGATTTTAGCAACAGGTTTTTAGACTTCAAGCAAAATAAAACTATGATGAAGCTTTTTTGTGTTCCTTTCAGTGTTAATGTGGAAGACTATTCCGGAAATATACAAATGGAACTTATTGACTTTCAGTGCAATAGCGATTTACAGGAGAAATTTAAAAACTTTGGACTTCTGGAGTTTTACTCATTGTATGTTGAAGGTGATCGATTTCCAGCAATCAGATCTCATGCTCTGGCCACAGCATCTCTTTTTGGCAGCACTTACATCTGTGAGCAGCTATTTTCAAGAATGAAGAACGTGAAATCGAAACTGAGAAACCGTATTTCTGACACTCATTTAGAGAACTCTCTTCGAATTGTCACATCTGACATAAAAGATAATGTTGACAGATTAGTAAAAGATAAACAATGTCAAATTTCTCACTAAACTACAAAAGTCACAAATTTGATGTTTTCAGTTTAATTTTGAGTTTTATAACATGTTTAAATATATGTCAAGTAGACCTATATTGTTTTCAATATTGATGTTTAATACAGTTATCAACAAATATAAAATGTTATAACAAATTCATGTAAATTATTTTAACCTGAGACAAAATTCACACACATACATATATATATATATATGTATATATGTATATGTATATACACACACGCTTAATCAATGCGGCCCTCCAAGTCCTCCATGACAATAATTTGGCCCTTAAATAATAAAAGGTTGAAGACCACTGCTTTAAAGAATATCTCACTAGATTCCATAGGGCGGAAAGCCCGGAATGCAATGACTGCGGACAGATTGACTCACATGTGCATGGCGTACTGGAATGCGAAGCCAATGAAGATCTGAGAAGATGTTTGCATGAAAACGCAGAAGAAAAACCTTGGAACCTCAGTACATTAATTAGGAATTCTAATTCCTTCAACACCTTGCAAACAATCATGAAGCATCTGGTTCAAAGAAGAGAGATATAATGAAGAAGAACCGAGCCAGAAAGGCCACGGGGTGGACACCCGGGTTTAAGCAGCCCGTGAAAATAAATAACTGCTACCACGGGGTGGGGAGCCCCTCACTGGTTTACCCCAATCAAGTGAGCCCCACACACAGCCGAATTGAGTAAGCTGTGGGTTGGATTCGTGGGGGCAGTGGTTTCTATTCAGAAAGAATAAAAAGCTAGAGACATCCAAGACCTACGCCAGTCAAAGTAAAGATACCAAGCATGAAGGAAGTAACTGGAAACCCCCACACAAATGACAAACCTCCTGGACACGACAACTCAAAAAGACACTTTCGGAAACATTATCAAAATTCTAATTGGAATAATCAGAAGCACAAGGACATGACATAAAAAAAAGTATCACATCAAATGAACACTCTCGATCAAGACATCCCCAAATACTAACAGGGAAGAAATTCCCGCCCATCCCCCCATCCCAGTGGACCAGCCTTGGGTCCCCCGCTGGAAAAGTGGACTTGGAGAAGAAAGGCAAACAAACAACTAACCTCATTAACACAAGGAAGGAAATTATTTTTAGACAGAATAAAAACTAACAACGATTAAGGAATAAGAAGCACTGATATTCCGAAAGGAAGGTGCAGTGTGTGTGGTACGAGAGAAAAAAAAAGAAAAAAAAAAAGGGGTCACCCCTCGTAAACTATATGCATTAGTAGATTTTTTTACAGTTTGGATTGATACAATTTTTATTGCTTATTCTCAGCTGATGTAATACAAAACTAGTTAATTATGTTAATTTTATCATTTGCACAAATGTTCAATTACGAACAACCTATTAGACAAATATTGTCTAGTGACTAAAGAAGGGACCAGTGGCCACAAACTATGTTTTTGTGTATCTCACCAGATATGCTGTAAATTACTTTTATAAAACATCAAATCTATTCCGCTAAGTTATACCTTATAAGTTGTGGTAGTGTGTTTTTTTTAACTATTTTTTTGTTTTTTTTACCTTACAACTAGCCATGTATTATTTCAGAATATCTTCTTATAAATAAATTTGTACTGATAAATTGGCTCAATCATTACATTTCTTGTTGTCTATACAGTTAAATAACTATGTTCAACACATTTGTACATGGTTTCTTATTGGTTCCCAGCATTTATACTAAGGCCATTAAAACAAATTATACGTGGTTCATCGTGTAATGTGTTTTATGTGTCTTGTGTCTACGTAGTACGTAACATCTCAAGTAAGTTAGTTAGAGCCCTATCCAGTTTTCGGTACTTTTCATAAAACATTTGACAAATCGGTGTGTTAACAGGATTTTTTTCAATTGAGCAAATATGAAGAATAGAAAAAAAATCAATATAATTGCATACTCAAGGTTTCTCTCTGTATGAGAGATATACTTATAAAAATAAATCATTTACTTTTACTATTATATAGTAGGTATGATATTTATATGCTGAAGAAATAAACATTTATGTAGAAATCTAATATTTATTTCTTACAGGTACAAAAATAACATTTAATAAATAAAATACTTGTTTGCTGATATATACAGGGTATCCCATAAGTGGCCAGCTGAACTTCTGGAGGTAATTCTTTGGGCTAAAACAAACTAAAATGTCATGTGTAAAAAACTGTCTATCTCGTACTCTTATCTGTCTGTATGTGAATTTTACAAAAAGCTTAATATAAACGATCAACCACAACAAATCTCATTATTTATCAGTATGACATCATAGCTGCTTTTAACAGAGGAAGTCAAATAGATAGTACCTACATTGACATATCAAAGGCTTTTGATAGAATTAGCCATAAACATCTACTAACCAAACTTAAAAAAATTTTAATCTAAATATTTTTTTAATTTAAGATTATTAAGAAATTTAGCTTTAAAAGTTTTAAATGACTGCTAATTTGAAAAGGATTGTTGTAAAAATATTAAACTTAAATGGTATATGAGCATTTATAAATATCAACAGTCATTCTTATTTTCTTGATTTTATTTCAAATTACTTCAGAGATATTGAGATTTCTGTTAAAATCATAGACGGACAGATAGCAGTACGAGATAGATGATTTGTACACACGACACTTTATTTGTTTTACCTCCAGAAGTTAGGCTGGCTACTTACAGAACACTTTGTATATCACTCCGTCATGAGTAACTTTAGCAGTATTTTGACTGAATATTATGATTGTACATAATTTACTATTTGTTTTACCTCCAGAAGTTAGGCTGGCTACTTACAGAACACTTTGTATATCACTCCGTCATGAGTAACTTTAGCAGTATTTTGACTGAATATTATGATTGTACATAATTTACTGTTTGTTTTACCTCCAGAAGTTAGGCTGGCTACTTACAGAACACTTTGTATATCACTCCGTCATGAGTAACTTTAGCAGTATTTTGACTGAATATTATGATTGTACATAATTTACTATTTGTTTTACCTCCAGAAGTTAGGCTGGCTACTTACAGAACACTTTGTATATCACTCCGTCATGAGTAACTTTAGCAGTATTTTGACTGAATATTATGATTGTACATAATTTACTGTTTGTTTCCAGGAAGTTTTGGGTCTTATCACACGTCAACAGCTGCTTATCCTGCTAATGTACGAGGCATACAGGTATCCTACACCTCGAACACCTTCTGAGAGAAGGGATTGCTTAAACCTGTTCTATAAGTATGCTCGCAAACATCTAAGTATACAAGTAATACCATTTGTCAATTGTATAAGTTAAATTACTGATTACATCTTTTTTTAATAAAAAACTTTCTTGTCAAAGAAACTTAGAATCATTAGGTTCAAATTTCAGTGCTGCTGATCTTACTGAGACAGGAGCCTTAAGATAGAACGTTTTTACTGCTAAAAGTAAAAAGAATAAGAGTTAGAAGTAAATGAAATGAATATTTTCAGTTTTTATTATTTTAATTTGTGTTGAGAAGTTAATTCTCCAGTTTGCTATGCGGATGGCAGAGCCAGCACCTTGTAACTCTGCCCTAATTCCTCCCAAATCATCAATGATAAACGTAACTATTACTACAGGCGCATAAAGATTTACATTACATGTAATCTATTTATAGATTACACTTAGGTGTTGGCTGCAGCCATAAAGAAAAACCTCTTTTTCTCAACCTGTGGATATGTTAATACCATTGTACATGTATGGAACGCCGGATGAGTCAATATCATTGTACGTGTATGGGATGGCGGGTGGGTCAATACCATTGTACGTGTATGGGTAGGCGGGTGTTTCAATACCATTTTACGTGTATGGGACGCCGGGTGGGTCAATACCATTGTACGTGTATGGGACGGCGGGTGGGTCAATACCATTTTACGTGTATGGGACGGCGGGTGGGTCAATACCATTTTACGTGTATGGGACGGCGGGTGGGTCAATACCATTGTACGTGTATGGGACGGCAGGTGGGTTAATACCATTGTACGTGTATGGGACGGCGGGTGGGTCAATACCATTTTACGTGTATGGGACGGCGGGTGGGTCAATACCATTGTACGTGTATGGGACGGCGGGTGGGTCAATACCATTTTACGTATATGGGACGGCAGGTGGGTCAATACCATTGTACGTGTATGGGAGGGCAGGTGGGTTAATGCTATTGGGTGGGTTATAATGTTCATGCTTACACCACCATAAACATTATAAACCTAAACAGCTGTTATATGTGTCATTAAGAACTCTGTAGTATTGGTGGTAGGTGAATCGTATTTTATGTGGTTTTATTTATGAACTATATATGTAGTTGTGTATGTTGTAGGGTATGAGTGGTATGGAGTAGGCTGGGTACTACCATTTGTAATATAGAACAAATCATTGCCAATATATATTATGTGGGTTGGGGGAGAAGGTATGGGATTCAGTGTACAAGTTCAAAAATAAAATATCTATCCCTACCCCAAAACTACTATTGTGCAAAGATGGTTTACACCAAACAGGAAAAAGAAACAGAGATGCAATGAATTGAAAATGAAATGTATAATGTTTTATTTAAAGAGGCAAAGTTAGAATCAATAAGTCCTCTCTTACACTTAGCCTCATAAAGAAAATACAATACAAAATAACAATAGTTCAAACTTCTGTTCAGCACATTATTTACAAATAAACAACAATAATTAAAGTTATAAAATAATAAACTATACAATATTATCATCAAGCATAAAATAAAATAAAACAACAATACTTACAAACAAATAATAATAATTCCAGAAACAGATTTGAATTGTTTAAATATATTATTGTATTGTATTTGAACAGAAAAATAAATTGAATTGAATTAAATTGAATAAATGGTTCTTCCTGACCTAAGTCGAACCCAGTAAGATTCTAACTACACAAGTCATCCATACTCCTCCCATACTCAAGTAATCATTAATATTTGCCTTAAAATATGTACAAGTTGTGTCAGCATCTCAAATCTGAACAATAATCAATGTCAATAGAGTAGGTAATTTTTTTTCGTGTGAATCCATTATTATTAAGAACTACCACACAATGTACTCATTTTGAAAAGACTGGAAACCCACCAAGAGGCAAACAAACGTAACTAGTGCAAACAAAGTGAAGTTCTCATTCCACCATAGACATCTTCACTCGTACATCATTGTTTCATGCACTGAACTCATCAGTTGCTTAGCAGGAATAATCAAAACATCAACAGGCAAAAGTAAGTTATGTGTTGTGTAGTCTAAAATGTTATCATGACGATTAATTATATTTACTTTTCAGAATATTTCTGTTGACCCCTCATACAGCACAATAACTCTGGACTTGACTCCGTACTACAATCCTTATCCCCACACTATTCATGAGGTAAATGTTCAACAGTTATTTAGAAATAAGATATATCTAAAAACAACATATGATGCAATAGATGGTAAAATAGTAACCTCATGTTGTTACAGCTCTACCAGTTTTGAAGGATGTCCTTCATCTTCATAGTAACCTCATGTTGTTACAGCTCTACCAGTTTCGAAGGATGTCCTTCATCTTCATAGTAACCTCATGTTGTTACAGCTCTACCAGTTTAGAAGGATGTCCTTCGTCTTCATAGTAACCTCATGTTGTTACAGCTCTACCAGTTTCGAAGGATGTCCTTCGTCTTCATAGTAACCTCATGTTGTTACAGCTCTACCAGTTTTGAAGGATGTCCTTCATCTTCATAGTAACCTCATGTTGTTACAGCTCTACCAGTTTCGAAGGATGTCCTTCATCTTCATAGTAACCTCATGTTGTTACAGCTCTACCAGTTTCGAAGGATGTCCTTCATCTTCATAGTAACCTCATGTTGTTACAGCTCTACCAGTTTCGAAGGATGTCCTTCATCTTCATAGTAACCTCATGTTGTTACAGCTCTACCAGTTTCGAAGGATGTCCTTCATCTTCATAGTAACCTCATGTTGTTACAGCTCTACCAGTTTCGAAGGATGTCCTTCATCTTCATAGTAACCTCATGTTGTTACAGCTCTACCAGTTTCGAAGGATGTCCTTCATCTTCATAGTAACCTCATGTTGTTACAGCTCTACCAGTTTCGAAGGATGTCCTTCATCTTCATAGTAACCTCATGTTGTTACAGCTCTACCAGTTTCGAAGGATGTCCTTCATCTTCATAGTAACCTCATGTTGTTACAGCTCTACCAGTTTCGAAGGATGTCCTTCATCTTCATAGTAACCTCATGTTGTTACAGCTCTACCAGTTTCGAAGGATGTCCTTCATCTTCATAGTAACCTCATGTTGTTACAGCTCTACCAGTTTCGAAGGATGTCCTTCATCTTCATAGTAACCTCATGTTGTTACAGCTCTACCAGTTTCGAAGGATGTCCTTCATCTTCATAGTAACCTCATGTTGTTACAGCTCTACCAGTTTAGAAGGATGTCCTTCGTCTTCATAGTAACCTCATGTTGTTACAGCTCTACCAGTTTCGAAGGATGTCCTTCATCTTCATAGTAACCTCATGTTGTTACAGCTCTACCAGTTTCGAAGGATGTCCTTCATCTTCATAGTAACCTCATGTTGTTACAGCTCTACCAGTTTCGAAGGATGTCCTTCATCTTCATAGTAACCTCATGTTGTTACAGCTCTACCAGTTTCGAAGGATGTCCTTCATCTTCATAGTAACCTCATGTTGTTACAGCTCTACCAGTTTCGAAGGATGTCCTTCATCTTCATAGTAACCTCATGTTGTTACAGCTCTACCAGTTTAGAAGGATGTCCTTCATCTTCATAGTAACCTCATGTTGTTACAGCTCTACCAGTTTCGAAGGATGTCCTTCATCTTCATAGTAACCTCATGTTGTTACAGCTCTACCAGTTTCGAAGGATGTCCTTCGTCTTCATAGTAACCTCATGTTGTTACAGCTCTACCAGTTTCGAAGGATGTCCTTCGTCTTCATAGTAACCTCATGTTGTTACAGCTCTACCAGTTTCGAAGGATGTCCTTCATCTTCATAGTAACCTCATGTTGTTACAGCTCTACCAGTTTCGAAGGATGTCCTTCATCTTCATAGTAACCTCATGTTGTTACAGCTCTACCAGTTTCGAAGGATGTCCTTCATCTTCATAGTAACCTCATGTTGTTACAGCTCTACCAGTTTCGAAGGATGTCCTTCATCTTCATAGTAACCTCATGTTGTTACAGCTCTACCAGTTTCGAAGGATGTCCTTCATCTTCATAGTAACCTCATGTTGTTACAGCTCTACCAGTTTCGAAGGATGTCCTTCATCTTCATAGTAACCTCATGTTGTTACAGCTCTACCAGTTTCGAAGGATGTCCTTCATCTTCATAGTAACCTCATGTTGTTACAGCTCTACCAGTTTCGAAGGATGTCCTTCATCTTCATAGTAACCTCATGTTGTTACAGCTCTACCAGTTTCGAAGGATGTCCTTCGTCTTCATAGTAACCTCATGTTGTTACAGCTCTACCAGTTTCGAAGGATGTCCTTCATCTTCATAGTAACCTCATGTTGTTACAGCTCTACCAGTTTCGAAGGATGTCCTTCATCTTCATAGTAACCTCATGTTGTTACAGCTCTACCAGTTTCGAAGGATGTCCTTCATCTTCATAGTAACCTCATGTTGTTACAGCTCTACCAGTTTCGAAGGATGTCCTTCATCTTCATCTTCAGGTGCACTTTCTTGGGCTTCACTTAACACACTTTGATTTTTTATCTTTATTCTCACTTAAATTTTACCCTGATTTTTCTAAAATGCTTTGTATATTCTTTATTTCAATTTTAAAATAATCCACTCTAAAACTTTTTAGTTTTATTCTTATTAACTTTTAATATACATAGCAATATCAACAATAACAAAAACATGAACATGATACTTCAAATTAAAATTGATGATTACAAATACATCATCTAAGCACCTATAGAGCCTGTAGAAACAACAGCAACTGAAACGAATGGTATGTATCATGACAAAGCTGTGCAGTAGACTGTGACGTCACATGGGGTAAAACAGCTGGTTTGGTTATTCTATTAAATACTGATAACTTAATCTACCACGTGGAAGCTTTCAGCTAAATAGTTTTTTTACCAATTTTATTAACCATTCAGCAAGTTACATTTGGTGAACAGGCTAAAGTAGACTAAAAGGCATAAACATGTTCATAACAGAGAAGTATAAATATCGAGACAGCCAGTCAGCCCCTTAGGAACAGAGTCCAGAATGTTTTATTGAAACTTGCTTGATTAAAACAGCTAAATAGTGAGCAAGCTATTTACCACTAATCAGATGGAATTATATTTATTATCTGTTTGTTGCCCTACCCAGCTGTTATTTCGCCCATGTGACATCCTGGGAGATGCACATGATTACCTACCGTCTTCTTTTCTAGGTGCTGTGGTAGATACTAGATAGCAATAAATAAAATATCGGGCCTCTAAGGCCAACCATTTCTTCACTGATGATGCATCTAAGTATAATTTTGTTATATAGAAGCTTTTTAGCTGCTATGGTATAGACTCCTACAAAATATTTTCTCTCACTATAATTCATTATAGTAATAAACAAAAACTGTACAGTTGGAATATAACATCATGTTTTAGCCTGCTGACAGTAAAATTGCATATCTATTGTAGGGTTGTGGCTCGACAGTTTGGGGAATGGCCACTTTAATACCACAGGCCTAGGATCAAACTAATTCAAATCTATAAACTCGCTGAAATTATAACAACTTCTTAAATTAAAATTTCTTTATCTAATTCAGTATATATTTGTGTGTGATAGAAATATTACTACACTCTCTAAATTAGAAAAAAATCATAACAATACTGCCCATTGTATTGTACATAGGATACAGATCAAAATATCAGTTTTATAGAGTCAAGGTTAAAATAATAATGTAACATAATAATTACAGTTTATAATAATTTACTATTTGTATTTTCCAGTCCTTGCCTTTACCAAACACATACAACTTGTTTCGCAGTCTCGGGCTCCGTTATATCATTGTCTTGAATCAGAGTAATGAGGTAAACATTTTAATTGTTATAAATTTTAAAAATTACAAAATAATATAAAATGATGTGAGAATTTGGTATGAAATTGGAAAAATATTGTACAGCAATAGTATAAAAGTAAAAAATAGAATATGTATTTCTGGCAAATTTCGGCTTCATAATGTCTGTCAAACTCTAAATAAAGAGATCAGTCAGTGGAGAAGTGAGTCTTAAAGGCAGGTCTCTAAGTAACAAAGTTTTATAGTCTATAATAATCTGTAAGTTAACTACTTATAGAAGGCACAAAATATGGCGATTGTGTCTGAATCCATAGAATATCGGGTTCCTCACTTCGTTCAGCCATGTCCTATGATCAAGCCTTGGCTGTATACAAATGAGTTTTAAAATTTTCTGATTGAAATCATTTTGTTCTCCTAGATAAAAAAGTTTTTTAGTCTAGAAAAATCTAAGTTTACTTTTATAGAGAGCAAAGTAGCACAATTATGCCTGAATCAGGGTTTCTTGTCATGCTTACACATCCCTTATGATGTGAACATTAATGAAGTTCTACTAATTTTTCCTTGTTTCCTGCACAATTATTTTTGCTCTATTAGATGTAAGACTTTTTTGTCAACTCTTTTTTACACAGGTAAAAAAAACCTGCGGAAGTCTACTTTTAGAGTGTATAAAGAAGTCGTTGTGAGTCACATATACAAATCACATATGGAAATCTAGCTCTACCTAAGAGTGAAGGAGGTGAGTCGTAAGATCAAAGTTGTAGATTACCTCAAATCTGACACTAAAAATTATATTTACAAAAAGAAAATGGTAATATTTCAATAGTACCGTCATTGATTTTATACACATATAGATTTCCCATCCAATGTTAAATTTTGAGTCTCAAAATATCAGCTGTTTTTGTGGTCCATTGTGGAGCGCTAGTGTAGTCCCATGTAAATCTAATGCAGGTTAAATCAGCTGAGGTTGCGGGCCTCCCTAACTAACAAAATTACTGGCACAAATATTCCTATTAGATAGTTTATCTATTGTAGATTTATACAATCAATGGTACCGTACATTTAGCAGCTATAGGCAAAATAGAAAACCAACGTTTTTAACATTTCAAAATTGGTGCACTAAACCCGCTGCTATATCTGAAATATTTTCAAAATCCCTTCTAATTACACACCTACAACTTAGGACCAATTATCCTACAAAATTTCAGCCTCAGAGGTTTAGTTTTTGAGATTCTGTTATGAGCAAGTTGTAAGTTTGGATTTTATATATAGGTTATATTCATGTATTTACAGTCTTTAACACTTGATCCGTATACAATGTAATTTGACAATTTGCACATTTAAACATGAATTTATAGTAAATTTACATTTAATATGTATTTGAACATACAAATCATGCAATGGACATTTATACAGTTAGAACTAATAACACTTACACTTAGAATGTGCTATTAGATGATGATTTAGAGCAACTTTTTTATACCAAAGACTAAAACTTATATTTTTACTATTAATTTATTGGATGTTTTGTTTATAGCCAGTAGGAATGGTGACGAGGAAAGACTTGGCAAAGTTTCACACGTGGAGGATCATGTGCAGAGAGGGAGTCAAGGAAATGCTCATAAAACCTTGATTCTTGAACATTTCAAATGATTTGTAAATAAATTTTGCTTGTTATAATAAACAGTATAATTATATGTTTACTACAATACTAGGATTCATTTTAAAATTATTTTACAGTTTAACATTCTGTTGCCGACATGATGGCTCAGTGGCTAAGGCTTCGGGCTGAGGAGGGCAGGGTCCAAGGTTCGAATTCCCACTGAGCCAATGGTCGGTACTTCACTTGTTGAATAATGTTCACGCACAGGCTTGCAAGCCCATGTGAACTGGTGAGTGAAGTTTTTAAGTAAGTAGTAGAGACCCAAGCCTCCCGAATAAAAAAAAAATTGTCTAGAACTGAACAACTTCATTAGCTGGGCCAAATCCTATTATGAGTTATAAAAATGTGGTTTACTTTTTTCATTCTGTGAGCAAATGTTCTCTTTAAATTATACTGAATTTATTTTTATTTTGTAAAAAAGTTCTGGTGCCCCCAAAATCCAACAATTCATAATTTTATTCACACATGAGATGCTGACACAACTTTGTGCATATTTTTAGCCGAACATGAAAGATTACATGAGTGTGGATGACTTGTGCAACTTGACTACTAACAAAGTTTGACTTGAAATGAAATGAAAAATGTCTTTATTGTATTTGTTATTTTTATACAATAACAACTGATAACCACCGGCTGTTCATTTGTCATTAATTAATGACACTTTCTAAGGAATAGTCAGCTTTAGTTTGTAAAATGACTACATTTGCTCATCTACAATCATTACACTCATTCGAAATTCATATTTGCCCATATCTTGACGATCGGCATCAATAATATAAAATATACCTAACCACTATTACTAAACATTTCCATAGTTTTACCTTAATAAATAAATTGATAGGAACTTTTTCAGTTGGTAAATAAAATATAAAGTAAGTAAATGAATAGATTATACAAAATAAAATATATGAAAACAACAATAAATTATTAAAATGAAATAGCAACCCTTTGGCTTGTGTTCAGAAAGGGTCATTAATTAATATCCCAATAGCGACTTACAGCTTTTATGTGGATTCCGAACTTCATGGTGTGTTTTCAGCTAATTGCAAACCTTAGGCTCAGTTCTCTCCTTTGTACAATATTCAGACCCTGACTACTAACCCAACATGGATAACCCAGATAGTAGTGTCATGGTAATAGCTACCATTGAGCAGATGCTGTGTCGGTAAGAAGACTATAATCTTTTGTTAACGAAACTCTAAGCCTAATCTCTTCTTCCCTTTAATTGCCTAGTAGTTTGTTTCTTCAATTTTATACTGGAAAACCATTCACGGACAGTAATGCTCTACGATCCCAGATCCAAATTTACAGTAGAAAGTATGTATATCAAATAGATAGCGATTAATGTCCAACTTAAAAAGGTCTTGAGAGCTACAAGTGGCACTCTCATGTCAACTTCACTTCCTTGGCTCGTGGTGTTGTGTAATAGAGCTCCTCCAGAGATGAAACGTCAGGTGGCACTACCTAAAGAATTCAACAAGAACTTGAACGCATGTCCCCATTAAAAAGAATCTCACACGTCAGAACGACCCTTCAAATCTCGAAACCAATCTCTACGCACTGCTTTCCAATTGAGCAAATCAAATTATTCTCCCAATACTAGCTGGGCCATAGACTGGAACCGTTATGATGTATGAGATAAGTTCCTTACTATCAATCCGTCTCAGTACCTGTAGGTGGGATGAACCTCCCTGGTAGGGAATGAACATTGTTAATCACTTCTGAACTTTAAGTACATATGTAAGTATTGGAAATATAAGTGAGGATACTAGATCAGTGATGTGATTTCAGGGAGTCTATCCAAACAATGGATCACGTAGTTACGTATCCTTGTGCTCTTTTACAGAGGGATTAGCAAGCATTAATATAATCAGTGAGGCAGGACTTAGAAGGCTCGATAGATCGGATTTAGTTTTGTGACATGTGATTACTTTATTATTTTTATTTATAGATAACATGACTTTTAAATCTTGTTCCAAATATATAATACTGCTTGGCTCTTTATTCGTATTTATAAACGGTAGCTGACAACAAACTGCATGCTATATGCAGTCTATCAAAATATTAAAAGTCTCAAGCTGGCATTAGATATTTGTTTAATAATACAAGCAATTGTTTCAATATTCAAAAATGTATAACTTACATCTTTGCTTACCAATTTAGTTTAGCAGATTTTTAACACTCAATAATATCTTTTGATCAGAATGTAAGCCCAATGAGTGGTTGTTTGACAAAACAGATCTACAGCCTTCTTTAAAACTTACACCCATAATTTTCCCTCTATACATCAATTTTAACTTCATTCAGCTTCATTTAAATAAAGTAAAGGTATTTTTAACTTGTTAACGATTTGATTTGATCTATCCTTTATCAAGAAATACAGGAGGGTTGTCCTTGATGAGTGAAAGTTGTTGTGTCAGGATTGCAACAGTCACCTACCAGTCTGTGCTAGACAAAAACACCTGCATTCAACCAACTATAGCACAAACTAATGACATGAAAACACCTTCAAGTATGGGGTTCTCACAGTTGAACTTTATAATAGGCATCCAACTTTAAAATTTGGTAACTTAGTGGCTGTTATTGTTTACTCATATATTCACATAAGTCTGTAGCCTAGTAGTCTAAATGATGGGGAGATCATTTTGTATTAATAAGTAGCCAAGCCCTGGCCACGCTCGTCTGTGGCTTACTCTTATATTAACTACTAATTGTCATTTTGTATTAATAAGTAGCTAAGCCCTGGCCACGCTCGTCTGTGGCTTACTCTTATATTAACAACTAATTGTCATTTTGTATTAATAACTAGCTAAGCCCTGGCCACGCTCGTCTGTGGCTTACTCTTATATTAACTACTAATTGTCATTTTGTATTAATAACTAGCTAAGCGCTGGCCACGCTCGTCTGTGGCTTACTCTTATATTAACAACTAATTGTTATTTTGTATTAATAACTAGCTAAGCCCTGGCCACGCTCGTCTGTGGCTTACTCTTATATTAACTACTAATTGCCATTTTGTATTAATAACTAGCTAAGCCCTGGCCACGCTCGTCTGTGGCTTACTCTTATATTAACTACTAATTGTCATTTTGTATTAATAACTAGCTAAGCCCTGGCCACGCTCGTCTGTGGCTTACTCTTATATTAACTACTAATTGTCATATTGTATTAATAACTAGCTAAGCGCTGGCCACGCTCGTCTGTGGCTTACTCTTATATTAACTACTAATTGTCATTTTGTATTAATAACTAGCTAAGCCCTGGCCACGCTCGTCTGTGGCTTACTCTTATATTAACTACTAATTGTCATTTTGTATTAATAACTAGCTAAGCCCTGGCCACGCTCGTCTGTGGCTTACTCTTATATTAACTACTAATTGTCATTTTGTATTAATAACTAGCTAAGCGCTGCCCACGCTCGTCTGTGGCTTACTCTTATATTAACTACTAATTGTCATTTTGTATTAATAACTAGCTAAGCCCTGGCCACGCTCGTCTGTGGCTTACTCTTATATTAACTACTAATTGTCATTTTGTATTAATAACTAGCTAAGCCCTGGCCACGCTCGTCTGTGGCTTACTCTTATATTAACTACTAATTGTCATTTTGTATTACTAACTAGCTAAGCCCTGGCCACGCTCGTCTGTGGCTTACTCTTATATTAACTACTAATTGTCATTTTGTATTAATAAATAGCTAAGCGCTGGCCACGCTCGTCTGTGGCTTACTCTTATATTAACTACTAATTGTCATTTTGTATTAATAACTAGCTAAGCCCTGGCCACGCTCGTCTGTGGCTTAATCTTTTATTAACTACTAATTGTCATTTTGTATTAATAACTAGCTAAGCGCTGGCCACGCTCGTCTGTGGCTTACTCTTTTATTAACTACTAATTGTCATTTTGTATTAATAACTAGCTAAGTCCTGGCCACGCTCGTCTGTGGCTTACTCTTATATTAACTACTAATTGTCATTTTGTATTAATAACTAGCTAAGCGCTGGCCACGCTCGTCTGTGGCTTACTCTTATATTAACTACTAATTGTCATTTTGTATTAATAACTAGCTAAGCCCTGGCCACGTTCGTCTGTGGCTTACTCTTATATTAACTACTAATTGTCATTTTGTATTAATAACTAGCTAAGCGCTGGCCACGCTCGTCTGTGGCTTACTCCTTTATTAACTACTAATTGTCATTTTGTATTAATAACTAGCTAAGCGCTGGCCATGCTCATCTGTGGCTTACTCTTCTATTAACTACTGATTGTCATTTTGTATTAATAACTAGCTAAGCGCTGGCCACGCTCGTCTATGGCTTACTCTTATATTAACTACTAATTGTCATTTTGTATTAATAACTAGCTAAGCCCTGGCCACGCTCGTCTGTGGCTTACTCTTATATTAACTACTAATTGTCATTTTGTATTAATAACTAGCCAAGCCCAGGCCACGCTTGTCTGTGGCTTACTCTTATATTAACTACTAATTGTCATTTTGTATTAATAACTAGCTAAGCGCTGGCCACGCTCGTCTGTGGCTTACTCTTTTATTAACTACTAATTGTCATTTTGTATTAATAACTAGCTAAGCGCTGGCCACGCTCGTCTGTGGCTTACTCTTATATTAACTACTAATTGTCATTTTGTATTAATAACTAGCTAAGCCCTGGCCACGCTTGTCTGTGGCTTACTCTTATATTAACTACTAATTGTCATTTTGTATTAATAACTAGCTAAGCGCTGGCCACGCTCGTCTGTGGCTTACTCCTTTATTAACTACTAATTGTCATTTTGTATTAATAACTAGCTAAGCCCTGGCCACGCTCGTCTGTGGCTTACTCTTATATTAACTACTAATTGTCATTTTGTATTAATAACTAGCTAAGCCCTGGCCACGCTCGTCTGTGGCTTACTCTTATATTAACTACTAATTGTCATTTTGTATTAATAACTAGCTAAGCCCTGGCCACGCTCGTTTGTGGCTTACTCTTATATTAACTACTAATTGTCATTTTGTATTAATAACTAGCCAAGCCCAGGCCACGCTCGTCTGTGGCTTACTCTTATATTAACTAGTAATTGTCATTTTGTATTAATAACTAGCTAAGCCCTGGCCACGCTCGTCTGTGGCTTACTCTTTTATTAACTACTAATTGTCATTTTGTATTAATAACTAGCTAAGCCCTGGCCACGCTCGTCTGTGGCTTACTCTTATATTAACTACTAATTGTCATATTGTATTAATAACTAGCTAAGCGCTGGCCACGCTCGTCTGTGGCTTACTCTTATATTAACTACTAATTGTCATTTTGTATTAATAACTAGCTAAGCCCTGGCCACGCTCGTCTGTGGCTTACTCTTATATTAACTACTAATTGTCATTTTGTATTAATAACTAGCTAAGCCCTGGCCACGCTCGTCTGTGGCTTACTCTTATATTAACTACTAATTGTCATTTTGTATTACTAACTAGCTAAGCCCTGGCCACGCTTGTCTGTGGCTTACTCTTATATTAACTACTAATTGTCATTTTGTATTAATAACTAGCTGCGCTGGCCATGCTCGTCTGTGGCTTACTCTTATATTAACTACTAATTGTCATTTTGTATTAATAACTAGCTGCGCTGGCCATGATCGTCTGTGGCTTACTCTTTTATTAACTACTAATTGTCATTTTGTATTAATAACTAGCTAAGCCCTGGCCACGCTCGTCTGTGGCTTACTCTTTTATTAACTACTAATTGTCATTTTGTATTAATAACTAGCTAAGCCCTGGCCACGCTCGTCTGTGGCTTACTCTTATATTAACTACTAATTGTCATATTGTATTAATAACTAGCTAAGCGCTGGCCATGCTCGTCTGTGGCTTACTCTTATATTAACTACTAATTGTCATTTTGTATTAATAACTAGCTGCGCTGGCCATGATCGTCTGTGGCTTACTCTTTTATTAACTACTAATTGTCATTTTGTAGTAATAACTAGCTAAGCCCTGGCCACGCTCGTCTGTGGCTTACTCTTATATTAACTACTAATTGTCATTTTGTATTAATAACTAGCTAAGCGCTGGCCATGCTCGTCTGTGGCTTACTCTTTTATTAACTACTAATTGTTATTTTTTAATTTAGTTGTTAGAAAAATAAAGGTTGACTGTTTACTAGATTTTATCTGAAATAAATTAACTTACAATTATTTTCATAAATGAACAATAATCTGATCAGAGAAATAAACTTACACAATATGATTTGGATGGAACATGCACATAAATCAATTTGTCATAGTAGCAGTTTACCAGCACTGATATTTATTTTCATTTTTGAAAAGTAGGTAGGTCGAGAAATGCCTTGTTCCTAGTTTCAATTTTAGGAATTAAATATTTAAAAACACTATTGTATGTAATATAAATGTACTTTTATTTAAACATTTCAGTGAAAAATGTAATTTACTACTTTTGAGTTTTGTATATAGAAACATATGAAGTTAGATTTTTATATATGATGATATATAGATATAATATTTCAAAATGGAAAGTCATTTACATATTAAGGGACTATAAAAACATTATGGATCAATTGCTGATGTAATACTTTTGGAAAATTAGTATACAAACAACACAAATCGTTGCGGAGATTGAAAGTAGGAAGTGAAAAGTGATAGCAAATTTACTAAATACTGTCCATGGTACAACTTGGTACAAATCAAACCTGACAAAAGCTGCATGAGGTGCTTTGCTTCAAGTTATGGATAATTCCAATAGTTGGCTCTACAATAGGATTATAATTGGCCTTGCATACAAACTTGGAGAGAGAAATAGAAGGTCAAGGAATCGTGTGTGAAGGGGAGTCTCAACCAAGGGGCACAAAGTACTGCCCAGGTCCTACTTATAGACATATGCCTACTTGGATTAGACATACTGAAAAAACGATGGTTAATAGTTTGGTATACTATATTAGTTTAGGTTATATTAGTTTAGATATATTATATTAGGTTATATTAGAGATAGCAATGACTATAGAAACAGGCTGTCCAAGGCAATGCATTTGATGTAGACGCATTTATGTACTGCTGATGAAACGGTGACTGGTTTCAAATAAGGCTTGGACGACTCTTTAGAGTACTAGTCAATCACTTCAGTGAGAGGGATGAAGAGATAGAATAAGGGAAGTACCTCAGAAAATATGGCTTGGACGACTCTTTAGAGTACTAGTCAGTCCAGGCACGGATCCAGAACAGTGAATTGGGGGGGGCGAGTGCCGGGGTTGGTCTGGGGGGTATGGAATACCCCCCAGTAAGGGGGGGGGGTCCGGGGACACCTCCCCCGGAAAATTTTTGCTATTTTAACGTCCTAGAAGTATAGTTTTTAGCAGTTTGGGGGGTGTTTTTAGGGTTTAAATATAGAAGAATACCTAAGTTCTGTAATCGAAAATAAATTTGGCATAAATTAAAACAACTTCGAAATTAAAACAACTGTGTAGAGTTACATTTAACACATTCATTACACAACCATTAATATAACAACTCAACTGTCAAATCAATGTCGTCTGTCAATCAGTGTCTCGGCGTCTCGCCACTACGTCGGCGCTAGACACGCAGTGTTGCCACTGTTGCCGGCAAAAATATATAGGCCTACCAATTACCAACCGACGACTCGGAAATTCTCCTTTCTACAAACTCAGACTAAACATCCGAATATTATATATACTGTAATATTATTAAGATGGTAACAATTACTAATGTTATTTTCATGACGGTAAATCAAATATTTTATTAACATTTTATTCTAAGCGTGTAGGTACATTTTTTGCTTTTTTCCGTTTGGGGGGGGGGCGATCGCCCCCATTGCCCCCCCCTTAAATCCGTGCCTGAGTCAGTCACTTCAGTAAGTGGGATGAAGAGATAGAATAAGGGAAGTACCTCAGAAAATAAGGCTTGGACGACTCTTTAGAGTACTAGTCAGTCACTTCAGTAAGAGGGATGAAGAGATAGAATAAGGGAAGTACCTCAGAAAATAAGGCTTGGACGACTCTTTAGTGTACTAGTCAGTCACTTCACTAAGAGGGATGAAGAGATAGAATAAGGGAATACCTCAGAAAATAAGGCTTGGACGACTCTTTAGAGTACTAGTCAGTCACTTCAGTAAGAGGGATGAAGAGATAGAATAAGGGAAGTACCTCAGAAAATAAGGCTTGGAGGACTCTTTAGAGTACTAGTCAGTCACTTCAGTAAGAGGGATGAAGAGATAGAATAAGGGAAGTACCTCAGAAAATAAGGCTTGGACGACTTTAGAGTACTAGTCAGTCACTTCAATGAGAGGGATGAAGAGATAGAATAAGGGAAGTACCTCAGAAAATCAAACACAGACTAATTGCATCAAACAAAAAATCCGTCTTCACAAAAACCATATGAGCGAACATTATTCTTGTTTCTACAGTCAATAATGATAGAAAGTAAAACAGCCAACAATATCGACCTTACAGGAGGTCATTGTTACTAATGCATGATGACTACAACTATGACAGATTTGTTTAATAAAGTTAGGAACTATGAAAAAAATAACTTGGAAAATTATTTTCTAAAACAGACATTTTTTTATGATTCCTAAAGGGAATCATAAAAAAACTCTTTATAAAAAATTACTTTTTATTCAATGTACTAATCCATTTACCGTACTCTTTATTATCATTATTATTTTTTAACTTCACTCGCCAGTTCACATGGGTTAGTAAGCCTGTGTGGAACTTTATTCAATGAGTGAATTACCGACCGTTGACTTAGTGGGGATTTGTACTTTGGCCTTGCATTCTGCAGTCCGAAGCCTCAGCCACTGACGCACTACTCCGGCAAGGTTGTCAGTGATACTGAAACTTTTACTTTCTCGCCTGATGAAGTTGTCAGTGATACTGAAACTTATACTTTCTCGACTGATGAAGTTGTCATTGATACTGAAACTTTCCCTTTCTCACCTCATGAAGTTGTCAGTGCCAATGAAAATTTCCCTTTCTCACCTCATGAAGTTGTCAGTGCCAATGAAACTTTCCCTTTCTCACCTCATGAAGTTGTCAGTGCCAATGAAACTTTACCTTTCTCACCTCATGAAGTTGTCAGTGCCAATGAACTTTCCCTTTCTCACCTCATGAAGTTGTCAGTGCCAATGAAACTTTCCCTTTCTCACCTCATGAAGTTGTCAGTGCCAATGAACTTTCCCTTTCTCACCTCATGAAGTTGTCAGTGCCAATGAAACTTTCCCTTTCTCACCTCATGAAGTTGTCAGTGCCAATGAAACTTTACCTTTCTCACCTCATGAAGTTGTCAGTGCCAATGAACTTTCCCTTTCTCACCTCATGAAGTTGTCAGTGCCAATGAAACTTTACCTTTCTCACCTCATGAAGTTGTCAGTGCCAATGAACTTTCCCTCTTCTCACCTCATGAAGTTGTCAATGGCACTGAAACTTTTACTTTCTCACCTGAAGAAGTTGTCATTGCTACTAAATCTTGATGTAATGTGTTTTGTCTTGATACGTTTTTATGTTTATTGTTAGTGGATTTGTCTTCTCTGGCAAGTTTGCTGATGCCCCATCTCTCATTACACATTGTTTAAAATAAATAAAAAGATAAAACTCAGGGTTTATAATAAAAGTCAATATCATGAAATTTCTAACTGTAATTTATAAATGCCATTTGTGGTAAATGACAGGAGTTACATGCAAAATTTCATCCAACTTAATATACATAAGAAGCATTTTGTACATTGTTTTACATAGGTTTGTTAAAAGAAATTTACATGAAGCAGAAAACAATTTAAGTAACATGATTGATTTAGTCATTGTTTAATATTACTAAAAAACAGCAAAAAATTAAACTTTAAAATATACATCAATTGTTAATAATGTACTAAAAAATTTTAATATTCTACATAAAAATATAGTTATCTGTCCTTTATAAAGTTAAAAAAACTGCCTTTTTTAAGTATGACTGTGTTAAACGTATCGCCATAATTAATGCTATATAAAGCATAACATTAATGCAGCAAACTATTTAATGATTATAAAAGATGTAAATTTTATTTTAAAATGGTGAAAGCTTATATAATATGAACAAAGTAGGCACTGATAGAAACACTAAGTAAACATAGTAAAATAAATATGAACATCTAAACTAAATTAGTATTCTATATAATACAATACTAGTGCAGTGTTTATATTGGTACATCCAGAGCTATTAGCTGGGCAAAGGGAGGGAGTTGAGGTATCTCATACAATAGTTGCATACCAATTAGAAAATATGACCACAAAATAAGATATAGAATGATGGTTTAAAACCAGGTCACTTGATTGAGTAATACAACAGCTTGATATAAAATTGAAAAGATTACTAAAAAAAAGGCAAAAACAAAATAAAAAGACATTGGTTTATATATATATGAGTTTAAGAAGCTACTATAAATATTCTCTGTGTATTAGCTGTGTACTTGTTTCTGATTTTTTTTTTAATTCGCAGATAAAATGTCTGCTATTTTCGTAGTAATAAAATTAAATTCCATTTCTGAAAATAATTATATTAAATAAAGCTATAGTGGGCAAGGTTTGTTTGGTAATGTTAAGATGACAAAACTCAATTTATACCAAATTTGTGGATACCTTCCGTATGTATTCATATAAAATTGTACGTAGAAATAATTTTTACAAGAAAAACAGGTTGGTATACAATAGTGCTTAGGTAAAATCCAGAACCTCCAGTTATGATGGAAACCCACCATATTTCTACTTGGGGGACTCTATATACTATCATATAATGTTTTATTTTCCTATTTCAGTTTAACCCTTGATCATATATAACTGCAACAGATATTTAAAAAAATAGGAATTTTTGTGCCAGTAATTTCGTTAGTTAAAGAGGTCTGCTACTACAGCTGATTTGAACTTCATTATATTTACATGGGACTACACTATTGTCTGTGCAGAAATGATGTTTACTCTATTCGAATACTGTTTGCTAAGAATCTGACCACACCGTTGTTTCCCTCGTTTAATTGTACAATACCATTTGTGCATTTTAAAATTTTATTATAAGTTTTAATAGTTTTCATTAAAAGTTTTAATACGTAACCAAGTAATTAATTTTACAACCTTTAGAAGCCAAGAAAACGTAGTTTCAGGAAACTGATAACTGTTTTTTCTTGAAAAGTTAAAATTCTGAATTTTCTAAAAGTTATAGAAAACTTTTCTATCAACCATGTACAAAAATATAAATACAATATATTTACAGATTTTTCAGTAGTAAAGTTGATACACAATGAAAACTAATTAAAATTACAGTACTCTTATGTTCCAACTAGAAAAGAAACTATTAAAACCTATAATACAATTTTAAAATGCATATAAAGTAACATACAATTAAACACAGGAAACAATGGTGTGGTTGGATTTTTCATAGACCTCTAAGTTTCTTAGTACAATCTTCAAATCATTTCTGGACCAACAATAGTGCTCCATAACTGGACTCTAAAATAGTTTGAAACTTCAAGTGATAAGACTAATTCTACATATATTAAAATGTAAGAGACAATCCTAATGTATTGTATCCTTGTAAAACCTAATGCATAAGTTAATAAAAATATTGTAATTATTGTCAGACGTCCTGGATTTTGTTCTAAACACATTTTAGTTATGTAGGGCTATTTCTTTAAATTTAAAAAATAATACTATAATTCAACTCAATAAATTTTACACTGAAAGTAAAATTTAGTGGTGACTTTTATATAGATTGATTTGCAATGTTTTTAAAAATTGTCTCTGGTTTATTACATATTTTTAAATCCATTATGCAAATATTAATATTTGTAAAATTAAAAATATAATAATAACTTCAAAATACTAATTAGTAATACTGTACGGCTGAATAGATTTTTTTGAACTATCCTTCTATAAAATTACACTACAATAAAACAGTTGTTAACACTGACTACAATCAAAATAACTCATTGAATTTATTTTTATGGCCACAAAAGAAAGATGTAGCAATGTTATTAAAATTAAAAACCAATAGTAAATCACTATTTGTTTCCAAAAAGTGTTTAAAAATTGGAATTCAAACACCAATATTCTATAATTTTTTGTTCATGGTATTTGGTAAATGTTCTGAGGGTCATAATATTTTATGTAAAATAAATTAGGATTTCAATCATAAAAAAACTACTTGTTGCTATAGTTCAAGGCCCTTTAATGACGATTCTTATCATAAAATAATAAGAAATTTTACAGATGATTGGTTCTTATAAAGAAAACTAAACTACAGATGGTAACACGTCTCAGAATTCTATGAATTCTTAATTAGGGTAGTAATGATTTAATGAAGACAAATTAAAGAACCACTTCAACTCCCTCCAAACCACTTAAAGATAATAACACAACAATAAACAACAATTATAAACAAAGTAATACATTGAGACAACAAAATTATTGTGACTTGAACAATCTAAATTCTCAGGTACAAAATTCCTGACAATGCAGCATAGAGGGTATAAAGTGTACGAAATAAGGCTACGCAACCTTTTGTTATTTGACAAGCTTAAAGTTACAATATTTTGAACAAGAGAGTTAAAGCTTTCGTTTGTATTGTAACTGTACCATGATTTCTATATCAAGACTATCAAACTAGTAGATTGCAAATTAATTTACATTTTGAAATATCTTTTTAAGTTATTTTTTCGTTGATAGTGTTTTTTGAACAATTTATTCTTTTAACTTTTTAAAGTGAATAAATTTAACCAAAATTTCAGTGGCACAGTACTACCTAAACAAAATTATTTAGATGTAGTAGAGCTAGAGAACATTTTTGAGTGGCAGTTATAACCCTCGAGTTGGTTTATATTAAAGCTATCAATTCAAAAGCAAATATACAACATGATTTTGAATCCTTATAGATATTTTAAGCTATATTTACAATGAATACTAAACATTATATAATACTTCAGTCTCTTTGGAAGAACCTCCTTCTCCAAGCAGCAGAATCAGACCATGATGTGTAGGTGTAAGGTGGATACTGCTGCCTGAGCACCTGCTCCGAGGGTTGGCTGTCAGATGGTGGCCACCCTTGGATACCAGGATGTTGTCTGACTTGCCATGAAGGCCACCAGAAACTTGGTCTGTCATCATGAGGGTTAGTTACCTCTGGGAACCTCACAAATGACTGAGTTTTGTGCACAGGAACAATGGTTTCTGAGGGGAACCTTACAGGGATGTGCGACTCTAGATGGGACAAGGTAGAGAGAGGCTTAGACACTTTTCTAGTATCAGACATTATCTCTTTGTTTTGATCACAGTCACTGTAAACCGAAACTTCACACTTTGGCCTTATTGTATAAGCCAAATTATTTTTGACTGCTGGTCTGATAGACGTTTGTATTATGTCTTTAGTTTCACTGACATTACTATCATAATCAGTCGTTCTTGGAGTAGTTTCCGTTGTATATTTCGATGTTGTTTCTGTTGTATCTTCTGTTGTAAACTCTGTTGGGATTTCACTTTTCTCTTCCTCAGTAGTTGTTTGTGCAATGTGTGTAGTGGTTGGATATGTTGTCGGTTCCTCAGTCGATTCATTGGTAACTATAATCAAAAATGGTTTTTCTGGTAGCTGTGATGAGTTTTCTTTGTGGATCTTTGGTGTATCCAGATTTCTTACTTCTGTAACATCCTCTACACTGACAGGTTGGTCTCCCAGCATAACACCAGCATCAACAAAGCTCGTTCTAGTAGTGATTCTTCTTGATTCTGTTGTGATTTCTGGTTGAAAATTTTGTTCTCTCTCAGTGGTTGTTATCTCACTGCAGTCGAGTATTGTTGGCAAAGTGACATCCAATGTTGTTGACTCTTGAGTCGTTGTTGGTGGTGGAACAGTCGTTATTGGCTGAACTCTCACTAATGGTTTTCGAATAATATCATCTCTAATTATCGGAGGAACACGTTTCCTCACAATCCCATCCTCCTGGGAACCCTCACTACCGATTGGTAAGCTGATGTGAAAAGGGCCTGCTTCTTTCTGTGGCTGCTTACTCGTAGACGATGGAGCATACATGGAGTTAATCCTCTCCAGAAAGAAGTTCCACTGAGCCTTCTGGTTGACTTTGACCAGTTTAACACAGCGGCCCAGAGCGTCCTGTTGGTAGCCTTCTGAGCAGCCGTTAAATGTTGGTGCAACGAAGACAGACTTGGGAGTAATTCTACGGAGGAGAATGCTTGTCCCTGGTTCAGCCTCGTCGTAGACAAGCCAATCACCCCACGACACCTCAGGGTTGTTGGCAGCTTGGGAGGTTGCCAGGAGGGAGAGCACCAGCCAGAGCGAGATGCCCGGATACATCCCCGGTCACCTCGTAGCCATCAGACTGGAACACACAAGCAGATACTCAGATAAGCAGAGAGAAATAAGTTAATTCTCTATTACATGATTGATACCAACTTATCAGATATACTTATCTAAATAATTCAGCACCCTTTACGTATTCACTTGATGATATACTTTATTACTCGTATATAAATATTTATTTAATTTTAAATCTGTGATAACATTTTAATTTTATGCGTGTTAAAGTAAGTTCTAAAATAAAATTAATCTTGCAATTTCAAATTTAAATTTAGTTTTATTTTATGGTGTTTTGTATTACTAAATAATTCTGTCATTTTATATAAAAACACCAACTTAAAAGAATAATAATATTTTATTAGAAACTTAGTAAGCGAAGATATGCTGAGAGCCTTGTATTTTGCTTTGATACATTCAAGACTGTCTAATGGCATTGAGCTGTGGGGTGATGCCAATAAGGTCATACTAAATCCCTTAGAATTGACACAAAAACACTCAATTACCACTGTACGTATAGGGGCGGGCGGGTGGGTCAGTACCATCGTACGTATAGGGGCGGGTCAGTGCCATTGTACATGTAGGGGTGGGTCAGTACCACTGTACGTATAGGGGCGGGCGGGTGGGTCAGTACCATTGTACGTATAGGGGCGGGCGGGAAGGTCAGTACAACAGTACGTGTACGGGCGGGCGGGTGGGTTAGTACCATTGTACGTGTAGGGGCGGGCGGGTGGGTCAGTACCATTGTACGTATAGGGGCAGGCGGGAGGGTCAGTACCACAGTACGTGTAGGGGTGGGTGGGTGGGTCAGTACCACTGTACGTGTAGTAAAGAACTGACGGGCACGGTGAAGGATTTGGGTCCTCTTAAACTTCAATTCTCTTTTCTGACGTGTATGTAATCAAAACAAGAACCTTCTATTCCACTTTTCCGAAGATTTAAAATACTACCCTTGCAGTATATATTTATTTTTAAAGTTCTAAAAATGTTTTACATTTGAAGTGGTAACATTAATACGAACACATTTAGCTATAAAACTAGAGCCACCTCGTTAGGGCTATTTATAATACCAAAAGTCAGTAAAATTATTTTTAGGAAATCATTTTTAATTTTAGGACCTAAAGTGTTTAACTTGTTACCTGTAAAAATAAAAAAATAGTAAAAGTTTCAACATATTTCAATGTTAACTGAAGGTTTGGCTTCTACAACAAAATAACCTAGACCAAATATTAAGCGCTTTACAATAGTGGTTATTTTAATTTCAATATCACATTGTTTTAGATGTATAAATATGATAGTTTAAGTAAATTCTTATGTAGATTATTTTATTTGAAAGGCACTGTTTTATTCTTTTGTTGTACAGTACTTGTGTGTATGTATGTGTGTGTGTATATATATATATATATATATATATATATATATATATATATATATATATATGTATAAATATATATTGTCTCTTAATACATTTTGTTGTAATTTTGGTTTTAAGGAAATTTTAGTTTTTATTATTATTTTAGCATAATCTAGAAGAGCAAAAATTTTCCAAACATTCAGAGTATAATTTTATTAGTAATATAGTGAATTTTTTTATTTCTCAAGATAGATAACGATAACTAATCAGTAATTGTTACTATAGAAAAGGAATGTTTCGATCAGCTCGCTGCAGCGAGCCGAGCCGCTTAATTATTAATTATGTTGTTTTTTTTTTTTTTTACTGACTGTTCAATGTTATTATAAAGTTGATATAATCTGAGCTGT
This sequence comes from Stictocephala bisonia, assembly GCA_035578905.1. Taxonomy (NCBI): domain Eukaryota; kingdom Metazoa; phylum Arthropoda; class Insecta; order Hemiptera; family Membracidae; genus Stictocephala; species Stictocephala bisonia. The sequence goes on along the minus strand of JAQJVL010000396.1, from coordinate 697,323 downwards.
CATCACTTATCAGGAAACGGATGACAGTAATTCCTAGAGAAATACATGTATTTTGTTTCTGTTAAAATTGGTTGAATAAATACATTCTTATTCTTATAATAACTGTTATTTATTTTTTTTAATAATCATGTAGAGATTTGTTAATAATCGGTGGCTCTGTGGCTAAAGCATTGGACTGCTGAGGGTAATTTCTAAATGAGCTAACGGTTGATACTTTACTCAAATAAATTTCACACGCTACTAGTAAGTCCATGTAAAATGGAGACTGAAGTTTAAATTAAACAAAAATTATTTAGTTTATAAATAACACAAACCATCTTCATATATAATCCAAAATAACGCCTTCAGAAAATGTTTGCTCACTGTTTAGTCATAAATTGAAGAGTAGAATTTAATGAATATTCTTAGCTCTTTGCTAAATTAAGTTTGTATAAAAATGTTTGAAAAATGTAAGCAACAGAGCCAAACATTCAAAATTTCCTGATCATGCGTAGAAAATTGACATTTATAACCAATGTTATAGTATCAGGAGTATAACATGCCTTAGTACACACAGTGCAGGACTTGCTAAAGGAAAAAGAGGGCAATTATGATCCACAATGCTGTTGCAATTATGCGTTCTGAGCCAGAGAGAGATGAAAGGTACTGAAATATATCAATGACTTTTTCCCCATGCGATATCCTAGAGTATGACTTTCTCCTTAGCAATCTCCTAGAATATGGAGCTTCTCCCAGGCGATCTCTTATAGTATGAGTTTCTCCTAGGTGATATCCTAGAATATGATTTTTTCCCAGGCAATCTCCTAGATTCTGACTTTCTCCTCAGCTAGAGTATGGAGTTACTCCTAGGCGATCTTTTATAGTATGAATGAGTTTCTCCTAGGCAATCTCCTAGAGTATGAAGTATCTCCTAGAGTATAAGTTTCTCCTAGGCAATCGCCTAGAGTACGAGTTTCTCCTAGGCAATCTCATAGAGTATGAGTTTCTCCTAGGCTATCTCATAGAGTGATTTTCTAGGAGACTGAATCACACTCCTAGAAACAGTACAAGTAAACGTCACACAACAAAATTTATTACAATATAAGTACAAAATGCACAAATATATTAAAATACAAGTACAAAAATGCACAAATATTATGGTGATCGATTTCGGCGAACCACACTCACCTTCCTCAGACCAGAGGGATTTACAAAAGAATGGAAAATGGTGTTCAACAACTCAATTTATGCTAATGCTACTCAATGATGCTAAAAAACTACTCCTAGAAATTCAAAGAAGGTGTAGCCTTAACGGCATGCTGGCCTTTGCTTGGGTGCACAACTTTTCCTTGTCTTTTAATGTGATCAGAACTGAAGGAATAATACAAAATAAACCATTTCAGGAGCATACAATAATTATATTCAGGTTTAAAAAGTTGAAATGAGAAAGTAAACAAAACATGAATAATGTAATCTGTTAAAATTTAGGAAGGAGGATAGCTCTATGCCTCCACTGAGCTTGATAACTTTAAGGGATAGTAAAAATAAAACTCTTAAATTTCAACTGAAAAAGCACCCAATGGAAAAAGAAATGTTTAGAAATAAAAACATTAGATTAGATCTGAGAGTATTGCTAGAAGGAGAGAAATCAAAATGCTTCAACACAAGATAGAACTTTTTGAGTTCTGCACTGTGATAGTGGATTGTTGTGTCCATGTCTATCTCCATGAGAAACAGACTTGAGAACGGGAGAAACTCTTAAAATGTTAAGTAAAACTAGAACAAGCGATAGAATTATATGTATAAGGAAGATTTAAACTTCTCCACTAATTAACTAACAGGCGAGGGGTTTGACTTTATATGGGTTAGGGATAAATTAACTCAAAAGAGAGGATGATTGATTTATTGATTGGCCTGATCTAGTGCCATTATATATTTTCTAATATGCATAGCATACAAATGGTATTACAATAATAAAGTATTATTATTATTATTGAAAATAAATATGGGAGAACCAAGGGGTAAGGGCTTTAAACGTAGGTTGGAGATAGCGCAGGTTCAAGTCCTTGCCTTGACTGTTAGTTTTTATCAGTAATTCACCTTGTAATGTTTTGGTTCTCCCCTTACTCTGTCTGAGTAAGTTCCCTGCAGAGATCATTAGTCTATGGGTAGGATAAGGAGATCAGCCTCTCCTTTTAAAAAATAAGTAAAAAATATTGAATTTTCCTGAACAAATAATGTAAATGAAATAATGAGTCAAGTAAGTCATCCAAGAATCAAGTCTATATATTTAATTACTTTAGTAATTGCCAATGTGGTCTCATTGGCAGAGTTAATATTTTCTAGGTGAGATATAATTAATTTAACATAAGTTATTTATAACATGAGTTTATCGCCAAGTATACTGACAATCTCTATCTCAGTTCACAAAAGTGGTTTACATAAACAACCCGTGCTCAAGCAGTGAACCCTCTGCATGAGTTGAGGAATGTTACCCTTTATGGCAATCACATTTAATCAGTAAAACCCAGAGCTTGCTTAACTTCAGAGCAAAACCTTTGAACTTTACGGGTTTTCATCCAGGTGCACAGTTTATAATTCATTAGTAAGACACCGATCATCAAGATATGGGCGAATATGAGGGGTGAATGAGTGTAGTTTTTGTTAATAACTAAGCTCAACTGTTCCTCACAAAGAGATATTTATTAATAGCCCAATAGCTAGGGCAACTAAGGGACCTACAGCTTTACCTGGCATCCAAACCTTACGTTGGTCTGATTTTCAGCTAACTGACAAGCCTGACTCTCAGTTCTCTTCCCTACACAGCATCTGAATCTTGTCTGCATTGACACCCAAAATTTCTCTAGTAATGTCTATGTCAATGGCAATCTTTGAGCAAACGCTGTATCTGTATTAAGAAGACTGAGCGTAGAACCTATCACCTACAATCTCCTCAACACTTTATCCCCAACTAGCTGGGTTACAGCACTGCGCCACTAGAGCACTCTGAAGAGACTTTAATTCTAGATTCCACAACTGTCAAATGTAGGGCAAAGAGACTGCATCACCAACATTTGTACAATGAGCTTCCCTCCCCCCTCTCTCTCACTGTACCTGCCCTACCCCAGAGGCATATTTGAAGATTTGCCGCCCTTGGGCTAGACACAATTTGCCACCCCCCCCCCACCCAGTGGCGTATTTCATGTTTTGCCGCCTAGGGGATATAGCGGCTATCTGCCCCCCCCCCCTTTGTTTGTATCATAGCTAATGTTGTACTAAAAACTTAGTAGGTAGTAGGTATCAACATAAGCTGAACACTAAAGTTAAAACCAATTTATTTTAATCGTGTTATTAATTGAAATGTTAGTGGTATATTTTAGTTTACAAATGTTGTAATATGACTAATTTAGTAGAATTGTTGAAAGAAATAAGAACAATTTACAATAATAAATCAAGTAATATATGAGTTGTAAGTATGCAAGCTAAGCTGGAAAGTAAAATTTATAATTTTTAAAGTAAAAAATAGAACACAACTTTATATTATTTACATGTCTATGGCGATTAAATCAACTTTCTTCTTGCTTTGGAGGCCGAAAATTAATTGATGAATTGAGGCGGCGAACATCAGACATACATGTACGTCTTCCTCTACCCCTCTTCCCCGGACCCGCCTATCAACAAAAGTACACAACTTCTGCCGCTCTCGCTCTATACATACATTCGTAACACAGTTAGATGACATAATATTTTGTAAAGAACAGTACTTTGTACTTGACATTGACGCCCTTAATTTTCAAATATTCTCAAAATACCATTACATGCCTGGTAACTTCCAACTCCTTTGCTGCCCCCTAAATTCTGCCACCCTGGGCTACAGCCCCTATAGCCCCCCCCCCTAAATACGCCACTGCCCTACCCTTCAAATTGTATAAAAGTACATAACTCCCTCATATGTAGTAAACTAGAGCAATGAAGTTTTTACGTATTATCAATCTACTCTTTCATCCACAGATAATTGTACAAAGTTTAAATAAATATTTGTACACATATCATTTGTAAAAAAATAATTGGTTACACTTTAAACAATTTTTTAAAATTTTTATTTTATACTAAGTTGGTTTGTACCTTTTGTCCCCTCTATTCTCTACATTTTAATAAAATATAATGCTGAGTTTCTTAACACGTTGACTGCGGGTGACTACCCGGGCAGTCACAGCGAACAAGGTCAAAACTGCGAATGACTGCCGGGGCAGTCACGAACAGCTGTTTACAGCGCTTGACCTATTCGTCCATAACATGCTGCTACCTAGCGCCACAATTTTCAAACTCTACAATATCGTTCTAAATGAAGCATAATATCTACTGTTTCTTCAGTTCAAGTCAAATGCAATGCTAGTGACTGCCCCGGCAGTCATTGTGCTATTGTTTGTTTTGTGCTGCTATCTTTTGTTAGCACTCTAGCGATTGTTAGTACGGCAGTCAGCCGCAGTCAACGTGTTAATGAGCTGTACCTAGAAAGGGAAAATTAACCACTTTGGGTAGTAATATCGCCATTTAGTTATTGTTATTTTTCCCCTCAATACATTTATTACTTATAAGATTACTAACACTTTTAATAAAAAAGTCAAAAATAATTGTTCATCAAACACTGTTAACTATAAACCTGCAGATTCAATACATGTACATTAAAATCTTGTTTAAACATGTTCTGATACATCCCCTTGAAATTATGTCTAGGGAATGCATCAGTTTCACCTGGATAAAATAAAATCCACTGATTTAGGAAAATCATGTCAGAAACAACCACATTTGTGTTCCAACCACATAATTCGATCCATGAGTTGCTTTTTGTGTTTCTATTTCTTTATTGTCCTCACAAAAATGGCTATATTCTTTACATTGAAAAGAAATATCAATCTATTTTTTCAACCCGTGATACCAATTTAAGAGCAATAAAGTTAATTCTTGTTTTATCACAAGCTCATCTTTGTTCAGGAATGATGCTAAAGAAATCTCTGTATCAATAAGAATCTTCTCACCAAAGATTTCTCACTTTGAAAGTTGTATTGGTTGAGGTGTAACTAATATTATATATGTATTATATTAACGCTTGAATGCTATTTGTAATTGTATCATTGTTTTAGGGAAGATGGAAAGTTTAATAGATAGAAAGGAGCCACTTCAAAAACATTTATTCTCTTTTTTTAAAGTCAGACTCAAGGTTTTTCAGGACATTAGGATGACATACCTTAGTCAGGTTAAAAGTAATTTACAGCTTAGAGCTATAGCATCAACATCCCTCTGGTGAAGATCAGGGGAAGTGTAAATTCAGGCAATATGATGGGTGAATGGCCAAGTCAACCCTTTCCTCTGAGAACACAGTTTCAGCACATCTCTTACAGTATCTTCAAAGGTTTTCAGGTTTTCTATAATAACTATCTTCTTTAAGTACTGTTCTGATTTTAATCCATGACTAAGAGATATTCCTATTTGAAAAATTCTATTGATGCTTCAGAATAACTTTCTTTGGATTACTTTCTTCCAGTGAGTGCTGTATCAGTTTTCTGCACATGTGCAATTGTTATACAGATTCTGAAAAATTCCTCAAAATGTTCCCTCCTCATAGTTCCATTCCACCAGTCCTGTTGTGATTCGCTAGAGGGATATGTAAGTCCTGTCCTCTTAGCAATAGGATTTTGCATTGTTTGATGAAGTACAACTGGCATATGGCCTCAGTTCAGCATAAATCAACTTCTGCAACACCTTATATCTGTGGGAATCTGTGTTAGGTGTCATCGATCAACATGGCTTTGACGTTAGTGAGTGGTTGAGATTCTATTAGGTCATCTGGCAAAAAATGAAATAGCAACAGTAGTATAATATCTTCTTATCTCCTTGAATATCAACCTTTAGATAGAACAAAGATCGTCCCTGCTTGCCATGCTAGACATTTGTCTGTAGCACTTCTGTTGTCTTTTCTTGCAGCTTTCACCCCTGTAACTGTACTGTCCTTTCTAAGTAAGAATGTATATTTATAGGTTTTTGAGGAAACTTCCATGTATATATTTCAAAGAATTAGTCTTTTGGTTTTAAATTGATATGCTTTAGTTACTAGACAAAGTATATAGTATTTTTTATGATCTCTTCTCTGTGGTCTCGAAGATAACATTCAAGAATTCCAGTAGCAACTACATGAAGATGTTTTAATATTTTATATAATTATAGTACTGTTACTGACTACTCTAAGAAAGCAATCTGTTCCACTTTATCAAAATATTTGTAGATTCATTTTAACTTGGGAATTCTTGCCAAAATCCATTGGGCATTAACTTGGGGCATTTTTGATGGTCAAAACAAGTTTCTGGTATCAGACCTTATGACTGTCATTGGTGAAATGATCATTCCTCGTAAGGAATGGACTATGGAAGATGCAACTACTGGAAATATAAGTGGGTAATGGCATATGATCAGTCATGTTAATGCATCATGTCAACCACAACTAGTTAATGTTATCACTTCAGAATACAAACAGCTTCACAAGCAATCCCAAAGGAATCTTCTTAGTTTCAGATCTAATGGCCGTTCAAGAGTTTGTTTGAGGACAGTGATTATTCATCATCAACTCCATAGGATCTGGATTCAGGAAAAAAGTAATAAAATTCAAAATTTCCTATTCTCTTGAAGTAATAATACAATTGACAGTACTTCAATAATACCTGGTTTCATAGTACTTATCCAGAAATAATCTGACATGGTTGTGACAGACTTTAGTATTTCATTACTATTGTAATATTCATGCATCGAACTTTCTAGAAATAGCCATCTTGAACCACAATATGAGTAAGTAACGTGATGGTACGTTAGCTCATCCTTGTTCACTCATAATTTTTTAGCTACGAATAAATTTTTTTAAAAATTAAGTAATTCTATGAATAATCTTCAGTACCTTTATTAACATAATTAATTGTAACTTGTATATTAATTATATTTATAACAGGGGCTTTGAAACAAGTAAATGTAGCACAATCAACTTTAGTTAATTGTTTTATATTAAATAGTTATTTACTTTCAAATTTATTTTAATTACTTAACCTGAAATTGAAAGTATTTATTCCCTTTAAAAATAAATCATTAGTTGCCTTTGTATACACTTAAAGACTGTTGTAACATGTAAAAATACAATTTCAAATTAAATTTAAAACTAAAATACTAAAGCTGGCAAAATTAATAAAACCAATGCTATTTTAATAGCATGTTGGGCATTGAGATCATTTTTTTAGGAATTGTAAAACTTCTTTTTAAGTTGGTATAAACATTAGTATTATTTTAATTACAATTTACATATTGTATTTTTCTATTTAAAAGTAGAAAGTTCAAATTGGTTTTTTAAAAACATCTTTTAACGTCATTAGGAAATTTACATTATAAGCTGAGTAATTAAATTAGTAGATCCAAAGTATCCTCGTGACTGAAATTTGTAAAAAAGATGTTATTTATATATTGAAATCCACAATATCAGCACATAGTGTGGATATGTTAAATGAAGAATAAAAACAGTACTTGTATTATGTGTTAATTTATAAATATTTATTAAAATATCCACCCCACCTCAGTTTGCTAAAATATGTATCTGGGATAAAATAAAAACAAAATTTATTTTTAACAGAAACTTTATTAAGTTAATACCAAAAAGTATTAAGATCAGGCTATTTACAAACAACATATTTACAAACAAACTAATACATATTGTAAGTTAGTCTAAATTAATAACACAATCATAACTATTATAAATGCAACATAATTTTGTTATAAGAGGTTTCATACAATATTTAACAAGTGGAATAAAAAAAATTACAAATTTTTATATTTTACAAGATAATAGGAACTTGAAGAGATTAAAAAGAAAATCTAAAAGTGTAATTATAAACTAGACACAAAACAATGTTAAAATTGGGATAGGATTGAAGACAGATTTAATTGCAACATACACTTCTTAGAAAGTAACATTTTTATTTATTTTTGTTTAACTATTTTTTTTTTTAACTAAAAAACACAACAAAGGTTACATAATGGTGGTAGTAAGAATATTCAATTAGTCAAGGACTCACTTGTCTTATCTTGAGTGATAAACAATTAACTCATTAATTTGCAAGTACAGTAAAGAAAAATACCATAATCATTTTTGCGTTTTTACAAAGATGGTAAATATAAAATAATTTCTTCTGCATTATTCTTTTTTTAATTTTCAATTACAGCTTGAAAATGACATGGTCACACATTGTAAATGTTTCTTACACATGTCTTTAAAACGGGTTTAGTAACATTAAAAATCGCCTAGGTCACCACTTACCACAATTTTATTAACTTAAAAGCAATCCAATTTATTTGTCTAAAACATTATTTACTTACAATTTTTACAACTTCTTAACACAGTAATTAAACTAAATAAAGCATTTATCATTCAATCTGTTAATTTCACAAGTTCACTTTTTAGAACCATGACATTATTAATACATGGTGAGAAGTATTATTAATACATAATTCATTCCCATTTGTACACATTTTTTTTACCCAATACTCAAAATTGTAATAAATACTGAACTGAGATAGAAGATAACAACTACAATAGGACATTTAAAACAGGCATATTCATTCCAATACTCTGACCTATTCATAAAATAAACATACATTTAGGAACGGCTGGATTCCAAAAAGGGACAGGATTATAAAAGTGTACAAATTATTGGATTTTAACCTTCTTTTTAATTTTGAACTATTCAGCTTCTTGAACCTTGGACTTCTCGGCAGTCTCGTTTTCCAGTGAAGTGCTGAAAATAAATGGAACATTCATATGTACAGGTCCCAACTCTTTCTGAACGTTCTTCACCTCTGTTGGGAAGTATAATGCCTTGAGTCTCTCCAGCATGAACCGATACTGCTCAGCCTTGTCGTACTTAAATATCCTGAGACACTTGGCTTGTTCAGCATTCCACTCATAGCCGTCAGAACAGTTCTTGACGACGGGTGTGACGAAGACAGTCTTGCGGACGATGGTGTGTTGCTGCTCGTCAGACTCCCATGAGCCCCAAGAGCGGTCCAAGAGGGTGGAACCCTGAGGGCTGCCACAACTGGTCTTAGACCCAAGGAGGAGCAGCACCAATGCCGGACCAAGTATGGCCCCCCGATACATCTCCGCAGCTTCTGAACCATTAGACTGAAACAAATAATATAGGATACTTGCTAGTTGCAAAAACACATTTTGTATATTTATAGCATAATTGTTGCATAGTGAGAGTAATTAGCAATAATAATAACCTTACAGATTCTATCAAATTATTGTTAAATGTATGTACATTAGTAACAATAATTTAACAATAATATGTACATTATCATCGGTAAACAAATGAAAGAAAAATTCAAATATTTATTACATCTGTATATACAGTATTCACAAATCAGTCAGAGTTATCCTGAGTAATACTGTTTTGCCCCATTATTCTAGAAAGTCAAATCTGATTCGAGTTGCTAAAGTGCTCAAATTTGAATTACTCGAGTGACCAGTGCATTGCTTGTCAGCTAACTAGATCAAAGCACATATCCAATGAACATAGAGATTGTCATATTTGATCTTGGTGTTATTTATAAAATTGTTTATTCAATTGAAATATATAAATTTCAACTCTAATCAACGTTAAATTTGTATATAAACTTATGCCACTAGTCAATTTTTTTTAACTGTTTGTTTTTATTTTATTAACAAAAGTGAAAATTTTTAATTCAACATATTTAAAACATTCTGATTTAAACATACTGAATTTAAAATCATGAATCAAATGATTTTTTTTATTATTGAAATTATTTATCAACCGAGTAAAGAGCTTTTTTCAAAAGATAAATGTACTTCTAATTTTATTTATTTTTTATGTATTTCTTATGTTAAGCGGTATTTTATCGTAAAAAATATTTCCAATATAAGTTGGAGATTTTTTTATCAAATTCTTTATTTACTAAGTGGAGGCAGATCTCATATTTAACCCTACTTTACCCATTACCCATAGACTATTGATCTGCGCCAGTAACTTATAAAAGTAAGGGAGAGAACCAGTATGTTAATTTGTAAATTGTTATTTGATTTCTTCTGGTAGATATAGGTTGCGGTTATTAGCAACCAACCTACGATAGCTTCAGCTTTTCAACTTTGTTGGAAGAAGCTCATAAGCAAAAGTGAAATCGAGTAACAAATTATAAATTAACATTGTAACACCCTTCCCACGAATACTCTGGTTTTCCAGCTTGTTAGTAGAACCAGTATAGTACAAGGTGAAAACTGATAAAAGCTAACAGTCAAGCAAACTTGCGCTATCTCTAACTCAGGTACAAAGTACTGACAGCTTAGACTGCTCGCCCAACGGCTCTCCCACTGTTCTTAAAGTATTTTTTCTGTATAACTTGATTGTTCTATTTGTGTTGTTGCAAACCCCTTTATTAAATAAATAACTAGAATTGGATCAACAAAAGCCCTTAATGGTTGAGACGAGTATTAAGGAATGGAATATGGAAGGAAAGAGTATTAAACAATTTTTACTTTTATTGAATAGTTGAGGCCTGGTTTGTACAGCCATAGCCAATAGCCCTTGCTTCGCTATAGGTTGGTTCTATACTCTTGCTTTTTCTATAACAAAGCTTATAGTTTACTATGCTTTATTTTTTTTCTTTAATGCAATATGGAATTGAGTTATGGGGCATGTCCCAAGAATCATCGAAAATTTTCAAAATTCAAAAGAAATATTTAAGAATTATGACCTTTTCAAAAAAAAATACATCATGTAAACCTTTATTCGATCGGTTAGAAATATTAACAATGCCTTGTCTCTACCTTTACAAAATCCTGCTCTTTTCCAAAAATAATAATGAATCATTAAATAGAGAAAAATACTGTCACGGATATGGTACAAGGTACAAAAATAATTTTACATTTCCAAAACATCGCTTGACACTTTTTGAAAAAACACCTCATTATATGGCAATGAAACTCTACAATAAGCTGCCTTTGAGAATTAAAGAAATTGAAGATGGGACCAAATTTAAAAAAGAGTAAAACAGTTTTTAAAAATAAAAAAATATTACTCAGTTAGTGAATATTTAAATGATAATGAGGTCCAGTGACAATAATAAATAACGTAATAAAAATATAAAAAGAACATTGTAACTTTTATTTTTTTGAAACTCTGTCACTTTAAACGAACTTGTTCTAGTTTTAACTTTATTTTTAATTATTTGTAGTAGATCTATATTTTGACAATGTCACCTGTTTTCTAGCTGCGCTAGACCATAAAGCGTTATGTGACAATAAAGATATATTTCATTTCATTTCATTTCACTTCCCTTTCCCTCTGTTCTCTAAACCATCATATCAACCAATATTCTCTCTAAACCATCACATCAATATAAAAGCTCAACCTGCAGCCGTATCCTAGATAACCAAGTTTTATAGTTTAGAAACCCTATAAGTGTACTTTATGGGGATACAAAGTAGTACAATCATGTCAGAGTTAGTACAAATAACCTTAAACATTTAACAATGAAAACCAAATTAGCCAAGATGTTGTGTCATGTTTGTTTTTTTCTATTAGCTGTTCTAAATAAATTATTAATGCCCATGTTATTCTTATGTGAGAAAGGAAATATTGAGGGACTTATATTACCCCATAGGAATGGAATTTCAAGAAATGCTTTAAAAGAAGGTCTCTATAATACAAAACTTTACCTACTTTCAAATTTCATCAAATCTGTACAGTGGTTCCGGATATTTCATAACGACTACATCTGCCATGTATTAAGATGACTGTATTGATTGCTGATAATTACTTCCAATACCCATAATATAATATTATATGTATTTCAGTCTTATGTATAAATAAGTTAGATACCAGTTCTTCAAATAGAAATGGAAACTTTAATGGTTTTACTCGTTTATATTTTTGGCAATCTCAGAACAATATAAACAATATACTGTATGTCTATGGGTGGGTCTATACCATGTGTATAGGGAGGTGAGTGGGTCAATCACCCATATGTGAGTGGGTGGGAGGGTCACATTCTCCCGCCCACCCACATATGTTCAGTAGTAATATATACAGATAAAATTCATTTAGTCATTTGCTAACCTTCAGCATTTATTTTCTCATCTTACCTAAATTTGTTGACGTCCTATATTCTATTTCATTTTCTCTTCTATAAATGCTTACAATTTGTTTGCCAACCTCCAGCAAGAAAGAAGTATTTAGAGTAAAGTAAAAATTGTACAAAATGTAATAAATCTCAAGAATGTTTCATTTCTCGTCTCAACTATAAAGCCTTCCTACCTGTGGCATTCTGATTTCTCATTGGCCTTATAGAGCACACTTGAAACCCAGCAATTATTTTTGCGTTTCACCCTAACATCTACTGCACAAAATTACTCAATTTGTCCAATGTTTTGACATCTACCTTCCTTGACTTGTTGGCACTGGTGGCGCAGTGCTGTAACCCAGCTACATGGGGACAAAGTGTTTGGGAGATTGTAGGCGATAGGTTTGATGCTCGGACCTCTTAATACCGACATGGTGTCCGCTTGGTAGTTGCTATCGGCGTGGACACTACTAGAGAAGTCTGGGGTGTCCATGTTGGGTGGTAATCATTGTGCGGATGTTGTGTGGGGGAGATAACTGAGTATCAGGCTTGTCAACTAGTTGAAAATCAGACCAGCACTACGTGGTTCGGATTCCACGTAAAGCTGTAGGTCCCTTAGTTGCCCTGGCTGTTGGGCTAGTAATAACTTGCCCTTTCTGAGGAACAGTTGAACTCAGTTAGTAACCAGACAACACTCATCCACACTCATCCTACACTCGTATAACCATTCGAATTCGCCTTAAAATACCAACAACGTTGTGTCGGCGTCTCATGTGTAAGAATGTAAGAATATTTGCTTAGAACTTGCTCTTAGTCCAAATTTAGACCTCAGGATATTTGTGCCTAAGTTAATTTGAATCTCCATTATTGGTTTTATGCTAATTTCAGAATGTATTGAACTAAAATTTAACTATTCGTTTTTTCCAACATTTCTACTAAACTATGTCTGTAATTAAAATTCAGTAATTAGATGTCTGATCTGCTGTTAAAATTTCATTAGTTGTAAATAATTTTACAATTTACCTTGTAAAAAATATCAAATTAAAAATTTAAATTCATTTTATATGGAAACAGAAGAATAATCTCCTTAACTAAAGACGTAGCCAGTTGATCATCCCACGATTTATATAATAATAATTGTTTATTATTCTTTACCATTGTACAATGTGCAAAGTTAAAATATAAACTTAAAAAATGTTTTTAAGTATAATTATTTATACTAAATAATTTAATTTTAAAATATATATTTTGACGTTGTCCATTGTAAAAAGAGAAGTTCAACATAAAAGAAGACAGTATTTCCGGTCTATTCCATTCTGTAATTTTTCTTCATTCTTATGCTTCTTATTTGTTTTGTTTGGTTATAGATTAATTTGTATAAACTTAGTAAGTTTAATTTTCTTTATGTAATCAAGCACAATCTTTAAGTAACGTAGTATATGTGTTAAAAAATATTTTTAATTTGTTAGTTTTGAGAGAGGTTAAAAGTAACAAAGGGGCGATCTCCCTTAATTTTAACTAATTCTGCTATAAAGGCTGCCATAATATAAATTGTAGATAATTTTTGATGTTCAACTTTAATTCATTAAAAAATTAGGAAAACTACTTCAATGCTACAAAAAATTTCTGCACATTGTCAATCCCCTTGGTACATTTTTAATTTAAAAAAATATCACGCCATGCAGAGAGAGAACATACAGCAGGAGACAGTTGTTGATATACAGATATATATCATTTGTTTTTATTGCTGGATATAAAGTTAATAATTTACCTTTAATACCTGTTAATTTATAAAACTTTAAAATTGAAGAATTAAAACAAACCTGAAGAATCTCTCATCCACACTATATATAGTTGTATACAAACCCCTATAAACAGTGATCACTAAGGATACAGAGAAATTAGATTAATTTCCTTTTTACTACAGTGATTAAGCTTAATTTTAATTTAGAATTATAAAAAATACTATATATATATATATATATATATATATATATATATATTTGGAAGATTATAAATGTCACGTAAAAAATACAGTACAAATTAATAGGACTCAATCCAAACTACTACAATGTACTATTTGTAAAAAAGGAATCATAAGACAAATTAAATATTTCGGGATATTTCAAAATCCTCTTCTTTAAGCATCTGATCGAATAACATTGTTTGTTCCTATACTAAAGTATATTCAAAGATTTGTTCACGTATTTAGTACCAGTATATCAACAATTTTTGTTCAATGTCAAATTTCTTAAGAGGGAAATCGGATTCCTTTTAGAAATCCAAAAGATTGCCAGTGTTGATGAAAGCCACATGATGAAAGCCACAACCCTTACCTGCCACCATGGGGTTGGGAGAAGCATGCAGCTCACCATGTAATGACAAACTCTGTGATCTGACGTAACTCACCACCTGTTCTAACTGTGACAGATGTGTTTTGCCATGCTTCGTTAAATTTTCAACAACGACCTTGGTCTATCAGACTGTAGAATGTTTAGTCATTTTTTTTTTTTATAAATACCTCTCCAAGTCGCAATTTTAAAAGATGTTGACAAACAAGGTGAAAAGACATTTCTAGACTCGTTTACGATGATTACTGATCATAAGTAGCCAGGGTGGGTTTAATTGAACGTAGTTGCTAATTTATAGTGAAATAATTGTATTGCACTATCTGTTTGATTGTGATGGCAACCCTGATGTCAATTTATTCCAAATCAGAAGTGTTTGAAACTAAAAAAATGTTCTATTTGTAAGTATTAATTCTTTAATTCTCCAAAAGTACAATATTTATGTGACCGTAAGGTTACGATGGTGAACACTCAGTTTGAGTATCGTTAAACAATATATGTATATTTTTTTAACTTCACTTGCCAGAGTTCACTTTATCCTGCAAGCCTGTACGTGATCTTTATTCAACAAGTGAACTACCGACCGTTGGCTCAGTGTGGATTCAAACCTTGGATCTTACACTTCGCGGTCCAAAACCTTAGCCACTATGCTGGCAAAGGTTTTGTTGTATTGTTCAGATAATAAATTATCAAGTAAGTGACAAATCTTCATATATATTGTTCTCGCTCATAATGAAATATCCAGAACCGCTGAACAGATTTTTATAAAATTTGGAGGGAAGTTAGCTTTTGTATCATAGAGACCCACTAAGAAAGGCTTTCTTGAAATTCCATTCCTAAGAGGTAGAAAGCCCCGCAATCTTTCCTTTTGTCTTTAAGAGTAATATTGGCACTAATTTAGTTTATAAATTAATTTAAAACGTTTAGAGAGAACCAAAGAGGGAAGGGTAAGCAAGCATAGTAGTTACTCCGTAGCGAAACATGGGCTGCCGGCTAGTATGTTATACTGATTCTTTTTATTGATAGTCTGAACCAGAATATTGTTAAATCCAGAATTTTACAGATAAAGTTACAGAGGAAATTCAGATATGTGCTTCTGAAAGGCTGCTGTATATTTATATAAATATCTATTTATAATAAAAATGGAACATAAACTACCAATTCTGTTCCCCTAATAAGGTAGGAACCCTGGTTCTGGTATGTCCAATAAGGTAGGAACCCTGTTTCTGGATTGTCCAAAAAAAAGCTTGCAGTTGCGCACTTCCTTCATTTTTTTATTTTATTGTTATTTTGTATTCATAAATCATATATTCTCAACTCTTTAAAATATATGGTGGATAACCATCAAATGATTTAATGTAGTAACTATATTGTTATTAATACTTATTATTTTTTATATTCACTCCTTAGATTCTCTGTTGATTCAAGTTTTAAATATTTGTCCTTCATATTTTACTCGCAGTACAGTTTGAAATATACTCGAAATATACACTGCACAAAGATTTCACTAAGCTGTTCAACATGAGACAAAGGTGGATCCATTCTTATCTGGAGAGGAAGCGAACCCAGATTTTTAAGTGTTCCAACTATCGTAGTTTTCAACAATAGCACTTAATATCTTCAATTAAGCAACTTGGGTCATCAACCCACTTGGAGCTTGTGTAATCTGGCAACAATATCCCAGTTGCATCACCTGGCGGCAACAGGTTGCACCGGCTATAGGCGCCTGTTTCCACTTTATCAGCAACGGGTAGAGTCAATCACAACTCTGCAGCCTATTAACACTCCACTCCACCTCCAAGATAACGAAGCTATGGGTTTTTCCACACATTTATGCTTTGTTCTGTATCTGTTTTTTTTTTTTTTTTTTTTTTTTTTTTTTTTTTTGTAATTTCTCCTATAAGAGTCAGCATAGAGAAAGTATTGTGATCTTCCAAAAAATCTTGTTTACGAGTTGGTCTAAAAATCCATTTTAGGGTCCCCTGAACCCAAAAAAGTGTTTTTAAAAAAATAATGTCTGTCCGTATGTGAGTCTGTCCGTGTGTATGTACAGTTCGCTGGAGACCAAAAGGATGGATCAATTTTATGAAATTTGGTATATATGTGTATTTAACCAATATCTCCAGACAATTAATTTTTTCACTTTTTTGAAACTTTACTTTTTCTTATTTTTATGGGCAAAAAACATACAAAAATGGAATTTTCTCAAAAACTACTCTAAGAATTTTAATAAAGTTTTCAGGAAAGATGAGAATTACAATTTAAAATATTTTACTAAAAACCGTATGTCTCTAACTTGATTAATTTTTTAGTTATAGCAAAAAAACATATTTGGGAATCAAACTGTTAATTTTCAAAGTTTTGATTTTTTTAGTGTTTAATATGGGGAAAAGTTTGTGCCAATTCTTTGGAACCATTTATTATATGTAAAATTGACCAGCACCTTATACATTATTTTTAAGAAACGTAAGCATTGCGACTGTAATCCGAACCAAGTGCAGATAAACTGGAGGAAATATAAAATTAAATGAAGTAAAATAACAAATCATAAATCCCTAACTTGACTCGCCAGTTTATACGGGCCTGCAGGCATATTATGAGTGAATGTTATGCAACGAGTAAAACACAGACTGACAACATGGTTTGGATTCGAACCTTGGATATTTGATTCTACAATCCGAAGCATTGTGGTAAAGTCAGCCTGGCGCAGAGTTTGAAAACAATAGTTCGATCGATGGTAGATCGTGGTGAAGGGACGCGGACAAAGTGTCCCAACGACAACCTGGACCATCTTCTAAAATTCAACTAGGACAAAATGAGCCAAAGACAAATTGAACCACTCAGGAATGTGGTCCAGTTTGTTTTTCGCGAAAAGACAACCTGGGCTATCTTGGAATGTTGCACGCTGCGGACAAAGTGTCCCAACGACAAACTGAACCACTCCGGAATGTGGTCCAGGTTGTCTCTGTCGTCTGGAAAAGACAAACTGAACCATTTTTGTGTGACTGTACTAGCAACGTGACACGTAAGGTATTCAAATAATAAATAAAATAACACAATTAATAAGTTAATAATTCATTAATCTTAACTAAACATTAACTGATTAAAAGAACATGTATATAAGAGTAAAGAAAATGTAGGCTAATACCACAATTATTTTTGGACGCTATATAGGCTATTATTTTTATGTTAGATGATATATTATGCTATTTATAGTCAAGCATACTATTCAAATGAGTGTTGACTTTCATCTAACTCTAAATGTCTTGGTTAAAGAAAGTAAACAGAAAAAAGTCTCTTGAAGTACGTGTTAAATATTTTCTAGAGATATCCAGCGTTATGCTGCAAGAAAATATATTTCTACTGGTTTTCGTCTTCTCCATGTTTTATGTTTTTCAAAGCTCTCGAGAAATAATCGAGGGAGTCAAGTTTTCCAACTATAGCACATTAAGCCTATTTTTTATATAATTGGAATGTATAATAGTTGTTTTCCGAAAAGAGAACAGTTCTCAAAGCGAACAGTCCTATAACCGAACATAAGTATTATTTTAATGGTTGATGGTGAGTGACTCATACACATCCATGGGTTGGTTCATACACTTGACCATCCATATCTATCTGTAGATGTGTCGATTGATAGACGTATATTTATCAGGGTTAAATAGAAGTGTAACCCATTTTAAAAGTTGATTTTTTAAATTGGTTTAGTTAGTTATACAGGTTGTAAAATTCAGTATTTATTAAAAAATATATATAACATTAATTTGTAAATTTATTTTCATTTTTAGATGTAAAACAATTAAAAAGCTAAAGTTTTAAGAAAAATATAGTTTTATTCAAAATAGGATAACATCTACTTTACAATAACTAACGCATACCTAATTTTTTATAATATAAAATCAAATGTAACTATTATTGATTTTAAAAATATTTATTTTTTAAACAAAATATTTTTAGGTAACATTCCTTTTCACCCATATCTTGACGATCGGCGTCTTAAGAATAAATAAGGAAATAGTTTAAGTACGTAAATACACGTACAAACAAGTTACAACACGTTTGTTGTTTATGTTAAATGAAATGAAAATTGTATTACCATATTTAATGTTGGACACTAGGGATTTTTATAATTATATCACCTAGATTAAATTAATCTGTTGTGTAACGAGGAAATACGCGGATAATCTGTTTTCCACTTTTAACAATAGACATCATTGTTTTACATCAAATTAAACTACTTTTACTATTTTTAGTAGAATTTGCTCAGATTACAGATGTATATAGATTAATAAATTTAAACCATTTTTACCATACCATACAGTTTTTAAGTAACTTATTTATCAGAGAAAATACTTACTAGACTACTACTTAATATTAATAAAATGTAACGTGGATTGCTATTTGTAGTAACTTTGTTACCAGTAGTCAGTCAGGGACCAGATGAATGTAAATAAAAAAACTATTTAATATTAAAACATTAATATTATTAATACAACTAAACAAATGTATTTCTATTAGCGATGTTACCAAAATAAACATATAAATATACGAGTGTATCATTTACGACAAGTAAACCTTTGCTGCTTTAGTTTCAAAACTATAATAGTCAGTTTTAGATGAATGTACTCGTATTTAAATAAAAGGTCATTGTGTAGCTTGTGATTTGTGATAATGAATGTTACATAAATGTGTACTAAAAACATTACAGGGTAAACTGTATGAATGGAATTAAAGTGATTAAAAGATATTCAGCTTCAAAAACCAACCTCTGGCTCAGTTTGTCCTTACGCGCCATTTCTGATTTTAGCACATGGAGGACAAAGTGTCCCAACGACAACCTGTACCACTCAGGAATGTGGTCCAGTTTGTCTGTTCACGAAATGACAACCTGGGCCACCTAGGAATTTTGCACGGTGCGGATTAAGTGTCCTAACGACAATCTGTCCCAAATAAACTGGATCAGTTTGTCGTTGGGACACTTTGTCACGTACCCGTCTTCGCCTTCAAGTCGGTTGAGAGTGAGCGCATCGACTGAATCTGTCTTTGTCGCACCGTCTGTTAACTATCTCTGTCTCTCACACTGCCTCTAGCCTACTAACTATATAAGTCTCTCTTGAACAGAAAATACTCGGAGCAGAGCACTCTCTCGGCGACTTGTTACAAATGAAGGAAACAGGCTGTTTTCGCCCAAAGGCGTGTCCTTCTTATACAGATTATTTGTATTCATTGCTTGCAACCATGCCGGCAAATTAGTTAGCTATTTGTTAAAAAGGTAACAATACTATTGTTTACTGTAGAAAAGTGAATAGATCATAGTTATTGTCTTATATCAAAGTACATCGAATCGAACGATGTACCTAGGTTTGAAAAAGAAGGAAACCACCGGAGAACCAGGAAATAGGCCTACCTTGACCTCAGGTTGTACTTAAGTTAATTGGTTAGCCCCGTATAATCATAAGTTATATTATTGCTAACCCAAATTGCTAAATAAAATTTGTAACACTTGCAAAGGTGATAAGACCAGTATAGTTCATTTAAACTGAAGGCCTACTTTTGGATAGTGATTTAGAGTATAGAATTGAACTATTCCAAATAATTTATTTATTACCTATAAGGAAAATAAGAGAAAAAAAATAAACAAAGACTGAGCCCTTGCACTTAGGGTAAAAAATTTAGGGTGAGACTAAAGGGAGTAAGTACAATAAACCATAAAAGTTGAGGTATTTTCACAAATTAGCTGAAAGTCCAAAGTAGCTTGTGAATAGGTTACTTAGTCTTGTTGCTATATTTTACTGTAAACTATAGAACACTTTTACAAATACTGTATCTACAGCAGAGCTTGATAAAAAAATATCAATTCTATAAGTATTTAAGTTAAATTAAAAACATGAAACCCCTTATACCCTCCCCCACTTTTCTCGCCTATGACTCTCTCTCATAAGACTCTTTCTCTCTCACTCTTATGACTGCCCCCCACCAGAAATATTAACTATACCCCCTCAAATCCTGTCTGCTCCCCAAATACCCTCAGCATGTCCCTCCAAACCCCATGCAACAATAGCCTTGACCGGAGAGTTCCGACGTTATCGCAAGACAACAGGAAAAAGCAACATAAGCGTGGTTGTTCCTTGGATGAGTGCCCGGTGTCCTTGCCTGCCCGGTCACTGATGGTGGTTCCAAAATCCGTTGTTCCCTATGTCAAGTGTCAGAGAGTTCATCTTAGCCCTAGCTTCAAGACCTCCCCTACCTTTTTAATGACAGCCTCTCAAAACTTTGTTTGTAGTTTAACTTCAAAACTCTCTCTCTTGACTACACCAAAGTTACAAGCGATTTAGTTTTGTGCCTCGTAAACGGTTCTCGTAAGTCAAGTCTGTGAAGTGACAGTCGTCAACCGAAATGGCAAGGTCACGGATGCCGAAAGGTTAGTGCAGATCCTTCGTGGCTTGTGTCAGTAATTCCGGTAACATTGTTAGTGTAGAGAATGTCAGATATAACAAATGGTTATGGTCAACAGTAACGGCTCGATGGTGAAATGATAAGTTATGCAAGAGGAAGTCCGTTCGGGTACAGTAGTCAAGGATATCGAGTCGTGTAGTCGATAGTCGGCTGACCTCGTGTATCGATGACATGTCATCGCTATATAGGCCTACTGTATGACCAAATTGACACTTACGTTGAAAATGTGTGTTAGGTTTACCAGTTATAAACAATAAACCATTCCTATTTACAATTATTATTATCATTCAGATTTGAGATACCGCTTGTGCGTATTAGGCCTACTTGAGTTTGAGACGAGTATGGTTGACCGGTGTAGCCTTGTTACTAAATGAGTTCGACTTAGCTCAGACAGGACCATTTTATTGATAGCCCAATAGTTAGGGCAACTAAGGGAAATACAGCTTTACGTGGAATCCGAACCACGTAGTATTGGTTTGATTTTCAGCTAACTGACAAGCCTAATACTCAGTTCTCTTTCTTAGACGACACTAGGACACCGACCACCAGCCAACTTGGGCATCCAATGTTGGGTATTCAAAGCAGAGTACGAGTAGTGGATGGCATGTCAGCATTGGCAGGACCGAGCACAGAACGTAGGTATCGCCTGCCTATAATAAACAAAACGATTGTTTACAGAGAAGAAAGAAACAGAGGTCTCTTTATTATCGCCGCAGCGAACACTTCAGTGGCAGCTATAAATAGATTACAAGTAATGTACTTCTGTAGGAATAATTACGTTTAAATTGGTGCAATCTGTTTTCGGTGTGTTTATTATTTCCCAATTTTATAATCAAAATTAGTTAATGTGCCTTCTCTTGAGACAGTAAAAATAAAAAAAATTGTTATCCCCTACATTACAACTGGCGGCCTTCTGAAATGATGAATTCAGCTCATTTAAAATCACTATTATAATAATAATAATATCTTTATTCATCTCAAAAATTACATATTTACATATAGCTTCCACCACAAAAACATAATATAAGTAACAATTACAATAATTAACAGCAAATCACATACAGTCAAGTACAGAACAAACAATTAAATCCGTCTTATACACACACTTAAATATACAATACCTATTAGGACAAAACCTTTCAAAGTACAAAATAATTTTTTTATAACGAGGTTTTTGAACACATAACCGAAGGCATCAAGATGTTTTTCATTTAAAAACGTAAAAGTATTTTTTTTTTTGCTTTTAAAATTATTAATATGCCTATATATGTTTTTTATGAACAACGTCTTAATCCCTTGTTATGTTAAAAAAAAGGCAGTTGTAAACAAATAAATTTGTTCTTTAAACGGTTTTGTCTTAATAGTGATTTAAATTGAGCTGAATTCGTTACTTCATAAGACCACCAGTTCTAATGTAGTGGTTACAATTTTTTTTATTTTTCCTGTCTCAAAAGAAGGTACATTAACTTATTTCGATCATAACATTTGGAAATAATTATTAAACCGAAAACCGATTACAACACCTTAACCTTGAGGATTTGGGGGAAATAAATGGGACTGACAAGGTGCTGGTCCTGCCATCCGCATAGCAGACAGGAGAAATAAGTATCTACTCGAATCCACCAACTCGACACGACACACATTCAGCGCACTGTCGAATGCGTCCTCTGACAGAAACGAATTCTACATAAATATTCTAGTTGAAAATAAATAATTACAACTTGATGAGTAGAAATTTGCTCATTTAATAACTTGGAATGGATAAGAATATAATAAAATTTAAAAACTTAAGATTTTGAAAGTGTTTAACAATTAATTAAAACGGCTTATCACTTTTGGGATCTGTAGTAATTGTTTCCACCTAGTTCAGCGAAGCGGTAATAATAAAGGTTAGTCTGACTGGACTTACAACAATAGATGGTATTGACAATAGGCACTTCAGTTATTCCGTTCACACCTGTATAATTCATGATACTTCTGCAGCCACGGCCATTTTGATTTATTGGTCGTAAATATATTGACCAGAAACCATACGACTGACTCTAAAAACTCGGAAATTTTGTTTTGTAGCTCAGGCTAATGAATATAACAGCCTAACTAATTAACTTAATTGCACTACCTGAGGTTGGTGAAGGTATTTCCTGATCTTCCATGGGTAACCTTGTTTTTTATGAACAGTGATTAACTCCGATTCGTCTTACATAATGTTTCGTTCAACGCAACTCCCTATATCGTACTTAGGATCGTTTCTTTGTTTAGTGCATATTTTTATAGATAAATGTATTTCATTTTAAAATGGATGAAATAGGGATTTCTTGGAAAAAGCCCTAATAATCAATCTACTACAACGGTGGTTATGAGATAGAAAGGAGTCAATAGTCCTGAGTTAGTCCCATCATAAATACTTCTTTAAGAGTCTGCAGAGGCTGTCGACCATGTTGGTTTTAATTCCGTAAGAACAATGTTATTTCCGAATCCATATTTTTTCATTATTTATTGACCAAAAGTTATGTATGAGGTGTCATTTTAAACGTAATCATTTAGCGCATTGGGTTTGCTTTTGATATTTTGAATACATACGCCAAGTTTTGAAAAATAGGTGAATATTAAAACTGCATACTAAAAACGTTTTACATTTTTTTCTATGATACTAATTAGGAATTCACAAAGCAATTCCAGCGCGCAATTTCATTATTGATCAAATGTAATTTGTTTGGGAAAAATACGTTTAAAAATCACTGTTTAGTTTGGATACGCGGGACCGTATGTCGGGTTCGAAAATAAAATTGTTCTTATGGAATTAAAACCAACATGGCCGACGCCTGTGCAGACTTAATTTCACTTCATTCACAATAAGTACAATATCATACACGTACAAAACACCTTTAAAAAATGTGTTAATTATAGCAACACATTACTGTAGAGAAGTTGCATACCAAATAATGAAGGCTGATACAAATGTAATAGTTCGGAGTTTTTATGGTAAAAATATGCAGGTACTAAATAACATTTTAAAAATATAATAATAGATACAATTGTAGCAAGAGTAATTATGAGTTATTATTATTAACAAATTTAAACTACCTGTAAATACATTTTCTGAACTCTAGCTGTATTATAAAATATAATAGGCAGTGGTTAAATGTCAATTATGTGCACTGACAAAGAAAATAAATTTCTTTGTCAACGCCTCATAAATTCAATTTAAAAAAAGTTTATTATTCATAATACGATTTTGTTTATTTTCAACAAGCCGATATATATATATATATATATATATATATATATATATATATATATATATATATATAGATACATTTTCACTGATCAAGTCAAATGCAGCAATACCCTTTCCGTTAAATCGGAGTTGGTAAAGCTGGGCTCATAAACTAAAGGTTCTCGGCTCAATCCTGATCATAATCGTTGGGATCAGCTGATTATCACCGGCTGTTCATTTGTCATCGGGCTATAAATTAATGACACTTTCTAAAGAATGCTCGGTCTTAGTTTGTAATAATGACTACATTCGCTCCTGTACACCCATCACAATAATTCTAAATCCACATTCGCCCATATCGGGACGACCGGCGTTTTAAGAATATATAAAAAATAAATACATAGTTTTATAGTCGGTAACACATATTTTAATACATTATGAAGAAATGTTTTGTTTACTTCATTTCATTGTGTCGGCGTCTCATATGTAAGAATGTAAGAATGAAAGTGCTACTGACACAGTTTTTTACTTTTTTGGGCTAGTGTCGATTAGTTCAACCGTTTTATGAGCTATTCAGTTGTTACGTTTAAGAACATTTTCTAACTAACACAATACTTTTAATAATACAAAAAGTTTGTTTGCTTAGAGGACTGGAATCTAATCATATCACGACGGTACAAATTTTGGTATTTATGCGCTTTCTAGACATCTCGCCAATCTGGACTTTTTTTATCACCAGTGGGTAGAATCAGGTCTATATTTTATGAGAATACACTTTTTATTCCGCGGAAATAACGTTTAATATGAAAAAAATCTAAATTTTTGAAAATGTTATTTTTCGATTTATCTCCGTTATGTTTCGTAATTTTTTGATACATTTTTCTCTATTATGATGTAGTTTTTTGTGCTTAACACGAATTTGAAAACTATTTTGGCCTACGACAATTATTTCTGAGATATCACGAAAAACTACGTTCACGACAAATCACCAATGGTGACCATATGCACAAATTCCGAATTTAGCCGCGTCTTGAAAGTTTATTTATTTATTAATAAGACGCCGATCGTCAAGATATGGGCGAATATGGATTTCGAAAGAGTGTGATGAGTGTAGACGAGCGAATGTAGTCTTTGTTACAAACTAAGGCCGACTATTCCTTAGAAAGTGTCATTAATTAATAGCTCAATGACAAATGAACAGCCGGTGGTTATCAGCTGATCCTTCTCAAAATGTATTGACTCTGATTGGGATCGAACTGAGAACCTTTAGCACATGAAGCTGGGATTGAACCAACTACGCTACCGACCAATTAAAGTACATAGTTACCCAAATGTTATGTTTATTAGATATATATGAATTGAGAGAAAATATAAATTTATATCTTTGTGGCTGTCAAGATGGCAACAAAGTATTGCCCAAGTTGGCCAAACGACCTAACCTCTGAACAATTATTCCTTGCACAGCCGTGAAAGTTCGCCATGACTTGGCTGGGGCGGATTATTGATGCACTTTCGCTACTTGTTCTTGTTGGCATTACTTTTACCACAGAATATAGACAGATACAGAAGCCCCACGGTATAGGAAATAATGAAACGGGCAGTTCGTGGTATTTCTCAAAATGAAGGCGTTGAGACGGTCGCTAACTGGCGCGGCGTTGCCAGATCATAATGCGGGATTCCCGTTTTCCCACAGTGGAGGGAGGAATACAGAATGGACAGACAAAACTCCAACCGACAGTCAGACAGGGCACTGAGGGCAAGGCCCGGAATAGGCCTACCCCCGCTTACGTTCACTGAGTTGCATCATTGATTATATAAACCTACAATAGATAAACCATCTAATAGGAATATTTGTGGCAGTAATTTCGTTAGTTTGTGTGGCCCGCAACCACAGCTGGTTTAAACTGCATTACATTTACATGGGACTACACTAGCGCTCCACAATAGACCACAAAAACAGCTGATATTTTGAGACTCAAAATTTAACATTGGATGGGAAATCTATTTATGTATAAAATCAATGGTTGCATTTACTCCGCGTACCGTATTTTGACCCTATACATCCTCTTGTTTGAATTTTAGCCAAATTCTTCTAATACATAAGTTATACGTTGAGCAAATGAAACCTATTTTATGCACTTCTAAATAAAGGGGATTGTTTAATTGTATTATTTGTATTCTTAATAAACAAGTCTATGAAACATTTATGATAATTTATCAAATTAAATTATGAAACAATTAATTGTTTAACGACATGGACGTCGTTACCATGTCGTATTACCAACATGTCACTGTGCTACGTGTTAAATAGTTTTTCTCACGTATACAGATAAGGATCCTTATAAGCATGTTAAGATGGCACATGCTTATAAGGATCCTTTAAACATATAATTAGAAGTTATACTTTTAACTATTGACACATTTATGAATTATTTACACTAATAAACATTTGATTAAACCGAAAAACAAAACATAAATTATTGTTACATAAATACGCCCTAAAAGCGTTATACAATACGAAATAAATACTGTAAACACATAGTAAACATATGGACTATTTTAAAAATTACATCTTATCGCCACAATTTCTCATATCTCGATCTTTCATAACCACATTATTTTTATTCATCTTACTCAACCCTCTGTTTCCCCAACCCTTTTAACATTTTTAAACCTTTCAATTTGGCCAATTTAATAGAGCGCTTATTACTGCTTGTAGATACTTTAAAGTGGACGGATTAAGAGACAAAAAAGAAAAATTGGTGACACAGTTAAAAGACTGATTTATATCCAAGTCTTTAGAACAGATAAAAGTCTTAAACACAATTACTAAGAGAAATTAAATTATCAAATTATGTATGGAAAAATAACCATACAAATTAGTTACTTCACAAGACAAAAGATTAAATTTGTTTGTCATGACATTCAAATGTCATCCTACTCTGTAAAGGATAATCCTTTCCAATTCCAGTTTGGACAGTTAATTCTCTTAAATAGACCTTTCATTGAATACCAAACTTGGCTTAGATTTAAGATGTTCGTTCAACTCCTCACGGGCCGTACCAGTGAAAGGATGAAAAGTCACTAATGGTATGAAAAAGTAGGTTTTTGTGACCAAGATGATGTGCAAGATTTCACTTTTATATGTTAAGTCATATAAAAGCTGTGACAGCATTTCTATATTTTTTCACTTTGTATGCACGCTACTATGTACATGTTTCCGACGTTTCAAGTGCATTGCAGTTTCATCTTCAGGGCAACACACTCTGTTACTAGATCCACAGAGTATATGTAATGTACCTGGTGATGAGTATGTCGCCCTGAAGTAGAGAGCTGCAATGCACTCGAAACGTCGGCAACATCTAATTAGTGTACATAGCAATCAGACACGGTCCTACCCGGATTATGACAATGTAAATAGTTTGGTCTAACGTGGAGTTTATATCAAACTGGTTTCACTTGTTCATTTTAACGATTAGTCACCAAATACGAATGTGGGTATACTTTTGCTGCAGGAAATGTATCGCATAGATTAGTGAAGTAAGGTGTGTGAACGGTGTGCGACTGCAGCATTCGTCACATTCACTCCGTGAACGCTGATAGCGCTACCATAAGGTTGAAGACGGGCTTTGCTAAACAATTTAACATTTTAATTTAGTATTTTTCAGTTTACTCATGGCATTGTTATAGGTTTAGACAATAGAAGATAATTGACAATGCGGGGACAAGACACAGAAGACGTTTGATTAATTTATATTAACACATGGCAGAAATGGCTCAAGGAAAATAATCTAGACCTAAATGATGTGTATTATTTAAAAAATTTCTTCCACTTACCACATTTCTCCACGTACACGTGTGATAGGTGTTTTGGGAACCTTAACATCCGCAGTGATTCTATTTGTATAAATTTTTACACTTCCTCTAACACAAACTGTCGTAGTCTTTCTTTCTCTCCATTAAAACACTAAGTTATAACAAGACACAATGATAAAATAACCGAAACCAAACCAATTTTATTCAGAAACTAGGAAACACCCCTGCCCGCTTCGCATGCCAACCCCGTCGTCACTCGCTGTGCTCGTGAGATATGGGTCACCTGCGGCCTCGTGGGGGAGCTCGGCCTTCGGCCACGCCAAGACGCTCTGCTACATGCCTCGTGGGGGAAGGTTCGGCTTGCGGTCTCACCAAGACACTGCTACAGTCCCATTGGAGGAACTCGGCCAGCGGCCTCGTTGAGGAACTCGGCCTACGGCCTCGCCAAGACGCTCTTCTACAGGCAATTATGGAACTCGGCCTACGGCCTCGTGAGGAAAAGTTCGGCTTGCGGCCTCACCAAGATACGGCTACAGTCCATTTGTGGATCTCGGCATGTCGCCTCGTGAGAAAGATCGGCCCTCTGCCTCGTCAGGATTTTTAACCAGTATGACCATTAATTTTGGTTTTTGGGGCAGCAGAACCCCTAAACATAGACTTTTCTCAAATCTGATTGTAAATTAGTATTTAAGAGAAAAATACTTTTATTTTGATACCCCACTTGAGTGTATTAGTTTGACATTAGTACTCAATTTTGGGTTTTGGAGCTTCATTTTATTTGGGGGGGGGGGGGCAGAACCCTTAAACGTTGTCTCTTCCAAGATGAAAAGGTAAAATGTAATTTGTGAGATAAATACCTATAGTTTGATGCTCCACTTGTAAGTTTTATTTTTGTACTACCCTTTTACTGGTTTTAGGAGGTTTTTGTTTTGTTTTAGGCGCATTTACCCCTTAATATTTATCCTGTTCAAAATCTGATATTGTATTTGGATTCAGGAGAGAAATGGCTTTAAATTGATTCATCACTTGAGTAGATTAGATCAGTTTTTAAAATTTTTAATTTTTTAAAATTTTCAGGTTTTAAGCCCCCGATACCACAAATGTTTGAGTTATTAAGCTGAAATTCATATATAAGGTGCTCGTTTGTTACACGTGTAGAACTGTGAGTGTTTGGACATTTTACTAAAGATTTTCTTCAACTTTTGTAAAAAAACTACTTTTTAGTGATTTTTTCCATTAGGAAAAAATTTTCTTTTTATGTACGGAAAGGATGCAGGAAGTAGATGAACACGTGATCGGCGCGCGTTCTTTGAACTTTACCTCAAATATTATTTTCCATCTAGTTTGAAGAAACAGTATTCGTTCTAACATATGAGACGCCGACACAACGTTGGCGTATTTTAAGGCGAAGGGTGAATGTATGTTGAGTTTATTCGGTTACTAACAGATGTTTAATGTTCTCGAAAGTGCCATTTTATTATTATTGACCAACAAGCTGGACTATCGGATGAGTGCTTTACGTAAATCATACCATTGGTTGGCTGATTTTTGATATACGGCCAAGTTTGAAACATCAGTGATTCTCTTACTAAAAACTATTCATATTTTCTATCATACAATTAGGAATCACAATAGCTAATTAGGTTCTCACTGTCAGATGTAATTTGTGCGGAAAAATACGTTGTTCATGTTTATTTATAGGGACCGAGCGATCGAAAATAATGCTTCAAATTAAAACCATGCCAAGCTTTGTCGACAATTCACGTATTAAAATGTCAATTCTTAAACATTTATTTTAATTATAAAACTCGTAGAAATATACAAATAATAGTGAATACAAAGTAATGTTTTTTTAATAGGAAAATATCACGACTAAATAACTGTTAAAATATATATACGACTCATTTATCATCAGGTAATTTTGTTATTTTTTCTTTCTATTACCGTTAAACATTTTTTGAACTTAGCTGTTTATAAAATATAATAGCATGGTTATGTCAATTTGTGCACTGACAAAGTACTTGTCAACGGTGCACTCATAATTCATTTCAAAAGTTTATTATTCAATGATTTTGTATATTTGGCGATATATATTATATGCTTATATAAAAGTTTTTTAGAATAAAACTTTGCATAAATACATTTCCTATAAGTCAATGCAGCATCCTTTCCGTATCATAGAAAGTGGTCATAGACAAAGGTTTCGTGGCTAAGATCTGTTCATAATTTGGTGATGTGATTATCAGTGTTGATTTTGGCTTTAATTAATGACACTTTAAAGATCTCTCCTTAGTGTATAATATAATTGCTCTGTAAATAAGATAATTCTAAATCTTGCATATCGTTGTAACTGGTTTAGATTTAAAATAATCATATTATAGTTCGGTAACACATTTTTATACATTATGAAGAATGTTATTTACTTACATTGCATTTCGCTCTATATGTAGAATGTAAGACATGAAGATGACACGTTTTTACATATGTATTTTGGTAATAGTTCGATTAGTTCAACGTGTTTATGGAATTTTAGTTGACATTACGAAAACATTAATAACACAATACTTATAACAATAAAGTTTTTGCTTGAGACTGATCTATCATTCAGGTACTTACAAATTTGGTATTTAGTGCTTTCTAAATTGCATTATTTTTTTATCTTAAATCATCTATATTTTAAATACATTTTGATCCGTGAAATAGCTTTAATATAAAAATCTAATTTTAATGTTCATTTTCACGATTTATCCGGGTATATGTTTTCTATTTTTTTAATTTTCTTATTTTATAGTTGTGTACAGAATTCTAGAAACTATTTTGGCCAGAAAATTGTCTGAGAACTACGAAAAACTACGTCGCGAACAAATACTAATGGGAATATGCAAAACCTAATTTATTTGAAAGTTTTTTTTTATTAATTACAAGATTCGGGCGGATTTTAGGTGATGAGGTCACCGAATTATCATGTTACAACTAAGCGCTTGTCATAGAAAAGTGTCTTATTAATAGCTAATGAATTAACGCGTTTTAACAGTGATCCTTCTAAATATTGACTCGATTGCGAACAAATTTGGCACATGGCTGGTTGCCATACACGCTACGGACTTAAAGTGCAGTTACCTAAGTTTGATGTAGATCATATCGAATGAGAGCGATGATAATTTATATCTTGGGGCTGCGAGGCACAGGTATTGCCCAAGTTGGCAAACGCCTCTTGACATTTATTCCTTGGCCGCCGTAAGATTCGCCATGAGTTGGCGGACGCGGTTTCATTGATGCATGGTGTCGCTTCTGTTCTTGTTTGCTTTTACTGAGGCGATTTCTACCTAAAATTAGTTTTAGCTTGGAATATATTTCAGGACCCATAAGTTTGCCTTGATAAATATAACTTTGTAAATTTAACTTTTTAAGAAATTAAAACTACTTTTCCCCTTTTGAAGACACTCACTTACTGCATAGTTTTATTGTCTAATACGTCAGCAAATACAATTCAAAATATATACTTTTGAAAACAGTTTTCATAATCAGATTTGAGACGCCGACAAAGCTTGTGTGTTTTTAGGCGAATATAAACAATTAGGCCTACTTGAGTGTGAATGACATATGTAGTCTTGTCCGACATAGCTCAGAAAGGACCATTTATTAATAGCCCCTTAGCCAATTACACGACCTACAACTTTAAGCGGAATCCGAACCACGTAGTATTTGTCTGATTTTCAGCTAATTCACAAGCTCGATACTCAGTTATCTTCCCTAGACAACGCCAGGACACTGACCACCGACCAAAATGGACGCCTCAGACTTCTCTAGTAGTGTCCACGTCGATAGTAACCATTGGAGCAGACGCTGGGCCAGTATCAAGAGGACAGAGCACAGAACCTATCACCTAAAATATCTACAACACTTTGTCCCCAATTAACTGGGTTACAGCAAAAAGAATTATGTTTCAGCTCTTGTTTTTTTTCCTTATGAAAATTTTGATTCTGAACGTCCAAAATTATGCATTTTAAATTTTAATGGATATTTTGTGTACGTATTCTTCAAAATAATAAAACTAAGTAAATCTTTCTACTAGTAAAATGAGAATGCAGTAAGTGTAGAGATTAATGTTTTTAATTATCTGGACAAAGCCTGCTGTGTTGTAAAATATTATATACGGTTGTATCATATGACTATATTTTAAGTGTTTTGTAAATATAACCTATAATTTTTTGTTGAATAAATTGACCATGAGTGAAATCAAAAGAAATAAAAAATCACCCGTCACATTAAAAATTACCGGTATGATCTTATCAGAAAGTTATCAACACTGTAAAATATTCGCACGCAAGTTACAGAAACATCACAAAAAATACTTCCGGGAACCAGTGATCAGAGGACTTCTTGAGGTAGACTGGATCACCTACTTGGGCGAACTCCAAAGGACCGTGGGAGGACAGACCTGGGCGATACGAAGAGGGGTGGTTGTGTTCATCGACGACGTCTTCATCGGGGGAGACGAACAGCTCTTCGAGCAATACAAGTTGACTTATGAGTACGCCACGCTTTCAGCAGAAACTATAAAAAATATCGCCAAGGAGGAATACTTGGAATACTTTAAAGTAAAAAATCATCTTTATACGTACATGGACTTTTCTTTGGGCCAAGATTACATGGGGACCCTTTTGTTTGAACTGCAGATAAACTTGCTGCCAAGGACCTGCAACAGGTTTGCCCTTTTCTGTGACACCAATAACGCCAAAGGGTATACCTACAAGATGAGTTCTGTGTTCAGGATCTGCAAGAGTGGTTGGTTTCAAGCAGGTAGGGTAGACCATCAAAACGCCTTTTACTTTCTGGAGGACGAGTCCTTCTGTTACTCCCATGACAGAAGAGGAATCATTTCCTTTGCGAATAGCAGGAAAGATTCTAACGACACCGAATTTTTCGTCACTTTCGGCCCAAGCAGATGGATGGACCAGAAATACGTGGCATTTGGAAGAGTTGTCGAAGGCTGGGACCTGTTGAGGAAGATAGAAAACACACGCTGCACCTATGAATCTCCTCAAAAAGAAATAGTTATCAGCGATTGTGGGCTGGTGGAAGCCGGTTATGGAAAACGAATCGTAACCGATTTGAGAATTAAAGGGGTCGCCATAGGCGAGCCACACATTGATGTGGAGATCTTCCAGGGTCTTATCTTTGAGTACCTTAACGCAGCTCTATTCGAACGACTGGATGAAGAAGTCAAACGACAGCTGAATCAAGATTGGGTAGCTTCCATGATCTGGGAAAAGATTGAGCCATACCTAAAATTGAGGCTACCACCAGAGGATGTTGTGGATTTAAATGATGCTTCTTCAATAGAGTATCTCTCTGAAAGGTATTTGAAAGGTCTCTACGACTACTTGGATGTACCAGACCTTTATCTAATGAAACTACTGGATGAGTTGTTAGATGACGGACTGAACAGACGTGATATAACTACTTTCGTTGAAAGCATTGTCAACTTAATCCTGGATTCCATTGAGTACAAATCAGACTCAGAACTTGCAGCTGAGGAATTTTTGAAGAAATTGATCCTCAATGTAAATGCAATCATTTATGGGCCTGAGGAAAGCGTCCCTTCAAGGAGACTCTCTAAGCCATTATCAGGCATTCTAAAAAAGACTCTTAGAAACAAATCGTCTTTTTCTATTGTCTCGAGAAAGGCAGAGGTGATGGATTTGCGAATTGACACGTCTTTTGCTAATTATATTTGGGGAATTTTGTTAGATGAAGTAATGAAGTAACAAATAAATGTGATCTAAGTAACAAATTGATTGATTACATTTTTAAGACTTTCTAATGAACTACTCAGATAACGATTAAACTTACTTTAACTATAGTATTATCTTCGACTACTTAACATGCATCAGTGTTCTTCCTTTCGTAAGTAAAATCTCATTTTACAAATCATGATAACATTCATAAATGAAAATAATTTGTAATTAAAATAAATATTTTATGAAATAAGGCCCAGATACATTGATAAATATGCTAAATTCCTTATTAAAAAGCCACGAAAGATTTGCGAATATTAGATAAAAAAAGTTAAAGGACTTATGGCTACATTACATCACCATTAGAGCTGGCCAAATAACGACTTGAGTTGAATGATATTTTCTATATCTCTATATTTTATTTTATAGATGGACTTAGGCTTTTAATTGGGATAGTTGTGAAATTCAACACAAAATTTATCACTGTTTCTGATAAGTCAAAAAATACTTATTTAACTGTCTATCACTATGTACTACAAATTATAATGACGTTTTAAAGGCTAAAATCACGTGATTGGGAAAATCAAACCAGCACTGACAGAAGTGACCGATAAAACCACAGACTTTGTGCCAATGAAACGGTCATCAGCTGCTCAATAAACCAGAGGTTGTAAATATCAGCTGTTTTCGCGAAGGGGTCCAAGGCGATACAATGACGCATCTTAAATAAATAGACACATACTCCAAGACCGGCCTTTGACCTGAGAAAAGCAAAGAGAAACTATTCCACAAAAGCTGCGATTTGTCTAGTAATCGCAAATATGTAATGTAGTAATGACAAAGTCGGCACTAGTGGGGCAGTAATGTAAACCTAGCTAATTGGGGACAGTGTTGGTGAGATTGTAGGTACAGGTTGGTCCTCTTAGTACTGACATGGCGCCCGCTCAATGGTTATCATCGACGTGGACAATACGTCTGGGGTGTCCATGCTGGGTGGCAGTCAGGGTACGGATGTTGTTTAGGGAAGAGAACTATCAGGTTAGTCAGTTAGCTGAAAATCAGACCTATACTAAGTGGCTCGGATTGCTCATAAAGCTGTAGGTCTCTTAACTGCTTTGGCTATTGGGCTTTTAATAAATGACCCTTTCTATGGAACAGTCGACCTCAGTAAGTGACACTGACTAAACTCATTCACCTCTCATATTGTCCATATATCTACGATCAGGGTTTTAAAAACGAATGAAAATTATTTCTAGTCGAATACGTTTCTCTATACACCGTGACAAGAGATTTTGAATTTTAAAAGTTATTGTACCGTTAGTGGGGCAACATACGTGTTGGACTTTCATAATATTTATTTAGTATATCGGCTGGGCCTTTGCTCTCATAGCATTACTGACGTATATCTCGATAAACAACAGTGGAATTAAATGACTTTTCAATGACCATAATACACACATATACAGTATATTGTGTATTTTCGTAGGCGAGTCGGCCTAAACGAAATGTCTTGACCTAGGGAAAAAATAAGATGGTTTGATAAGATTCAATTTCAGCTTAAGAGCAAAGCATGGTGGGGAAAATACTAGAAATTAAAACAATTACCTGGGTTCCAGCCCACTGGCCCTCTAAGATCTAAGTGTCAAGAACGTAGCAACTGACAGAGTTGGCCGCGAAGGAAGCGTACAGGCGTGTCCCCTAGTTTTGTTGATATTATATAACGATGATAGCTGTGAAAGTATTCCACCATTAACTTTAAATAATAGAAGGGGACAAAAATAACATTTTGTAAGAAGGGTGGCAATTTTGTTGGCAGTAGTAAAACAATTATTTTAACAACATTCTGGCAATTTAAAACAACAAAATTCATTCACATGAATTTACTGTTCACTGCTGGGGTGGCTCATTTATTTTTTGTTTATTGATTGTTTAAATAGAATGTAATTAATTGATTTTTTACTTCCTATTTTGTAAATGTTATGCAAATTACATCAAATTTTGAAATGGTCATCATAAGTCTTTAAATAAAAATTAAATATTTTTCTGATAAAAATGCGATAAATACACACAAAACAGACCTTTCGTACTTTAAATATTGTGTTTTAGTCATGTTTTAGATAAGAGTTTCTTTTTATTTTTACCCTACTTCATCAGTGGTTGGTTTGTATTACGGTTATGACACTTCTCATATCCCAATGCCCTTAAGCACATGCACAAAATGCAGCAGCAGTTAGTTGAAGCGGTTACTGTAAGGCTATAAAGTCGGTATTAGTGTAATCCCTGTACTAAACCCACACACCTGATCGTTAAACTTGACTACTTACAATGATGGGTTATAGTGATGCTGCAACCACACGTTGCTAGAACCAGGAGAATGGAGAACAATCTTCGATAACATGAACACATATTTACGTCCGTTTATACGAAACATCCTAATTAAAATAAATACGATCGTATAAAACTAATCACGTAATTTTTAAACTAGTGAGATGCATTATCTGCAAAAAAAAAAGAAGATAGTTCCAAAGAATTGGCAAAAACTTTCTCCTATATTAAACACTAAAAAAATTAAACTTAGAAAATTACCAGTTTGATTCCCAAATATGTTTTTTGCCATAACTAAAAAACTAGTCAAGTTAGAGACATGCGGTTTATACCGAAATATTTAAAATTGTAGTTCACATCTTTCGTGAAAATTAAACCAAAATCGTTAGAGCCGTTTTTGAGAAAATTCCATTTTTGTAAGTTTTTGCTCCATACAGACACACATACGGACAAACAAAAAATTTTTTTCGAAAACCCACTTTTTGGATTCAGGGAACCCTACAATGGATTTTTAGAACAACTTGTAAACAATTTTTTTAACGATCACAATACTTTGTCTGTGCTAACGCATATGGGAGAAAGTAAAATGCCTAATACTAGAATGTTGTACTAGTATTTTTTCTGCAGGTTTTTTAGAATATAAAACATTTTATCAATCTTTAAGACTACGAAGATCTCTAAAGGGCAATATGTCGGTGAACAGAATAAAAAGAAAACTATTACTTCAAAATCACTAGAACTACCCGATTGGAGGGAGAGAGAGAAAAAAGAAGCATTACTTTGTGAAGAAGTATAATGTTATTCTTTCCCCTCTGTGGTTATTATTTTAATATGCCTCTAGATATAAGTTATGGATGGATTGTAAGAACCTTTGTTGGTAATAATACTAACAACCAGCTTTCTCGTTAATGTAGGCTGTGCAATAAATATGACCTCATATGTGTAAGCCTATGTAATGCATGCATTGATACATGCAAAACATGTGTGAATGCATGAATGTTTCTTTATGAACGTCAAGAAAGACTTTTCTGTTGTTAATTTTTATGGTTACTGAAATGGATAGTTAACATTTTATCAATGAAACAAAACTTTAAAATCTTAAATTGTAACTAACAGAAAAGCGTAGTTTATGCTTTAAAAACGTGGTATAAAAAAACAAAATTAAGTAAATTATATAATGATGTTATACAAAATGAAGATAAAAAATATGAAAAATAATTCTTAGTTGACATCCAAAATGTGTAAGTCATGAAAGTGAAAAATGTAACGTAAAAAGTTATGGAATAATTATAATACTATTTCTATTGTTTACTGCATTATAGCCTATGAGTGAGTTTATAATGAAAAAATCTACAATACCGTTCCTTAAATTTTAGAGATCCATATTCAAACCCTTATGAAATTTTGCAGCCTAATTTTTAAAACGTCATACTTACTTCTATATTATGATAATCCAGTGAAATCGGTATCCAAGTCACATGTCACAACAATCGATTAGCAGAAGTCGGCCAAACCGTCACGAAGCCTACGCGTGCGCGCGCACTGCAACTCTGGCCAAGACTAAACTGATTCAGAACCAGCTCCACACTCCACTCCACAGAGCACAGAACAAAACTGACCGTACCACATTGGTCGGCGTCGTCGTGTTGCCCCAGGCAACCCTCAACGTGCACACTGGGATCTGCGGGAGGCGATTTTTCTATCGGAGGCGGAATTTCACGAACTGCCCTCAGCGATTCTACACAAACTGAATCGAGGCACGTTTGTGCCAGCGTATATACTGAATCGGCAACAATCTGAAGGAAACAGTGAAAGCATAAAAAAGAATGTAACCTAAGCTACATAAATGAGACTTCAAAGTCAAGCTGAATGTGTTATCTTGGCCATCAAACTCAGCCTTATTCATTTACAAATGAACAGTTATATTATTTTGACGAAATTTTCATTTTAGACGAACAATCCTTCCTTTTACTTGTGCTTGTAAAAATATCAACACAATACCAACTTTGTCGAATTAAAGAGAGAATCCACCAGAATCGCTACAAGAATGCCCCGGATGTGTAATAAAAAGAAGCTACAAGACGAAATGTCCTTAATGTAAGATATGCCAGGATAGCTATACAAACGTCCTGAATTTAAGACACGCCTGAATTTATAGCTACTCAATCCTGAACGTTCTAAATGAACGATACGCAATGGTAGCAATACAAACGTCCTGAATGTGCAACGAAATGATAGCTATATAAACGCCCTAAATGTACGAAACACCAGTATTGCTAAACAAACGCCCTAAATGTACGACGCACCAGGATAGCTATATAAACGCCCTAAATGTACGACGCACTAGGATAGCTATAAAAACGCAATAAATGTACGACGCACCAGGATAGCTGAACAAACGCCCTAAATGTACGACGTACCAGGATAGCTATATAAACGCCTTAATGTACGACGCACCAGGATAGCTATATAAAAGCCCTAAATATACGACACACCAGGATAGCTATATAAACGCCCTAAATATACGACTCACCAGGATAGCTAAACAAACGCCCTAAATGTACGACGCACTAGGATAGCTATAAAAACGCAATAAATGTACGACGCACCAGTATTGCTAAACAAACGCCCTAAATGTACGACGCACCAGGATAGCTATATAAACGCCCTAAATGTACGACGCACCAGGATAGCTAAACAAACGCCCTAAATGTACGACGCACTACGATAGCTATATAAACGCCCTAAATGTACGACGCACCAGGATAGCTACATAAACGCCCTAAATGTACGACACACCAGGATAGCTAAACAAACGCCCTAAATGTACGACGCACCAGGATAGCTAAACAAACGCCCTAAATGTACGACGCACTAGGGTAGCTAAACAAACGCCCTAAATGTACGACGCACTAGGATAGCTATATAAACGCCCTAAATGTACGACGCACCAGGATAGCTACACTATTATCCGGAATATGCGACATTACAAGTACCAAAAATGTGGTCGTTGAAGTTCTTTTTGCTAGTTTACTGGCTCTTGCAATAAAAAACCCCTGTATTGATTATGGAACCATACATAAGAGAAAGGGACTGATCGACTTTGAATTGGAAAACCACTTCGGAAATGTTTACTTTTATGTCTAACAATACAAGGAATGCATCACAGACAGGAGATCGCCATCGTTCGCGCCACCCACAACAAAGCACTGGACAACAAGGCCTTGACTGTTGGGCGAACGAGGATTGATTTATGGCATCAGTTAATTACGCTTTATCACCGACAATTGCAATTACCATCGCGGAAGTCAGCGCCTGTCAACTACCGCCGACCACAAGGCAGTTGTTACATCAACACCCACAAACACAAAATGTACAAACACTGTACGGTATATAACAAAATATGTCGATTGTTTCAAGCGTTATCTGATTTTATTGAATCTTGAGTTTATTTACAATATGAAAATCGCTTGCATAACAACTACATTCTTACCGTTGACATTTAACATTTTAAGGTTAAATGCAATTAAAGTGGTTATACAAGCAAATTATCAACCGATTTCATTAATACGCCTATTTCATTACATTTAGCAAAAATTACATTTCCACAAAAATTATTATTTTCAGTTAAGTTTATTTGTAATATGAAGTCTAATTGGTTCTTAGAAACGGAAAGTAAAAGTTTGAAAGTGGACTTCCATCAAGAGAACAATGGTTAGTAAGTTGTTGTCGACAGGAGGCCGGGACACCTGCTAGGAGCTGCGCTCGTTCTCTCTGGGACGATTTCAGTCTTTAGTGCTGTGGAATTTGAATGACAAACTCAACAAGGTGTGAATGAGATAGTACAGATTCTTATCTCAACAATAGGGGAGGAGAGGTACGATTTTATCTCAGCAGAGGGTGAAGAGACGTACATTTTTATGTGAACTAGGGGGTAAAACAGGTTAAATTTTATCTCAACGGAGGAGGGGGGTTGAGGAGAGGTACGATTTTATCTCACCAAGAGGGTGAAGAGAGGTAAATTGTTCTGTGAACTAGGGGATGAAAGAAGTACGATTTTATCACAAGAAGGAGGTGAGGAGAGATACATTTTTATGTGAACTAGGGGCTGAAAAGAGGTAAATTTTTATCAACAAGGGTAGGTAATATGAATGATTTTATGTCAATGAGGGGGGGGGGAAGTGGTTTGATTTATCTCAGAAAGAGGGTGAAGAGAGGTACATTTTTATGTAAACTTTGGGGTGAAGGAGGTGTGATTTATTCATAATAAGGGGTTAAAGAGAGATACATTTTTATCTGAACTAGGGGGTGACAGAGGTAAAATTTTTCACAATAAGAGGGGGAGAAGTATAATGAACGATTTAATCTCAACGAGAGGGTGAAGAGAGGTATAATTTTATCTCATCAACGGGGTGAAGAGAGGTACATTTTAATGTGAATTAGCGGGTGAAAGAGG
This sequence comes from Stictocephala bisonia, assembly GCA_035578905.1. Taxonomy (NCBI): domain Eukaryota; kingdom Metazoa; phylum Arthropoda; class Insecta; order Hemiptera; family Membracidae; genus Stictocephala; species Stictocephala bisonia. The sequence continues at coordinate 656,814 of JAQJVL010000396.1, read as the reverse complement.
TACAATTTTATCTCGAGGGAAGGAAGGAAGGTACAATGTTATCACAAAAAGGGAGGGAAGAGGTATTAATTTATCTCAACTAGGGGTTGAATAAAATGGCGTGCATTTTATTATCCTTTAATTACTACTTTTGAGTAAATTATGCAATTTTCACTAGCAATATTTTTATTATCTCAGCGAATGGATTGATAAAAAACGTTTTACTAATTTCGACCTCATAGAAAAAAGAGAACGATTAATAATGCATATTATATACATAGCAATTTTTGAAAGGGATCAGCTGTTAACCACCGGCTGTTCATTTGTCACTGGGCTATTAATTAATGACACTTTCTAAGGAGTAGTCAGCCTTAGTTTGTAACAATGACTACATTCGCTCATCAACACTCATCACACTAATTCGAAATACATATTCGCCTATATCTTGACAATCGGTGTCTTATGAATAAATAAGTGAACTGTACTTGCAGACTTATAGATTGCATAAAATCATTTTCTGTACGATTAAATTCAGTAAAGCATAATTATTATCAAATAAACTTATTCAAAATAAATTCATGTTCCTTCCAGCAATTCATGCACTTTTGACCACCAGTCTATGTGCCTATAATCGTGGTTTCAAGAATACAGAACGAACATAATGTAAATTTACATTTAATTCATGGAACGTGTATCCGAATCAGTATTACTGATCTGATTTTCATCCCAGTGACAAGTCGGATACTCACTTCTCTTCCCCACACAACATCCGGACCTTGACTACCACTCAACATGGACACCTCAGACGTCGATGGCAACCATTGAGCGGTGCCGTGTCAATTATAATATATACAGTATATATATATATTATTTATTTATTTATTTTTTTTTACCCACAGATCTATGGTAAATGTATCTTCTCATGGTGGAATATTCATTATACGCTGTAAAATCGTCATTAATAAGCTACTGGGTACGAGCATTTGTTACATAGAACAATTTTCGATTTCCCACTTGGTCACCAGATGACTAAAAGAAAACAAATCGTTACAAGCAGTCAATGATTGATATCAGTGGGGATTTAAAGAGCCAATATTGAAGTCGAAATGGATCTTGGTTGACCTTGAACTGCGGAATCACTAGATTGGTCAAACTCTCTGTTTATGGGTTTCTTTATTATTCATCGTTAAAACGGTGATCGTAGAGGTATGGATTGGCTAATATAAGGGGCGAATGAGTGTGATGATTGTGGATGATCGAATGTAGTCATTATTACTCACTAAGGTTGACTGTTCCTTAGAAAGAGCCATTTATTAATAGCCCAATCCAGGGTAACTAAGGGACCTACAGCTTTATGTGGAATCCGAACTACGTAGTACTGATCTGATTTTCAGCTAATTGACAAGACTTATACTCATTTCTCTTCTCTACACAACACTGACCTTATTACCACATACCATGGACGCCCCAAACTGCTCTAGTAGGGTCCACATCGATGGCAACCATAGAGCGAATATTGAGTCAGTATTAGAGGACCGATTATCGAACCTGTCGCCTACAATCCCCACAACGGCCACAACACTTCGTTCCCAAGTAACTGGATTACAGCACTGCATCCACAAAGTGCTTTAAAAAATGTAAGACAAAACATACCCTACTATTGTTTTGAAGAGCTCCAACATTTTACAAAAATTCAGATCCTGCCGGTGGTCTAAAAGAGGATAAAAATGAAATGTTTGTTGGAAGTATCGCTGCAAACAACTGAATTTCATAAAATTAGATAGAACTTTTTGGGTTTGTTTACATTGATAGAACAAACCTTTGCTGTATTTGAGCATATTAATGTGCCATTAAAAATGTAACGGTGAATTTCTTTGTAACGTCTGAATGATTCAGAAAAAAAAGTAAAAAGAAACAGGTTGGTTACAATATAAGAATAAGACTGGGAAACTAAGAAGAAAATCCCACTTCTCACTGCAGAAGAGGCTAAAAAGATTGTTTAAGCGACACCCACTCATCTTATATACAGTACTACTAAGTACTGTGGGTAACCATTACGTTCATCGACAGGCCAGGGTTTAGGGTGAATAGCCCCTAGGCTGGAAATGGTTGGCACCCCTACTCTCAACCGGGGGGGGGGGGTATTTATTATCAAAAGCAAATGTCATTAATAAGGCCACCAAAGTTGTGAGATTTAAAGGTTTATTCAACACCAAAAAAAATTGGAAATTAGTACATAGTAAGTACATAAGCTTTAGTAAAGTAGTGAAGTTAAATAAACCTTAACAACACGTAAATGACTGACCCGTGTCTTAGTTTCCTTTAAGCAAAGTTTTCAACAACCTCAGAAAAAATAATTAGACTTAAGGCTAACATTACGTTCAGAGCACATTAACATCAATGCATTCAGTTTTTCTCTAGAAGATTTGATCTTTTGGCACATTTTTCACTCAAGATAAAACTGAAACCCCCTTCGGCAGAACAGCTGGTGACTGTAAGTGTCAAGAGACAGCGTCCCTCCCTACTGCTACTTCGAGATCGGGGAAAGTGGTAGTCAGCTCATTACTTCTTGTGCACTTGTAAACCTCAGGTATGGTCTTCATGATATCATCTAAATAATTCTTTACCAACTTCGTTGGAGCCTTCGCAATAAATCCATTTTGAGACTCCTTCGACGGCGACACCAGAGGTATGACTACTTCAAAGTGGTCTCACAACACTTCATATGGTTTTTCGTCTACTCCAGTTTGATTTCAATGAGTATATACAAAAATGACAATATACAAGATTATAGCTATATTATATTGACTTTCATAATTAAAGCCGTTTTCAGCTTATAGATTTTTAGATACACTTTGTTTCTATAAGCTGACCTTCCATCAAATTCGACTTCATTCTCGTCTGTTTCCTCAGCAAATATTTTGCGTGTTGTAATTCTGGAATAAGTGGGAGTTTCACATCCAAGAAGAGCGGCTGTGGATTGTACATATTTTTGTCAAATTCGTTTCTTTTTTCATCAATGAATGCTTCTAAGGACTGAATCTGTTTCGTAGCCGCTGAAAGACGCATGTCCTGCTTTTGTAAGTTATCACTACACCTGTCAACTCTCTCGAGGTACTTTTCCTCTTCAAGTTCAAAATTGAGTTTTTATTTAGAGTGGAACATTACAACAAAACTAATCAAAACAATACTATAAAAATTTTGTAAATTTAGCGCCCCTGAAAATTTGGCACTCTGGGCTATAGCCCAGCCAGCCCATATACAAAGTGGAGCCTGTTCATCGATTAATCTCGCAGCTTCATATTAATCTCTAGATAGTTTTATGATAAGCTCAATCTGCAGTTAATAAGGAAAGATAGTCTTTTAACTCGTTGTATAAGAAGTTTTTTGAATAAAACTCTGTACAGAAACCACCTGAAGTAAATAAGCCCATCTGTAAGAGATGGATTAATTACTAAGTAAGTCGTTACTCCAACAATAACGGTAAACAATCTACTACTCAACAATAGTTTGAGTAATGTGCGGAATTGCCTCGAGTGATGTCACTCTCAAGAAAAGACTGATTATACTTCAGGATGTCATTATAGATTCAAAGTTATATGTCAGGGGCAAGGCGAGGTATTCACAATAAGGTCATGAATTGGTCCAACCTACCCGCTTCGGATGGTTATGGCGGTTTCAAGGTTGCAGTTTCGGCCCCAGCATAATTTATCTCGTTTAATATTATCCTCGAGTAAATAGTATTTTATACAATTCAATCATCGTTTTTTAATGGTTGTTTTCTTTCGTTATAATTGTTTAACTTGCCTTTATTAACCGAAAGAAGTGTTAAAGTACATATACAGTATTATGTTTTTATTATGACACGATTAATACATTAATGTTTTACTGTTCCTTCGAATGAACTTTATTGTTTCCGCTCATTGCCCCTTGGTCATCTTGAAAGCGCTGCACCTTGAGCAGGAGCATTGACTATATAGTCAATTTTACTGTAGTAAGGAGGATGTTCATTTACATTTGGATCAATTAAGATCTATTGAGTACAAATATAGCTTTCACAACTAAAACCCCCTTGATTACATTGCTTGAATCGTAACATCTGCGACTATTTACACATAATATAGTATACAGTTCTAGCACTGATTTAAAGTAGCGTTCGGTGGTAACAATCCACTGCAGGCTTGGTCGGCATTCGAGGCCACGACAAGGAGGTCATGCTCCACTACGCCTTTGGTCACAGGCGGAGCTGGTTTTTGCTGCAATTTTGCGGGGGTGTAGTGGCAGCCCTCCCAAGCGTTGCGCAAAAATGGCCCTCAATTGGCGCCAAATTACACCATCCCGCACCAGTTTGAGGTTAAGTTTAACATCTAACAATCTTCTAAACTTAAAAACAGAGATGATGTAACGACGTAGCTATCTCAGTGCGTTTTAGTATGTTAATTTGAGAAATATACGAAGTTGCCTTTGGGTTTAATTAGTCAGTTACACATTTTAATAGATAAAGTGTTATGATCTTTTATGACATTTCTGTCAAACTAGACATATACTTTCAGGATAGTTGATAAATTACAGTTCAGTTAAATTGTCCTATAAAGAATGATGACATCGACTGTTGCATGAGAATGCACGAGACAGCACAATTTTTAATTACTTCAGTTGCCACTAGAAACAAAAGAAATTCTTTGAACAAAAGAACAATAATAATTAAACCACATTCTTCGGAATATAGATAACGCTTTGATGGAAGGCCAACAGTTGAAGGTCGACTCATTTGCTCCGCAGGATAAGGGATTAATAGTTGTAAGGTGTGATGAAATGAGGTTATGTTCAGAGCAATCAGGTGTTTGGAAATGTTGAACACCTGTATCAAGATGGCAGTGGTTTGTAGCACCTGTCTGTCGTCATCTCGATTGGTAGTTGTGGTGGTAGAGTGAGGTTATGTTAAGAGCAATAAGCTTGTCCGATTGTTGAACACCTTTACCTAGATGGCAGATGTGTTTGCGAATGGATGTTCCCACCTGGATTGGTCATTGTAGTGGTGGAGAGTACTGACGTAAGATTAGGGTAGGAATAATCAGCTGTTTTAAACACATGTATTAAGGTGGCAAAGAGTTTCAGCGTCTGCCTATCGGCATCTCGATTTGTAGTTGCAGTGTAGAGTAGTGAAGTGATGTTGTGCTTGGAGCAATCAATTGTTTGGAATGTTGATCAGCTGTTTCAAGGTGGCAGTGGCTTGTAGCGACTAAATGTTCCGTCTCGATTAGTAGTTGTAATGGTACCAGGGGTAGAGAGTAGTGAAGTGATGTCATACAAGAAGTAATTAGCTGTTGGGAATATTGAACAAGGATTCAGTGATTTCTAGCGACTGTCACTCGGTATATCGATTTGTAGTTGTAGTTTAGTGGTAGTGAAATGAGGTTATGTTTAGGTCAATCAGTTGTTTGGAATGATGATCAGCTGTTTCAAGGTGGCAGTGGTTTGTAATGAATGTTTGTCACTATCTGTATTGGTAGTGGTAGAGTAGTGAAGTGGTATTATGTTAGGAGCAGGAATGTTGAACACTGTATCAAAAAAGCAGTGGTTTGTAGCGATTGTCTGACACCATCTCGATTGGTAGTTGTTGTGGTAAAGTGTGAAGTGAGGTTAGGTTAGGGCAATCAGCTGTTTGGAATGCTGAACACCTGTATCAAGGTGGTCGTGGTTTGTAGCGACTGACTGTCGCCATCTCGATTCCTGCACACTTTCACAACCTTCAACTTCAAACTCAAGACATTTGATTAGCGAAATTGTTAGTACTAATGCATAAGTTCCTGGTGTTATCCAATGTTTTTAGAAATTACATTGTTATAAATCTTATGCTTATCCAATAATAGGACTATTCAATTGTTTTCTTGTTAAAAGATAAAGAATTATGGATTTCTCTCAGTGGTGAAAAATAATAAACAACTAACGATTCAGTTAAATGTTGTCAAAAAATTATTGAGATTTAAAAATTTTAAAAGTAACTTAACTTTAAACATTGACATAAATAACTCAATCTTTTTTTAGTTTTCAAAAACTTAAAATAACTATAAGAATCATCTTCAACCAGTACCAACCGGATCAATAATAATCCATGCAGACAAAACCATCATCATAATGAATGCAAACAAACAGAGCAGAGGACAAAGTAAGTTAGAATATAAAGTCAGCCAAATCATGTGGTTTGAATCCTTACGAGCATGGATGGAAGAGCATGGAATATGTAAGCACTACAGAATTCTATCGAGTTTTGTTCCTCCGTATTGCCATATTGTTATATTCATTGCCAAGGGCAGACCAGCACTGGAACAAAAATAAGAGTAGTGGAACAAAAGACAGACAGAGCCTGGAGAGAGAGCGGGGCGCACCTGCTCCGACCTTGGGTGGATACACTGATTGTACTTGTATAGTAAGCAAGTGACCTTGGCCTTTCTCAACCTGTTGATCCTGCAGGCACTCCTTACATTACGGTACTCACCCTCCAGGAACGTGCCAACGACTTGACCAGGAATGAGAGACCAAGATGAGGGAGGCATCGTCAAGGCAAGGCAAACTGGACAATAAAACTTGTACTGGGTGTTCATGTTGACGACGAGCATCGGAGAGGTTCTAGCCAGTGGAGTTCACAGGAGTGGGGTGTCAAGGAGAGAGGATGCTTTGATTGTGGAAGAATGAGTGGAAGTAGGATGAGGAAGAAGAGGATCTCAAGTCTGGAGTTCCTTTGGACATTGGTGTCTAGCCATGAGTGATCATACTGCAGATAAAATGGGAATGTTTATAAAACATCAGTTGTATGTTCTGTAATAGTATTGCAATATTCGTTAAATTTACCACTGTCGGAACTACAACCGTTCTTAAACCACACACACACAAAATCTCTAAGGTTAACCGATGGAAAAATGTGAAGATAGCCATCAAGAATAATTAAAAGTGTTCAGGGTAGCAAAATGTGATAGCAACAAGAGAAGGAATCGTAAGAACTCTAGATCAGGGAATAAATCATTAATTGCTATTGGCCCTATGTAATAAACTAAAGAAATGTCCACTGATTACTCTTCTAGATTTGCAGATAACTGTAACTAATTGCATAACTTGTTTAAATTTTTGTAGTTTAATACAGCATATGTAATATTGCCAACTGACAAACCAGGAAGGACAAACTAATAGAAAGGAAATTGTAAGTTCAAACAAGACAAAAATAAGATGCTGGATTCATAACACTACTAACATTTCAAAAGAGTTTAAATAATTATCTTGAGGAAGCAAAGGGCTGCAGCAGCAGTGTGAACTTTGTTACGGGCAAGAAGGACTTTTGGTTCTGGTAGATACTTAGTAGTATACATGGGCGAGTTGGTGACCGATCGGTCAAGGCGTCAGGACTTTGAGTCTGAGTTAGAGATAGCGCAGTTTCTAATTCGGCCTGGACTGGAAGTATTTTTCAGTAGTTCACCTTTTATTGTACTTGTCCGACCATTTACTCTGTCCTGTTCAAGGCTGAATAAGTTCCTCGTACAGATCAGTAGTCTATGGGGAATGGGAAGAGTAAGGCTAAAAAGAAGATCGGCTTAGCTCATTTAAAAGTTTCCTTAGTAAAGAGAGCATTTGAAATTGAAATTGAAAACTGTTTTATAAATATATCAGAACAGTCTATTAAATTGCCACAGTCGTTCCTGTACAAAAATTGACATTTAAAGCGAGGTATAGTCCTATTCTACTTTCCAGGAGGAAAATAAAGGTCTGTAAAAAATAAATTTGAAGTTTAACACAAACTTATTTTACGATTCTCTGCTTATTTAGCAGAGTGAACGGCTGTCAGCGGCCAACCTTCCTTTTATCGCTCTCTGTCTGGGCTTTTTCCCACTCCACCTTATTCCCAATACATGTTACCTTAATAAATTATTCAGGCGGAGAAAATTATTGGACACCGGTCCTTGAAAGGCGTCCATGGCAACCAACAGAAGACAGATCCTAACGGGAATATTATTATAGGATAAATACATTATTTTGAAAACTGGGGATTAGAAGTATATGCACGTCACTCAATTTTGAATTCGTTCACTATGAATTGACTCGCACATCCTTGTCTTGTCTATAAGTTGTCTGGTCACACACAGATGTACGTACGTCATGTCGGTCCCTGCAAGTAAGTCACTCTGTTTCCAACTCGTTCAATATGATTTGACTCGTACATCCTTGTCTTGTCTGTAAGTTGTCTGGTCATACACAGGTGTACGTACGTCATGTATGTTTGTCCCTGCAAGTAGGTCACTCTGTTTAGAACTCGTTCAATATGATTTGACTCATACATCCTTGTCTTGTCTGTAAGTTGTCTGGTCATACACATGTGTACGTACGTCATGTATGTTTGTCCCTGAAAGTAGGTCACTCTGTTTAGAACTCGTTCAATATGATTTGACTCGTTCATCCTTGTCTTGTCTGTAAGTTGTCTGGTCACACACATATGTACGTACGTCATGTATGTTTTTTCCTGCAAGTAAGTCACTATGTTTCCAACTCGTTCACTATGAATTGACTCGCACATCCTTGTCTTGTCTGTAAGTTGTCTGGTCACACACAGGTGTACGCACGTCATGTATGTTTGTCCCTGAAAGTAGGTCACTCTGTTTAGAACTCGTTCAATATGATTTGACTCGTACATCCTTGTCTTGTCTGCAAGTTGATTGGTAAAGCACAGATAGGTCAATTAATTAAATGACCTAATCGACAATTAATTTACTATTTAAAAAACGATACATTGGTTTATTTAATATTGCCCACGCCCTTGTTAATCCCCGCCACCCTCGAACACGCGAAATTATTGGTCTTGTTTCTATAGCAACAGACAAAACTCATTGCTCTCACAGCCTTCTGCGATAAAGTAGGAAGAATGGCTGCATTCAGACTCGGGGGGATCGTTTGGCCCCCATACCTCAGGTGGGCTTTTAGGGGGCTTGAATAATAAATGGAGGTGCGAGAGTAGAGAGGGATGATGATGAAAAATAAGGCAAACTAATGATAATTGATATTTTTATTGAGTAGGGTGGTAGCTTTTTAGAAATCTGATATTTTTTCACATGAAAACGACAACATTAAGAAAAATGTCTAGGGGTATAAGCACCTATAATTTGTATCGATTAGCAAATCGATCTGTGTCCTTAGCAAATAATGTTAGTTTCATAAAGACTATCCATTTGATACAACGTAGAGCTGTTAAATCCTAGTAAATTATTGTATTTTTTTTCAATTTTAGTTTCTTGTAATTTTTTACATACAGTGTTTAAGTTATCCAAAAGTCTCTGTGAGACAGTAGAGCTCGGTTCCAACGCACATGTTCATTACCAATGTGAATACCTTTTCCATATTTAAAAATGTATAAGTGTAATTGGATTTTTTTGTAATAAATAAACAAGTATTATTATTATTATTAAATATCCGTCGGTAATATTATAATAGTAAAAATAAAAACGTTATGTGAATTCATTACTGTTTAACTAGATAGTAAACAATTGTTGTTATATTTTATTCTTAATGATCACTGCCTTTAAGCTTCCTTTAAATCAGTCTTGTTTCTACATGCGAAGATGGTCAGTTGTCGTGCAAACGACCTAAACAAATAAAAGAACGGTTGACGAGGTGAGCAAGTCTAAACAGGAGAGATTTTTCGTGGTATTTGTTAAAGAACAAAGCCATCCCTTTCACCGGACTTAAACCCAATATAAGGCTAGGCGCGCACTAGACCGACCACGACCACGACCACGACAAATACTCCGACTGGTCGGGTCGTACAGACATGCGGCTGAGCCCCGACCACGACCACGACAACGACAACGAATGTCAAGCTAGTAGTTGAATTCAGTACAAGATGGACGTTGAAGAGTTGGCAGTTGTTGTGCATCTGTATCGTAGGTACGTTAGGCGAAGAAGAAAGCGATACTGGGTGCATCCGATGTTGGCTGTCAGGTCTATGAGAGGGCAGTTTGCAACATTTTATGGAGAACTACGTCAGTATGAAGAACGGTTTTTCAATTACACTGTCGAAGTCGGTTAACAGCTTTGATGAGTTGCATTTTGGAGTATTTCTGTTGGAATAATCTTCTGATGACATATCCCATAAAGAGGGTCTCTCTTTGATAGCCATAATAAAACCCTCAGTATCGAAAGTCAGCTGTGACATTATTAGTTAGTTACCAATCCAAACGAAACAACAGGTGTACACTGCTCGCTTGACAACTCAGTACTGGTCGGGTCGGGGGTATTGTCGGATGCAGTGCGCGGCGCGCCATTGTGATCTATGTTATTTTTGGCTGCAGTCGTGTCGTGGTCGGACCCAAGTCGGCCCGACCAAACTCCAGAGATTCTGGTCGTCCGACCAGGGTCCGACCGCTGAGTCGTGGTCGGACTAGTGCGCGCCGTTCCACTTACTTCTATTATAAAACTGGCCGCATGCGACTGGTCGGGGTATTGGTCGTGGTCGTGGTCGGTCTAGTGCGCGCCTAGCCTAAGTTCTCACTATAGGGTCGTTTAAAGGGCGAACTCTTACATGACCAACAACTATAAATAACGACTGTATAATTTACTATCTACAAAGTAAAAATTGCAAGTAGTTTTTCAGGCATTACCCGATGATATTTTATGATAGTGAATTGTCACAGCTCTAATTTTAAGTATACAGTATTATTATTTTTAAAATATTTAAAAAAAAACCTATGCAGAAGTGATTTGTCAAAGTATTTTGCAATATCATTTTTAATCCTAGGATCTCTTTCGTTAATTCACTACCACAACCATAACTTAGGTTAAAACTAACATAACCAACCAAACTTAACATAACTAAACCTAACCTAACATAACCTAACCAAAGTAGTGGTAGTGAATTAATGGAAAAGGTCCTAATCCTTTTTTTTGGAAGCACATTATTGTTACTGTAAGTTTCTTAGTTGTAATATGCTTGACGGTATCCTGAAGATATTGAACGCCTTTGTCCTGTCGTGTTTGTATTTGCTTAGCCCGTAAGAGCGTGAAGATAAACATTTATCCCAACTTGTTTACAGTTTACAGAGGCGGCGTGTTTGACTGTGACTAGTTGATTGTTTCATCAATCAGACGTTTGTTACGTGTTTACATACGGTCAGATTTGCTGCAAACAAACAGTTTACCATCTACGCCTACTTGTCTCCCAGAAGCGCAGGATTCAATAATTGTAAACATGCACTTCACATACGTGAAAATCCTTTACAAACATCGCATTACCCACACATTTATGATAAAAATTTTACGTAGTTAAAGTTCAGTGTAAAATAGGTTATGCTTGTACACTTATGATCTAGGATTATTATTAGGCCTTACTTAACCTATATAACATAACGAAATTTAACCTACCCAACTTTACGAAAAGTAACCTAACCTATCCAACCGAACAAAACTAAACCTAACCCTAAATGGCAATTATGTAAATTAAATATTGAATGAGTTGTATCGTTATTTTTCTAATTGACACAAGATCTTTTACTGACTCTTGCCTTGTTGTTGTTTGCTTCATATGTCCTTGTTAAAACAATGGCGTACGGAAGTGTTAGGTATTTATAGAGTTTAATGACGTTCACTGACAAGTAAGAAGAGTAAGAAGGCATGACGTGTTTTCATGCAAGATATACAGATTTAAAATATCAAACCCCAAAAGTCTACCCTAAGTAGATGATGGTATCTTAATTTAATAAGCTATCATGTTTCCCCCATTCATCTTACGTAGTTTTTAATAGATTCTATTTTCCCACCTTTGGAATTATCCAACACTTTCTAGTAATAGCTTTATATTTTATCCAGTATTATCATATAGCAAAACATTCTTTTTCTAAGCAGGATGCAAAATCACGATTATGTATAATTTATCACAATTGTTATACACAACTGTAATAACAAGAATAATGGGTTACATGTAATAATGGGTTGGGTTAGGTTAGGTTAGTTTTTTCATAAGAAGAAAGTGTTTATGAAAAATTAAGAAAGTAGCAATACTTAATAAACATTATTTCACAGTATGTTTATACTTCATTTAGTTGTCATATAACAAGGCTCACTCCAACATTCCGACTCAGTCCTGTAACAGCCGTGTATATAGGATCTCTATTTTTCCATGTCCCAGTTATAATAAAGTCCTGAAGCTTTAGACAGCTTGGACCTGGCTTTCCCAAGCATGGTAATGACTAAGAGCAGTCTTCGTAGGAAGGTTGGGACCAAGAGCAGAGTGTTAAGGAAGGTGAGAACTAAAGAGCAATATATTTAGGAAGGTTGGGACCAAGAGCATAATAATAATAATAAATTTCTTTTTATGCAAACATTTGAAATATTTACATAAGGTCGAATTTAGGGCCACTAGGCCCTATCTTACAATTAACGCCTAGGAAGATGGGACCATTCTGTAATCTGGCTGTGTGGGCCTGTAATAGGCTCTTTAGGGTGGAATTCTCCGTATATTCGTGTTATACTATAAAAAGATCAGACGTAAAATGTCGATATTGTCATACTCTGGATGTAATATAGGTTCGGTTTATTTCAAAACTGTTTGAAAATGAATGAAATATTTCAGTGTATGGAATGTGTAAATAACTACTTAAGTATAAATAGATCATGAGATATTAACTTTTGTCCAAACTGAGGGCACTTAAGCAGATTGTGGGTAAACGACCCCCGCTACGTGCCACACTAGGGCGTGTCCCGGCGCCCAAGGTCTCTGTCGGACCCATGATCTTGATTATCATAGTGGAGTCACAATAATTGCTTTAATTATATAATATATTCTCCATTTGTATATGATTTTGTTGTTTTGTTTATTCTTTTTTTAAGTGGCGTAATGGTTTGGCTTGTTGGGATGATAAAACTGATAATCCTTTAATGATGATTCTAAATTAGTCAGACGTCTTTCGTACAGCTGTTTTATATTTCAGAACGGGTTTATCTAACACCAAAACTCCCAATTCAACACTTTAAACACAAACCCCTTTATTAGATAACTAGCCAATTTCTTTCTAAAGTGGGCCAGTCTCTAACTGCAGCAAAATTGGAGTAGGAACAATATTTTATATTGGGGAAGATTGCTCTATCCTATCGTCAAAGAACAGTTTATCTCTTGCTGATAGTTATTCGTCCAACGAGTCATTATCCACAATGTTCTACCCCTCTGCATCTGAGAGCTCTTAAATATTATGTAATACCTTAATTTTGCATAACGTTATGTATAATACAATAATCCATGTTGAAAAGAAAGTGATATTTATGTATTTTTTATCATAACGACTATTGTACAAAATACTCACAAAATCAACCATGAAAACACATTTTTGATTCAATTACCACACATTTCAAAAACTCATTGTATAATGTTAATGTTTTAAAATGTAACAAAAAAATGGATAGTAAGATTTCACCATGAACACAAAAAATACCAACTTAAGTATCTAAGACAATTTTATGGAAAAAATCTTACTTGTTGTGTGATGACAGAAGATAATAAGTAAGATTGAAGAAAAAGAAAAACATTAAAATTCAATAATTATAAAAATATATTATTCAGTGCGTAATTTAATAATAAATCTCAAGGATTTTTTTCAGTATGCCAGTGTGTTGAATACACGGGTCTGTTTTATTCTATCATGGAATTTTTACTTGTTGTGTGATGACAGAAGATAATAAGTAAGATTGAAGAAAAAGAAAAAAACATTAAAATTCAATAATTATAAAAATATATTATTCAGTGCGTAATTTAATAATAAATCTCAGGATTTTTTTCAGTATGCCAGTGTGTTGAATACACGGGTCTGTTTTATTCTATCATGGAATTTGAGTAAATTCTCAGTTTTTTGCGGTTGCGGTCGTTTTTTTTTTCAGGATTCTCCTTTCAAAGAACTCGAGTCCACAGCGTCGCTCCAGCCGTGATGTCGCATAACGAGAAACGCCTACCACACCAGCTCTTAAACCGTTTTTTTATTTCTTTTAATTTGTGTCTTTTTTCGTTTTCTTGCATCGTTTAACAAGAACATTTTAGTATTCGACTAAAGTCATCAACGATCTTAATTGATGTCCTTTGATTTACTATATAAGAAAGTAAAAAATTTAACGGCCATGTTATTATAATTTCTTTTAACAAACCGTACTATCTGTATCTTATTATTGTATCTATATGCGTTAGAGATTCACTTACTATAAGTATAGCTAATTTTATAACTTTCCAATAATTCTGAACGCGTCTTTATCAGTTATGAAAGTAACAATTTATTTAAAACTATGTTCTCGTGTATTGCTAGTGTTTTGCAATGATAATGCACTATTCGGAGATTGTTTGTTATACGTGTCGAAACTTTGTGTTTGTTTCCTAAACACTCAAAGCATTGGAAATCTCCAAATATTATCTACATATCATGAACAATCCAGTGCTAATATATAACTTTCATACAACAGAAAATGTACTCTTGTATGTATTTGTTCAAGTGCGTATTTGTAGTTTTGTTGTATTATTTTACATTACACGTTTTGTTAACATTATATTTTTTCAAGAGATATTGATTTTAACGTGGTTTGTTGTCGTTAGTTTTTATCTGTAATTTTTTTAAAACTGAAAACCCCTCAGTACTCAACTCCCAGCCAACGAGCTTGTGAAGAATCAAGCGAGCAACGAGGTAAGAGAAGAAGGAAACATGGGTGGAATCCAATAGTGCGCTGAATGTGTGTTGAGCAGTTATTTCTTCAGTGCGATGGCAGATCCAGCACCATTGTCAGTCCCTCCCTTATTCCCCTCCAAATTCTCAAGGATAAACGTAGTAACATTTTTTTACATATATAAGATGTGCGTTAGTTGTAACCTATTTGTAATTGCCACTGAGGTATTCGGTGCGACCATTAAAAAGCGACCTCTGTTTCTTTTTTCTCTGCGAATTTGAATTTTGAATTCATTCTGGTTGCAAACTTAAAAACTGTTTCTTATAGTCTGTCAATCTACGATTTCCCCCAGACTCTCATGACTGCATTGTCTCCTGGTGAAATTTATCTTTAAAACGTAAAAAGACAAAATTATGACTTAAAATCCTTCATTATTTTCATTTAAAATGTTCTAATAACATTGATTTCTTTGTTCTGTTAAAACAGATACTACCCATCATTCTGTGTCTCGTCACAAAAACAACATTGGTTGGTTCTTGCAGCAAGTGATTGTACGGAAAGGTTATTGTTGTTGTTATTTATAAATCACTGTTAAAGCAAACAGTATGCTTGAAATAACGTTTATATCCACATCAGTTCCTGTTAATTCCTTTAATTATTTGCAGCACGTTACATAAAACGTTACACGTTACATAATACTTGTGCAGCAGGTTTGCAGTTATGCATGGCCCGTATTAGATGTTTCACGATATTAGTTACAGAAAAATATTAGTTGAAAATATCTAATATTAAATATTACTAATATTTTTCTAAACTGATTCAATAGGTCAGCACAAGTAAATATTTCTAGTCATGATGTAGTTGTAATATTAGTAATATTTTAAATATTAGTAATTTCTCAAACATATTAACAGCAGGTTATAGCATAAACTAAGATACACAATTTGGTAAAATAAGGGAAAAATAATATTTGTTCAAAACTATAATATTTGATAATATTTCACTTAGAATTAGTTTTATTAACATAAAACTTAATAAAATTGCAGTAATGGCGCATAACAAACTGTAAAACAAGAAATGATTACACTTAGTTTAATCTAAATATTAGAATTATTTATATGGTTTCATAGCCATATCACCCACTAGACAAAGGCTGTTTGAATATTAATTAATATTATTGTAAAATTATTTCCTGTTTGCAGTCACACTAATATTAATATACTGTATTAGGAATAGCAACGGATCATCTTGTGCCAAGATTGCCCTAGAAGACCAGCCATTAGTCCACACAAGCGAATCATATCGTATCATAAATACAAAAATATTGATATTAGTCTTGGTTACATATTAGTTACTCTGCGTATTAGTTACTTTTCTGCGCCTAATACGAAAAGGCTAATACTAATATATTTAGCCATCCCAATTTGTAGCACCACGTTCCTGCAACGTGGAATATTCAGCTTCCATACCGAGCAAGACTCGTGGTTATTCATGACTTATGTAAACCGGAGTAACGTTACATAAACACTATTACAGCTGATACACCCATCGAAAGACAACTGATAACGTTACATCTAAGATCTATAGACACGCATCTCCACTTTGGCACTGTACAATAGAAAAGATCGTTAGAATGGTCATGATGAACTTTGACGTAAGTCTGTTATAGTCAGATTGAAAACTGATAAGTAAGTCTACAATGGTCACTGAACTATGATAGGTAAGTCTACAATGGTCACTGAACTATGATAGGTAAGTCTACAATGGTCACTGAACTATGATAGGTAAGTAGTCTACAATGGTCACTGAACTATGATAGGTAAGTCTACAATGGTCACTGAACTATGATAGGTAAGTCTACAATGGTCACTGAACTATGATAGGTAAGTCTACAATGGTCACTGAACTATAGTCAATAGTCAAAATATCTTTATTCATAATATCACATGAAATGTGTACAAGAATGGTGTCAACGAAACTTAAAATAACTATATATAAGATAGATAACTATATATAAGATAGAACTAAGTCTAACAACACTTTAATAGCAGGACTACTTTAGTAAAGTCAAATTACTTTAAAATAAAAAATTCTTGTAGTGAATACAAGGGTTTAGGTTGTAAAAAAACCTTTAATCCCTTTTGAAAATCAATTTGTCATTTATATTTAATATTTTAATGGGCAGACTATTATAGAAACTCACCCCTGCGTACGAAGGTTTCTTTTCAAGGAATTTCAACCTGTGCACCACATGAGAGATTTTATTATTATTCCGCGTTTGATAACTATGGTGTGAGCCCAAAGTATGAAAATCTGATAAATTATTTTTAATATGGAGTATCAGCTGAAAGATATATTGACTATAAATCGTCAGAATTCCAAGTTTTGGGAAATATTCTCTTGCTGAGTCTGTCCAATTAAGACCAAATATTATTCTAATTGCTTGTTTTTGCAGATGTAATATTCTATTTAGATTCTCAGAAGATGTTCCACCATATAATATTAGGCCAAAAGAAATATGCGAATGAATGAGCGAGCAATAATAGTTTTTAAGGTCTCCTTGCTACAAATTTTAGACATTGCCCTCAAAGCAAACAATCCGGATGAAATTTTACTACATACTTTATTTACATGAATGTTCCAATTTAAATTTCTATCTATTTCTAAACCCAACAGCTTTGTATTTTCTACTTCTTCCAAACTTTGTTCACCCAGAAATATACTTGCTTTGTTACATTCTATATTTTGAGGAGTTGAAAAATAAATATAATTAGTTTTATCTGGATTAACTAGAAGATTTAAATCACTTAAATGTTGATTAATAGAAGATAACTGAACAAAACTTTGCTCTTCAATGTCATCAAAATGTTTACTAGACATTTTAAAACTAATGTCATCTGCATACATGAAAATATCACCCCATTTTATAAGATCTGGAACCCCTTTCAGGTAACAAATAAAAAGCAGTGGCCCTAGAATGGACCCCTGTGGAACACCATACTTTAATTTTTTAAGTGCAGATGGAACACATGTTTTGTAATTATATTTATTTATGTAGCTTACTTCCACAAATTGCTTTCTATTTTGTAAATATGACTGAAACCAAGAAAAAGCCCTACCACGTATCCCCAATGATTGCAATACACTCAAAAGTATAGGGTGAGACACGCTGTCAAATGCTTTGCTGAGGTCCATAAAGACTCCAGCAACCTTTTCTCCCTTATCAATAGCATCAATTACCGCTTCGATAAACTCTATGTTAGCGCTAATAACTGATCTACCAGTGCGGAAACCATGTTGCTCTTTATCTATGATATTGTTTGTTTCTAAAAAGTGTATTAATCTTAAACTCATAGCTCGTTCATAAATTTTTGAAAAGGATGGTAAGATTGATATCGGTCTATAATTGCAGGGGTTTTGGGTATCACCCTTTTTGAAAAGTGGCTTGACTTTAGAAACCTTTAATTTGTCTGGAAAAATTCCAGTGACAAAAGATGAATTTATAAGGTGTGTTAAAGGTTTCAACAATGTATCTACAACGTCTTTAATAATTATCATCGGGAAATCATCATAGCCGGCTGAATATTTATTATTAAATGAAAGAATGATTTGTTTCATCTCCTCTTCAGATACCGGTTTTGGAATAAAAGTTTTGTTAGTGTGTTGAGTGCCGTGATTGAAAGAGACACCTTTATCCGAGCCAGTTTTTTTTAGGTTAGGAATTACCTCTGTCTCTATCATATTTATATAAAAGTTATTTAGGTATTCACTCACTAATTTTGGGTCATCAATTACTCCGTCAACCTCATGATTTAAAGTTATGTTGTTTTGAATATTATTTTTATTACCAACTTCTTTATTTATCCATGCCCAGGTAGCTTTACACACATTATTCGCATTTTCTATATAACTGCTCAAATAATTTCGTTTTGAACTTAGAATCTGACTCTTTAAATAGTATTTTTTGTTTTTTAAAACACGTTTTAAATTTGGGTCAACAGGCTTACTAAATCGAATAAGGTGGCTAAGATCCTTAATATCATTTTTTGTTTTTAAGATGTCGGGTGTAATCCATTTTCTACTATTAGAATACTGTCTACATTTAAGTTTAAGAAAACATGTGTCAAAATAGAACATAAATGTCTTTATAAATATATCATACTTAATGTCAACTGGAGCATTATATAGCTCGAGCCATTTTTCATCAGAAAGCATTATTGAAAATTTGGCTTTATTTGATTCTACAAACCTCCGACGAGTAATTGTTAAACTTTTATTAATTACATTGTCACTTCTAAAGTCAAGAATTTCAAAAAGCTGCCCATCATGATCAGACAGATTAGTTACTAGACCTGTAACAGTTATTTTTTCTTTTGGAATATTTGTAATAAATTGATCGATGGCACTATTCTTTGTTTCACAAAACCTCGTAGGAAAGTCTATGGCACAATACATTGAGTATGATTTAACAATATCATTAAGTTGTTTGTTTAGACTTGTTTTTTCCAAAACATCGATATTAATATCACCAGCAACAACTACATACTGATATTTACTCGTCAAAATTGCCAAAAATGTATTTAATTTCTCTAAAAAGATTTTATCAAAACATTGGCGTGGTGTCCTGTACACACCCGCCAATACTAAGACCGACTTGCACGTCCTAATTTCAACTACTGTGCACTCGAATTCTTTATCTGTATTTAGAACTTGGACAGAAGGAATATGTATTTCTTTTACACTCAACTCAGGTCTTGAGAGAATTAAGACACCTCCGCCAGAGGTTGAGCTACGAGTGTAAGACGATATTACATGAAATTTATTAAAATTAAGTCTATCTATTTCGGAAGTTTTCATTTTATGCTCTGTTAATACTATAATATCTGTTTCTATTTCCTCTAGCACTATTTCCAACATATCAATTCGAGACTCCAAGTGTTGTATATTTTGATGGAAAATAATTAGATTATGATTTTTACTAGCAGTAATCTCGCTGTGATCAATCAATGTCTTGGAAATGCTCTTAGCTATTAACAATTCATTATTTGTTTTCCTGTTAGATCTAAAAAATGTTCATGGTCCTTGTTGCTCACAACACTGACTGATTTCCTAGTGTTGTTAGTTAGTTGGAAGGGTGAAGGCCCAGACATGATGTGTGATATCTCAGCGCCAGTATGGGATGTTTTCCTAGATACTCGAGGTGTAGTAACGGTGGATTGTTCTGCTGGCCCCATGGTGGTAGATATATCAAGAAGCTCCGAGTTATTCAAATGCAGCTCTTTATTAATGCTCATTCGCAATAAATCAACAAACTCTTGGTGTTGGAGTCCATTTCTTAACCCCCTTGAGTTCCTCTCATTAGATACAACTATAACAACTTCAGCGCCAGTTTTATGGTGAAAATTTACAATATTTTTGGCAAAGTGTGGAAGGGCTATTTTATCTCGCATACATCCCATTGGTGGACAAATGAGCTTTTTGAAGCCTTTTTTAATGAAGTCATTTGTAAGATGATGAAATGCTTCGTCATAACTATGT
The DNA here is from genome assembly GCA_035578905.1 of Stictocephala bisonia. Classification (NCBI taxonomy): domain Eukaryota; kingdom Metazoa; phylum Arthropoda; class Insecta; order Hemiptera; family Membracidae; genus Stictocephala; species Stictocephala bisonia. The sequence continues at coordinate 636,624 of JAQJVL010000396.1, read as the reverse complement.
AATGTAGGCTTGGTGGAATATATTGGCTTCGTAACAAGGCCATATACAGCAGCTTCGCCATCAGACTGTTGAAATGTCAAAAAATTAGTCATACGGTCAGATAACGTTGGTCTTCCAAACTTCCTTCGGAATGAAACCGCAACTCCCGCAGACATCTGTCTACCGTCCCCAAAATCACCTGATATGCAGTGAGAGAAAGCAGTAGAAGTAACACCGCAAAAATTGTCAATTTCATCTGACATATCTGACTCTATTATTTCAATTTTAATGGTTGAAAAGTGTGAAGATGTTGAAGTATCCGTATATCTAACTAAAGATTCTTCATTTAAAATGGACATAGGTGATGAACAAAGTTGATTTCCTGCAGATTTATTCATGCCATCCTGGGAGCTGATAATTTTCTTAATTTCATTGCATACCTGTTTCTTCCCTTTTGTATTCAAATGCAGTCCGTGTCCAGTGTAACAATGACGTTGAAAAAGCCAGATATCAAGAATGTGGATATCATTATTTCCATGAGAAACATGCCTGATTATAGAGTTTACTTCCCTTATGAGCTCGTTCTCAGGACTAATGTATGATAGGTAAGTCTACAAAGGTCACTGAACTATGATAGGTAAGTCTACAATGGTCACTGAACTATGATAGGTAAGTCTACAATGGTCACTGAACTATGATAGGTAAGTCTACAATGGTCACTGAACTCTGATGTTTAAGTCTATTATGATCAGACTGAAGCCTGAAGGTAAGTCTACAATGGTCCCTGAACTATGATAGGTAGGTCTACAATGGTCACTGAACTATGATAGGTAAGTCTATTATGATCAGACTGAAGTCTGAAGGTAAGTCTACAATTGTCACTTAACTATGATAGGTAAGTCTACAATGGTCACTGAACTCTGATGGTTAAGTCTATTATCATCAGACTGAAGTCTGAAGGTAAGTCTACAATTGTAACTTAACTATGATAGGTAAGTCTACAATGGTCACTGAACTCTGATGGTTAAGTCTATTATGATCAGACTGAAGTCTGAAGGTAAGTCTACAATTGTCACTTAACTATGATAGGTAAGTCTACAATGGTCACTGAACTCTGATGTTTAAGTCTATTATGATCAGACTGAAGTCTGAAGGTAAGTCTACAATTGTAACTTAACTATGATAGGTAAGTCTACAATGGTCACTGAACTCTGATGGTTAAGTCTATTATGATCAGACTGAAGTCTGAAGGTAAGTCTACAATTGTCACTTAACTATGATAGGTAAGTCTACAATGGTCACTGAACTCTGATGGTTAAGTCTATTATGATCAGACTGAAGTCTGAAGGTAAGTCTACAATTGTCACTTAACTATGATAGGTAAGTCTACAATGGTCACTGAACTCTGATGTTTAAGTCTATTATGATCAGATTGAAGTCTGAAGGTAAGTCTACAATGGTCACTGAACTCTGATGTTTAAGTCTATTATGATCAGACTGAAGTCTGAAGGTAAGTGTACAATTGTCACTTAACTATGATAGGTAAGTCTACAATGGTCACTGAACTCTGATGGTTAAGACTATTATGATCAGACTGAAGTCTGAAGGTAAGTCTACAATTGTCACTTATCTGTGATAGGTAAGTCTACAATGGTCACTGAACTCTGATGGTTAAGTCTATTATGATCAGACTGAAGTCTGAAGGTAAGTCTACAATTGTCACTCAACTATGATAGGTAAGTCTACAATGGTCACTGAACTCTGATGTTTAAGTCTATTATGATCAGACTGAAGTCTGAAGGTAAGTCTACAATTGTCACTTAACTATGATAGGTAAGTCTACAATGGTCACTGAACTCTGATGGTTAAGTCTATTATCATCAGACTGAAGTCTGAAGGTAAGTCTACAATTGTAACTTAACTATGATAGGTAAGTCTACAATGGTCACTGAACTCTGATGGTTAAGTCTATTATGATCAGACTGAAGTCTGAAGGTAAGTCTACAATTGTCACTTAACTATGATAGGTAAGTCTACAATGGTCACTGAACTCTGATGGTTAAGTCTATTATGATCAGACTGAAGTCTGAAGGTAAGTCTACAATTGTCACTTAACTATGATAGGTAAGTCTACAATGGTCACTGAACTCTGATGGTTAAGTCTATTATGATCAGACTGAAGTTTGAAGGTAAGTCTACAATTGTCACTTATCTGTGATAGGTAAGTCTACAATGGTCACTGAACTCTGATGGTTAAGTCTATTATGATCAGACTGAAGTCTGAAGGTAAGTCTACAATTGTCACTTAACTATGATAGGTAAGTCTACAATGGTCACTGAACTCTGATGTTTCGGTCAACAATTATGGATGAAATTGGTTATTGATCAGCGAGTCTTCTTAAATGGAAGTTTGGCATATTCTAGTTACAAATGTTTAGGAGTGGTTCTAGAATCGATTTGCTTCAGGGAGCTATAACTTGTTCGGCTTACCCTCCAAAACCTGCCTCTTGGCAGCATTTTACCTTCTGAATAACTTAGAAATGAGAAATATCATCTCAGTAAAAGAAAAAAAAAAAACCCAAACACAAAAATTTGTTCAACCTACAAGTATAGACACAATTTCACAGCTTGATAAGCCTCTTAACCACCCTACGTACACCCCCGTGCGCTATTTGCCCACCTTTATGTAAACAATGATTCCTTTTCTATAACAGTGAGTTGGTTAAGAATATATTACGTAAATATTTTGCAAGGCGTGTTACATAACCATACCAATATGGAGTTCAACCATGGAAACGGTTTTGAATCACCGCAAACATAGGTTAAACAGATTTTCCCCTTCAGCAGCACTTGTCCTGAGAACCAGCGAACCACGGAGACATGCAAAAACCAGCGATTTGATACTGGTTGGACAAGATCTCTTGGCAATGGTCACTATAATAGTTTCATGAATCGATACTTCCTAAATCTACGGAATAATAATTATGGATAGCGTGTGATTGGTGTAAAAATGAGATCAACTAATTATGATCGATCTTCAATTAGTGATTTCACATAGCCGTTCCAAAACAATATGCACTATGATATGTTGTCTGTTAATGTCAGGCTAGTCTACTGCCAACTTTGGCCATTGATGACTTATAAAGGGGTCAAGTTGTACGTTGAAGCACTGACGGCAGAAACATGAAGTCTGCCACTCACATAGGTCCCGTCCAAGTGGTTTTCTTGTTCGGTGAAATTAGTTCATGTACGGTTTTCACAGATAGCGCCAGCGATCTCCCTCTCTCTGTTTTTCACCAGCACACTCTGAAATTACTAATAGCTGGACTAATAGTACGCCAAACAGTCGTCCGAGTGCTTTTTGAAACCAATCGCCGTTAGATATCAGCTCAGGCACGCGTCTTCAGAAAATGCACTGCCTATTTGTTTCTAATAGTCAATTATTGTAGTTAGAATACTTTGAATTGTCTTGTATTCAAAGTAAAGTCATCAATTATTCTAACGCATTTTTTTAATCATCAAGTAGTCGTATAAACAATTTATTTTACATAAAAAACATGAGCGCAGTATAATTTTTCAGTTGAAACTCGAAGTTTGAGGTGAATTTGAATAGTTTATGTTTAGGTAAGTTGCGTTCAAGTTTTGAAAATCAAAATTGTAAGCTTAGTCTTTCATAGGTCTAAGATTTTGGCGATGGGGATACATAGCACTGGGCGCTCCGGAGAGTAGGCTTGGCCCATATTAGATGTTTCATGATATTAGTTACAGAAAAATATTAGTTGAAAATACCTAATATTAAATATTACTAATATTTTTCTCCATACCACACTGATTCAATAATGAAACAGCAATATTCTAGTCGTGAAGTCCTTGTAGTAGTGATTTCAGCATTCAGTCAGATAGGCCGAGAGCGAGTGTTTGTGTATTTGTAGTCATACAGCCGTGCCACCAATCAGAAATAAGGTGTTTGGATATTAATAAATACTTGTGTAAAAATGAATTACTGTTTGCATGCACACTAATTAATAATAATAGTGTATATCAGGAATAGCGAGGGATAATATTTCATGTGCCAAGATTGCACTACAAGACTAGTCATCAGTCAGCACCAGCGAATCACATCAGAATGAATATAAAAATATATAATATTAGTCTGGATCACATATTAGTTACTTTTCTGCATCTAATACGAAAAAGCTAATACCAATATATTCAGCCATCCCTACCGGAGAGACCCACGACATGCCCAATCCCATCCCCGGCTAGTCAGCTAAACGGGCCTCCACATCACATATTAATACTCTCATATTTTAAATTTTATTCTGCTCACATTTCATTGTATAATTCCAAGTACGAGCCATGGCATTTACAGTTTTCTTATCCCTAACAAAGTTACAAACAATAATGCCAATATATCGTTCAATAGTCTGAACCCCCCTCCGAATCCATATCCTCTCAACGGACATGTAACATGAGTCCTTAATGCAATGAATATACAAAAGTACTTCTTGTGGCGAAAGAAATCATAAACCCTATTCAGCGATAGAAATGAATGTCAGACGTGGCTGGTGTGTTTATTTCTCCAGTGTCATACGTATTTTGTCCATCCACGTCACTGTCTGACGGTGCGTATAGAGAAGTATTTTAACAGCTCATACAGAAAGAGTTAATTCAAAAGTATAAGCTAAAAACAGGACTGTCCACATATGTATGTTGTGGCACTATTTTGTGACGTACCAGTGAGCTACTGTGTGAGTACGTGCCCGTACCAAAGACAATACATGGGAGTGCCCAGTCTCTACACTTGCTTGATCTGTGGTACTTGGACACACGAACAATTTGTTGGTACATATTTATTTACATGATAGAAAATCTCACTTAGATCCATAATACTGTTGGTTGAAATCGATCATCCAATATACGTATATATTTTATTAACATATTGTTTTATTATTCTATTTTTTTATGTAAAATTTGAATTGATCGTCTTTAACTTCATTATTTCATTTGATCACGCACAATAACGTTTTTATATTTATTAGTTTAGGTTTATTAATTTGGAGATTTCACGATTTATAGACTAGTTTTTCCTACACAGTGATGACAAACAATATTACGGTCAAAATAAATAACTGAGTAAATGTTGCATTTTCCCCATTTTCACAAATAATCCTTCGCTAATCTACAATCTACAGCTGTCTCTCGAGCTTTTTTACTCGGTTTATTTATTACTGGTGGCGCAGTGCTGTAACCCAGCTACATGGGGACAAAGTGTTTGGGAGATTGTAGGCGATAGGTTGGATGCTCGGTCCTCTTAATACCGACATGGCGTCCGCTCAATGGTTGCTGTCGGCGTGGACACTACTCGAGAAGTCTGGGGTGTCCATGTTAGGTGGTAATCATTGTACGGATGTTGTGTGGGGGAGATAACTGAGTATCAGGCTTGTCAATTAGCTGAAAATCAGACCAGCACTTCGTGGTTCGGATTCCACGTAAAGCTGTAGGTCCCTTAGTTGCCCTGGCTGTTGGGCTATTAATAAATTTCCCTTTCTGAGGAACAGTTGAACTCAGTAAGTAACCAGGCTACACTCATCCACACTCATCCTACACTCATATAACCATTCATATTCGCCTTAAAATACCAACAACGTTGTGTCGGCGTCTCATATGTAAGAATGTAAGAATTTACGGAGATAAATCAATAAGAGGCAAGATATGGAAAAAATATTAAATCATCAATCTTTCATAATACTTTTGTAACAAGGTTAGACAAAACCGTTTTTTTTTTTTTTTTTTTAATTTTACCACAAATTAGATTAAATTTCTAAGGGAGTGCCAGGTATTTCCTGCACCACCTCCACTATCAGCCTACACACCACCGTTCCATACATAAAACAACGCTAACATATAAAAATAGTAAAGTTTTATTTAGTGTAACTTCATACATTATTTTTCAAGATTGTTATCTCTCTCTGGCAAAACAATTTTTGCCATATCTGTCTATGAGTCCACGTAAGGGATGTACAAAATGTCATGAGTCTACATAGGTTGTCGCCATATTGGATTGAATCCCATAAGAGCAATATTAAATTCGGTACAAAAGTACGACTTAACGATTTGTTAAAACATTATAATTTTTACATAGTTTGAAAAGCGAAAAAGTTACTAGTGAATTTACTTTGTAAAATTTTGATAAAGATTACAAACTAATAAACTAAAACTAATTATTTCATCAAATAACTACTTTTTAAAAATCAAAAAGGGGACACACTAGTAACTTTTAAGATTTTTCAAAATATGTAAAAAGTATAAATTTCCAACAGGTCTTTTAGTAACGGAACTGTACCGCATTTAACGTTGCTGTTATGGAATGTAAATTCAATATGGCGACTGCCTCAGCAGACGCACTTTGACGGATAGACATGCTGAGTCCGTGACCTCTAGTTAACCTTGAGTGACTCACAGGCCTAAAAGCCTATCGACATGGCCAAAGACAATCTATGAGTGACTTGACACTTTCCGGTTGTCCTAATGGAAGGTCAATTTGTGATAATTGTTGAGCACGAATCCTTGATCGATTCAAAACTACATTTAATTTAAATCCACGGGGAATTTTACCCAAATTTCTATCCAACTTCATTTATTTTTACAGTCAAATGAAGATCAATAAACATAACATCAAATATATTCGAAGATATAAACAAATCATCGATATATCTAGTAACCTTTATATCGAATTGTAAACGATTTATCTGTATAAAAGTATGCACTAACTCTTATGTCATGACCAAAAATACCCTCATGTGTTTAATACTGTCACTATTTAGAATAACGAACTGAATGTAAAACTTAATAGTATATTTCATAACAAGAGTGGAAAGTGGGGTTTTGAAGTGCGAGACTTGTCGAGCACTTCAATTGGTCGAGAACATCCAAAACACTTTCACTCGAGTTTTGAACGATACTTTTCACTACACTACGGAATAAAAACAGGTGTTGTTGACTGTGGAAAATTTTCGGGTCTGTTTCAGAAGAGGACCCCCACGCCTAAAAAAAAATAGGTTAGGTTAGGTTAGGTTAGGTTAGGTTAGGTTAGGTTAGGTTAGGTTAGGTAAGAATCACAGGTATGTGTTGTTTCATTTCCTACTCATATAGTAAATTTTTCAAGCGTGGGGGTCCTCTTCTGAAGTAAACAATGTTACTTTCGGTAGTAAACAATGGACAGCTGTTGAAAATATGATGTTTCGCAGGTTGTAAACACATAACGAAAACAGCTAAACTCATAGTAGTGTAGTGAAAATTTATAATATGGTCTCGAACATGCAAAACCCCACTTTCCACTCTTGTTATGAAATATACTATTATCTCTACACGAAACAAGTTGTAGTCTGTGGGGTTGAATGAAACAATTCAAAATAAAAATAGTTATACCTTTAATTAAAAGATAATAACGTAATAACATTGTTATTTTTGTTTGCCACATTTAAAAATGCCATTGGGTTTCTTATAAACACTAAACTTCCTCCCACTGGTTAGGTTTCTTATAAACACTAAACTTCCTCCCAAACACTAAACATGAAATTAACTACATTTTAGTGAGTTAATATCATGTTTATAAAACTAAATAAAGTTACTTTATTATTTAAATACAAGTTTTGTACGCATAAGAGACAATTTAAATGAGTTTTTTTTCGAATCGTGATTATTTTGAGGAGAGAGAATAACGTCAATTTTTTTGTGATACGTATGATATATCAAACCAAAATATCAATATGGCCGATATTATCGAAAGAAAATATCGATACTAGTATATGAATATGTCGAAACATATTTATCGATATTTCTGATACATCGATATATCGTTGCCATCCCTATCAGTAAGTCATTTTCATAAGTATAACAACAACGATTTAGATAACGGTAAAATTCCAACTAGAGATACTAAAAGAGAGGTCAAGGTCTCGAATGTCAAATGAAGCTGATCAACCGTATGATTGTTTATTAAAAAACCCAATAAAACGGTTACATAACTAATTAATTAGTCTAATAATCTTGAATTAATTGATAAAACGCACTTTGTTCTTTGAATCAGCGATGTTGTGTGTGTGTCATGGAAACACACTGCCTATCTATAGTACATCGCTGGTTAGAAACGTATTATAAAAAAAAATAATATTTACTCTTACAAGACAATGTTAGTATGAAGATTAAAAAAAACAACCCCGACTGAATCAGTCAGGGGAGTTAGTTTTACTTACATAATAATAGTAGAATTAGTGTTTTTAGTTATTGTAGAATCGTTAGCCAACAGCCCTTGCTACAGGGTGGTTCTCTACGCTTGCTTACCTTACATCACATCAATATAAATGATCAGCCTGCTCCCGTTCTCCTACATAACATAGGAAGGTTTGAGGGGCTGTCAGTATCCCTTAGGAATGGAATTTCAAGAGAGCCTTTCTTAGTGGGTCTCTATGATACATAAGCGTCCCTCAAAATTACATAAAAATAAGTTCACAATGGTTCCGAAGATTTCATGATGCTTGAGTACCTCATTTTTGAATTCTATATATTACATTTTTTTTACAAGATCATCTGTGTTTGTATTATGTTCAGTTCACGACAATCGCTTATTATTTACGTTATTGGTTGAGAAGACAACGAGCATACGATTTTTTCCTGCTTCCCCCATAACACAGCAAAAAATATATTTATTATTGTTTTACTAGTGAACTTTTTAACTTTTTACTAGTGAAAAATTCTATAAATGTAAAACATTTCCTGGGGCCTCCCCACGGGCTTAACAGATTCGAAGATGTTCAGTTACTACAGTGTTTTCCTTAAAATACTTACGACAGCTGTTTATGCTGGTGTAAACATTTTTTAATGTCTAAAAATATTTTTAATGTGGATTAAAAGCCGTATTTTTTTGTACACAATACAAGAACAGCTGTTAAACAAAAACAATACTAACTAAATTGTGTTGCTCTTCATTCATTGTCCGCCTCCTAAGGCCGAGGTGACACGATCGCAGCTAGTGGTGGGAGTAGGCACGCGAAGCGTGCGGGGATGTCTCCTAGTATTATAACAATCCACTATTTCAGGTGAAATTTTTTTGAACAACATTTCCACCTGATGTTATGATGGTAGGTTTTTTATTTAAAATCAAAACTATTCACAACCTTTTTGTACACATAGCAATTACTTAACAATCTTTAATCAACCGAACAGTAAAGTTGAAACTTCAACTTATAAATGTCAGATTCTTAATTTTCACATGAAAAATATCTACTATTGAATTTTGAAAATAAATATTTTATGCAGTAAAAAAGTTCATTGCGAGTCTGACGTTTCAAGCCCAACCCTGTACAGTAAGCATTTATCTTTACACCAACATATTTTTCATAAAAAAGGGGCCCTAGTGATATTTCACACGCCAGCAGTGGTCCCACCTAATGCACTGATAATGTAGAGGGGTAGCGGGGAGAGGGTAATGCAGTGTTCCATTAAGGAAATACATCACTTCCACCTAACACGCCCTCACGAGGTCAGCCACCCTCCATGGGGCGTCTCATTAATTTCAATCTGACTTACCCCTGTGTGTGTCTCACTGTATATCCAAGAAAGCAGTACAAACCAGAAGGGAAGAAGTAAATCTGCCGTGTACTTTGTACTTCAGGATGACAAAACAAACATGCTTAGGAAATCCTCATACGTGAAGTCGTTTTTTGTCAACGTAACTCCTCCCTTATTTCTTGGCCAATTTTTTAAGAGGTGAGGTGTCAAACATTTTCTTATTTTTCAATAATTTCACCCTGAAGTGTATGGGAAGCCCTCTAAGTACGTTTTTCGGTGATAAGAATAACACGGAGGGAGATTTAAACGAATGGAAACATAACAGCTGTTCAAATGGAAATAATGATTTTCAAAAAATGTAACAGCTGTCGGAATATAAACACTGACGTTTATAATATTGAGGAGGTTAGATCTTTCATAATGTTAAATCAGGGAAGGCTGTAAGCGTGGTTTTATTCACAATCGACTCTACTGGACTTGAAGGTTTCAATGGTGATCTAATGAAGTTATTTTATTTATTTAATTAATCTTTAGATTTTAAACAAAAACAAATTAAATGAACACGTTTGAAATAGGCTAAGTAATAGTATTGGCTGTTTATACTAATAAATAGGTAGCAACGCGAGTAATGTGAGATACTGTAAATAAGTTTAAAACTGTGATTTTACGTTATACAATTAATCTCCTATTATTTGTAGTCAAAAGTCACGGTCGAGCGCAGCGAGTGTCCCCTAGTTTTCTTATAATTTAATGACTAAAAGTAGTTTTATGATTTGTTGTCAATTTTAGACTGTCCAAGTACACAAAAAAGTACTTGGTCATTCTAACACCCTCGTACAGTATGGATTTCGATACATGTTTCATTACTAGATGAATAAAAAATGATTCAATTAAAACTAAATACTGTAAACATAATTCTAACATGTTAAACTAAAAATTAATAATATGATAAACATAATTAAGAACACAACACAATAAAAAAAAAAACTAAATATTAATACCAGCAGCACTCAACAACAAAGGGGGGTCAGCTGACAACCACCGCCTGTTCATTTGTCGGTCTATTAATTAACGACACCTTCTAAGGCATAGTCGGCCATAGTTTTCAACAAAGACTACATTTGCTCATTTACACTCATCACACTCATTCGAAACCCATATTCCCCCAGATCTTGACTATCGGCGTCTTTCATTAATTTTCGGTTAGACCTACAGAATATTTAACAAAAGATTAACCAGACCGTGCCCTTGGCTGTGATTCAAAATGTAAACAAACTAAGGAAAAAGCCAGACTCATGGGTTGTAAACGTCACTTCTATTGGCCAGAAAACAATGAGTTAGAACTGTTTTCTGTGAAGTGTTTGAGCGGTTTCAGGCTACAGAACAGTTTTAAGTAGTTGTTCTGAACAAATAAACGAGTCGCCACATTTAACAACTGCAGGCTTGTGTATTTTATCCCTTTGTGTATCCCAACATTGTAAGCTATAACAGACGCCAAGTTTACCTAAAAATGCCAGTTTACCAAATATATCTATGGGGAAAATATCGACTTGATTCATATTGTGTAACAAATAACCTGACGATGCTCGTCCCCATTCGGGAAGATAACAAACCCATTCAATTTTTTAAACAAAAGGAAACGTGTAATATGTACAACTATAGCTATTTTACTATTACTTTGAAAATTCTTAAGCGTGAACAAAAAAGTGGAAAAAATCATCGTTCTTTCAATACAGTACTGTTATGAACAGTTTAAAATAGATTATTAACTATTCGTGTTTTGCTAATGTATTAATGTATCAGTAATGCTATTTTAACCTTTCCTATTTATATTATTATAAAAGGAATGCTTATGAAACGTCCTTACCTCTTTATAAATTCTGGGTTTTACAGAGGGCACCTGAAGGGTTAAATGATAAATAATTATTGTTTTATTACCTTTTATTGGTTAACTACTATACACCTGTACAGCGTGTTATGTAGATAACATTCCATAATTACAGAAGTTACCTTATCCGTTGACGGATAAATTATCAGTTACCGACTGTATTTTAAGCTTGATCGATAACATGCTTTGGAGTCACGAATGATGGAGTCACTTCAGCTAGTATTTTTTTGCGGTATATCGAATGATCGATATATTGCAAACTAAATATCGATCTAATAATAATATCGAATGAAAAATATTATCGAATAACCGATATGTCGGTATTTTAATGATTTATATCTTTAAGATTATTCACTAACTCTTATGTCATGACCAAAAATACAGTCATGATTTTACTATCACTATTTATAATAATCTACTGAGTTTTAAAATTAAATAAATTTATCTACACGAAACAAGTTGTGGTCTGGGGCTGAAGGAGCACAATTCAAAATATTTATAATATTAAAGAATAATTATTATTTTAATTATTATGTTAATTATAAATAATATTGTAATAACAGTGTTATTTTTCACATTTAAAAATGCCATTAGGCTTTTTATAAACACTTAAAATTAAATAAATTAACTCACTAAACCTACTTCCAATACTTGTCAGTAGAATATTTAAAAATAAAAGTTTGAAAATCAACTGTCGATTTAGTCTGTTTCGTGTCTCCTTTACAATGTTTACAGCTGTATAAATCAGCTTTTTTTAACGAGTGAGTGTTCTTACTGAAGCCATTGGATCAATAAAATGAATACATGCGTTAACCTCAGGCAAAAAAACCAAGAAAAGTTAATTTATTATTTAAATGCATGTTTTGTACGCATAAGAGGCAATTTAAACGTGTTTTTTTCGAATCGTCATGATTTCGTGGAAAGAGATTAATGTAAATATTTAGTCATATGATGCATCGGACCAAAATATCGATGAGGCCCATATTAGCGAAATAAAATATCGACACCAATATATCTAAACATATTTATCGATATTTCTGATACATCAATATATCGGTGCCATCCCTATCAGCAAGTCATTTTCAAAAGTATAACAACAACAATTTAGACAACCGTAAAATTCCAACTAGAGATACTAAAAGAGAGGTCAAGGTCTCGAATGTCAAACGAAGCTGATCAACCGTATGATACTTTATTAAAAAAACCCCAATAAAACGGTTATATAACTAATTAATTAGTCTAATAATCATGAATTAATTCTAATTGATAAAACGCACTTTGTTCTTTGAATCAGCAATGTTGTGTGTGTCATGGAAACACACTGCCTATCTATAGTATATCGTTGGTTAGGAACGTATTATAGAAAAAATAATATTTACTCTTACAAGACAATGTTAGTATGAAGATTAAAAAAACAACCCCGACTGAATCAGTCAAGGGAGTTAGTTTTACTTACATAATAATAGTAGAATTAGTGTTTTTAGTTATTGTAGAATCGTTAGCCAACAGCCCTTGCTACAGGGTGGTTCTCTACGCTTGCTTAGCCTTACATCACATCAATATTGCTCAGCCTGCTCCCGTTCTCCTACATAACATAGGAAGGTTTGAGGGGCTGTCAGTATCTCTTAGAAATGGAATTTCAAGAGAGCCTTTCTTAGTGGGCCTCTATGATACAAAAGCGTCCCTCAAAATTACATAAAAATAAGTTCACAATGGTTCCGAAGATTTCATGATGCGTATCTCGTTTTTGAATTCTATACTGTATATTACAATTTTTTTACAAGATCATCTGTGTTTGTATTATGTTCAGTTCACAAAAATTGCTCATTATTTACGTTATTGGCAGATAAAGCCGAGCATACGATTTTTTTCTTAAAATATTATTTGTATAAAGTCTACTTTTATTTTTATCACTCCTCGTCTTAACTCAGTAAAATCTAAAGGAACCACTAATCAAATATAAAGTTCTAGAGGTTCTTAGAGACCTTTTTTCTGCGCACATTATATTCAGTCTTTTTTTGACGTAACAAATAATAATAATAATAATTACAATAATAAGTATTTTATTGTCATAATTATTATTATTTTTTATGTTCGCTTTTACTTCGTATTATTATTATGTGTAGTATAATATAATATTTGAGCAGAAAAATAAAGATAAATTTAGTAAACTATATTAGAAAAATAATTTTTTGTGTGTACTTTCATTACATTACATTATTGGTGAACACATAAATCTCAAAAAGAAGAGAATGGATTCACTTGAAGTTTTTACACAACATTGTATCTATACACAAGATTGTTTTATAGATGTTTTTAGTTCCTAAATTCTATAAGAGAACAGGGCATTTCAAGCATTTTGCGATCTACCTACATTTCGCAATCTACCTACATTTCGTGATCTACCTACATTTCGCGATCTACCTACATTTCGCGATCTACCTACATTTCGCGATCTACCTACATTTCACTATCTACCTACATTTCACGATCTACCTACATTTCACGATCTACCTACATTTCGCGATCTACTTACATTTCACAAGTATATAATATATTTTATATACAAATAAAAAATATATAAAGTCAGTTCTGAAAAAGTGCTACTGTGGCCAGTTGACTTATGTGTACATTATATCCAAATCATATCCTTTTAAGTTTATTATAATGACAAAATGATTGTTTGTTTATAAAAACAACTGTAAGATACTTTATTTCGGATAGAATCAAGTAAACAGTCAACCTTTATTTTTTCTAACAAGTAAAATACAAATACTAATACATAAGTACAGCAAGGCGTGCCCGGGTTTATATAGTAACCGTATTGTTTTATGTACAGTTAATTATTACACTGCATATTTTAAAATTATAAATTACCATTTGTTTACAAATTATTGTACTTTTAATGTAAAAATAAAAATGCAACGAAATTATATATTAATCTTATATCTTAATTGTTTAAAACTTAACGAACAGATAATTATAAAAAGTACTTACCAGTCATTGTGCGCCAAGTGTTGATGCGTCCACGCCATTCAAGCTTGAAACGATTGGAAAACGATCAGCCTAATTGGATCATATCAAGCTAATGGAGCTTAACTAAGCATGACTTACATTAACTACAATTAGCTTACTTAGCTACGAGGACGTAAACATTTTTACAATTATCCAACCAGTGCTGTGGTCACACTTATCTAAATATGATTTCTTTTTAGCTGTCAAACTTTATTCGCCAGTTTACACAGGCCTACAAGTCTGTGCGTCAGCTTTTTTCAAAGTGCGAAGTACCGACCGTTAGCTCAGTTGGGGATTCGAACCTTGGACAGCAAGTTCGCACTCTGCAGTGCGAAGCCAATGAGCAACCACGCCGTTATTTTTCACTTGGACACTGTTAAATGTAATTCAGTTTAGCTATGACTATACAAGGTGAAAATAGAAAAACAGAAAAATTATATTTTTTTTATTGTTTATTGCTAATGTTATATTTTATTGCTAATATAGTTTATTTATATTTAGTTGCAATAATATTGCTAATATAGTTTATTTATATATATAGTTGCAATTATATTTAGTTACAGTAAACTATTTTATTGCAAAATAGTTTATTGCTAAATGCAATTGATTTTTTTATGTGGATTTTTCCTAGATACATGTTTAACTGCGTTGAATGTACATTTAAGAAATGTGAATCAGTTGACTTGTCATGAAATGTGGATTTGAAAGTAACAACACCTTTTTTACGAAGAGTGATTTTATTCACAGCAATCTAAAAAACAAAAAATCCAAAGATGTTAGTGATTTTGTTTAAAGTAAATGGACATGGAAATAGTTTTAAATCTATGTAGAAGTAGTTAGTAATACCTAAAGATGGCTGTATAAAAACGTTTTGTGTTTGTTTTTTAAACACTTGAAACGTTATAAATCTCCAACAAATGTATCAATAGTTTTACTCATTTATTATATTTTTTAATATAAGCACGTTTTGTCAGTTATGGAACCATCCGTAGTGTTAGGAAATTAGTAAATGAATAATTTTATTGTCTGATGTATAAGCATGTTTTGATGCAATAATTGGCAAAAAGATTTAGAATTATAGAAATGAATTAAATTATTAAAACCACCTTGATTCCACCACGGAATCAATGCAGATAAGTTACCAATCATATGTTATTGAGTCTAATATGTGTTTACAAGACATGTATCTGATTGGCAGGTTTTAATATGAAATTAAATGTATTCTATATTTCAACAGGTAGCCACATGCTTAAAAGCTGACATTAACTTAGCAAACCTCGAATCAAGTCTGCAGAAAAACAAAATATACTACATAGTAAATAATTTTTATTTCTATATAATTAAACCAGTTCAAATTTATACACACCTGGCTTGGTGTGGTGTTTTACTTATACGTTTACAACCATTTGCAATACTGTCATCTACTTTTATATTTTATTATGAGTGTCAGGTTTGTCAGTTAGCTGAAAATCAGACCAATACTACGTGGTTCTCATTCCATGTAAAGTTGTAGGTCCCTTGTTGGCCTGTCTGCTGGGCTATTGACGAATTACTCTTTCTGAGCTAAGTCGTACTCAGTTAGTGACCAGACTACACAGGTTCATGTAATAATTCATATTCGCTTTAAACAGTTGTGTCTGCTTCTCAAACATGAGAATTGAACACTTTTCTTTTTTCGTTCTAAGATTGTTGTGAATAAAAATACTCCTAGTTAAAAAACATGTTATTTTTAAATTGGTTTTGTTTTAATTGTAATTTGAATTCAAAAAACACTCACGTGAAGTGAAATTATACAAATTTTGTGTTTAAATTGTCTCAATTTAGGTAATTTCATAAACCATAAATTCTCCGCCAATGGGCGTTAAACTGGGTCAATTCTACTGGGTCAACACTCAGGTGATAGGGGCGTTGTCAATGTATGCGGGCCGTGTTTGGCTTCCACCTGCCGAAATGTTGTAATGTCCTTGCCTTAGGTGTGGGTGCAAGAACAGATAAACAACCTTTATTCATAAAGAAACCCTTTAAGCACAAGTGTGTCTTATAAATATACACAATTCAAATAATTGTTTAGAAAATTATTAAATGCGTATCTAATATAAAATATCTGTGTAAATTAATTAATTGTTATAAAATATCTGTATTGTTAATTAATTAGTTATCAGTATGGTTAGTTATAGTCTAAGTCAATAACTTAGGCCTGTCCTTTTGGATAACTGAATAGTATTTGATATTAAAATCGATATTTTCTTTTAAAATAAAAATTGTTGTATCAAATAATATAGACTTAAGTTATTTGTAGGAAAATGACTATCAACAGTATTGAAGTAGCGCCTGCGTCATATACTATACCCGCAATACAGTTAAGTGTTACAAATTGCCTTAGGATTTGTCCAATGTACAGATTCAGGCGCTAAGCAGTTTGAAAGTTATAAACTGAAGAAGTAAACATTTTAACATTAATGTTGTTTATTACTTACAACTTCAATTAATTTATTTCACCATCAATACGCATGATTAACTGTACAATATTGTTTGACTGGAGATGTTTCAATTAGATATTAACTAACGAATAAAGCTTATAGATTTACAAATGGAAACAGTTAAATTCAGTAATTTCCTTGTTGATGACAGAATCACTTCTGTACTTACACTTGTTACAGTATACACTCGGCTACGTCTGCTACTTACCTGTAAACAAACAAATAAGATTAATCAAATAAACTCTAAACAACTATCTTAGACTTTACTACATTTGTTTATTTACACTTACAAATGTAAAAAAATATATAATTATTTAAAAGAAATATTTCAAGCCAATGTATAAACATTTATTTTTAAGGTTCGATAACAAGGCTTTTAATGAATTGAATTTAAATTAATTTTGTTTATAGTTTTGAAAGTGAAATATAATTTTTAATTGTTCCATCTTCTTGTTTTGATAAGTTTTCGAAATGTGCTTTATTAATAGACCATGATTCCCATGCATTAAATATCATGGTATGGTCACATGTTTTAATAATTTTAAATTGTCTTTTGTAATACTGTGTCCAGTGTTAATACAGTGGTTGGCAATTACAGATTTTTCTCCACGTTTAAATGTTACATTCTTAAAATCTGTAAAAAATGTTCTTTCAATCTTTTTTGGAATTTTCTTTTTGTTTGTGCTTTATATTTACTGTTACAGTCGTCGCACTCTATTTCATATATTCCTGATTTATTTTCATCGTTCTTAGTATCTTTTGGATTTTTATTTTATTTTCTAATTATTTTTGTTTTGTACGAGATTTATTTGTTCTTTTAATGTTCATGACAGGTTTTGAGAGTTTACTCCATTTATTGAATTTTTCTTCTAAAGGAATTAGTATGGTATTCGATAGTTTTATTATTATTATTTTTTGTAGAAAAATATATATTTTAAACACTGCACGTTAAATGTATAGCTGGAAAATATTTAGAATGGTTTTTGTTTTATTTGGAGAAATAAATCGTACATTACTTAAAAGTATTTTAAAGTAATTTTAAATTAATAACTATGATAAAGTATTTACAAAACTAACACCGGGTGGTAAAAGTATCCAAATAAACTGGAATTAAAACTTTTTTAAACGATAATTAAATACTGCATACTGAGCATTGTTGAGGTAATTTTATATTCTCTGTGGCCTGCTCTATTAAAAAGGAACTCAGTTGATCCCCGGATTTATTATTTGTAATGATCTATTAACTACAATTGCCGACGTGGTGGTTCAGTGGTTAAGGCTACGGACTGCAGAGGGCAATGTCCAAGGTTCGAATCCCCATTGAGCCTACAGTCGGTACTTCACTCGTTGAATAAAGTTCACGTACAGGCCTGCAGGCCCATGTGAACTGGCGAGTGAAAATTTTATATAAAAAACTATGATATTTGCTTAGTAAAATCAATCTTAACTATACTATCGTTAACTAACTACTGGGTAGCATATTTTAAAAGTATCTCACCCTTCGGAGCCATCCCGCACGTTACACAACCAAATGTGTATTGACTAAAGTCGTTTAAAGTATTGTAATTACGTCATCCCCCTCACGTTTAAAGCCAGATTTCAGCAGTCGTAGGGGTTCTGTACCCTCGTGTAACCTACGATTACAACGTGACAAGTTGTAAGTAAAGAGGGTGGGGTGGGGATGGGGGTGGTATGGCTCTTCCAGAGACAACCCCACCTACTACTGACACCACGCTGTGTGGAGACACCACTTAGGATCGCCCATTAACTCTACGAATATTTGAAGACCTTTGTATTGTACATTAGGCTATGTCGTGTAGGCTGATATCGTAATAAATTGTTATTTACAGTGTATATAATGTTTAAAAACATAAATAGATATAATTATCTCTTATTCATGTACGTATGCTATCTGTAATATGCAACAAAATCATTTACTGTTCTAAGAATTAATTAGTTTATAATCATTTTAAATGGCCAAACCGGTAGGTCTAGTTACTAGGTATTTAATTTTTATAATAATTAGGAGCTACTAGTTGGTTCTGGATATGAAGTTGTGTAATTTTCGTCAAAAAATTATGTTATTGTTTTATTATTTGAATAATTTGTATACATCTATTCAATAATTGCTTATGCTTATTTATTGTTCATAGGTTATGTAAAATTGTGATTTGTAGTTTCTAATTGACAGTAAAACAGGAGGTAAAATATCCATGTGGTGTCCATACGTAATTTGTCACTTTATCTTATTAGTACGTTGGTTTCTGATGACTAATTGTACATTTTACTCATAGACAACATTGCGATCGTCGTGAACACTACTAGAGAAATCTGGGGTATTCGTGTCGAGTGGTAGTCAGTGTCCGGATGTTGTGTAAGGGAGATAACTGAGTATCAGACTTGTGAATCAGCTGAAAATCATACCAATACGTGGTTCGGATTCCATGTAAACCTGTAGGTCCCTTAGTTGCCCTGGCAAGTAACTAATGGCAATTTCTCAGCATAAGTCAAACTTAGTAACCAGAGGACACACTCATCCACATTCTTTCAATCATTCATATTCGCCTTGAAATACGCACGAAGTTGTGTCGGCGTCTCATATCTAAGAAACGATTGCATTAAAATATAATTCTTGATTATGTGTGTAAAATCAATCAGACAATGCTAGAGTTTGGTTACTGTATTTTTTCGAACAGTCAATAAAGGGTATTGTATTTGGGACTAAGAAGTCCTTCTCTACCGGAACAGTCCCGCTTCCCTAGGAAATACAGGCTACATATTTACACAACGGTGCTTGAGCCCATATTACACAGTAGACCCGGAACGTAAATATTAAAGCAGATGGACTCGGACAAGTCAGCGACCGTGATGACACTGACAGACGGACCGGACAGACGCTCTTTGTACAAGTCAGCTGACCGGAAGTGAGTGCGTCTGCCGCGGCGCGCCGCTACCGGAAGCACGGATCACCTGTTGAGAGTAACAGCTGCCGGCAAAAACTAAGGAACAGTTTATACCTCTGTTCTCGATTGCGGTTTCCTGTAGTATAGAGAATTCCTGGACCTCCGCAACATCACGTACTTTGGGTTTGATACGGACGTGAGAATGTGTCTCGATTACGGATGTCGTCGGTGACTGGGCTAGTCACTACGGAATTCCGGACTGGGCCAACCGCCTAGGGATGGCAAATATTTTCAACATATCGATATATCGAAAAATCACAAACCAAACATCGATCTAACTATAATATTGAAACAAAAGTATCGATGTATCGGTTACCCGATATATAGAATTGTAAATGATTTATCTGTTTAAAATTATGAACTAACTCTTATGTCATGACCAAAAATACACTTATGTCTTGATGTCACTATTTAGAATAACTTACTGAATGTAAAGGTTAAATACATTTATCTACACGAAACAAGTTGTGGTCTGTGGGAAAAAAATTAAAAATAAGAATAATTATACCTTTAATTATTATATTAATTATGAAAGAATAATGTAATAATAACTAACCCATAAGAGGCTATATAAACGTGTTTTTTTTCTAATTGTTATGAATTTGATGAGAGAGAATAACGTCAATATTTAGTTATACGATATATCGAGCCAAAATACCGATATGGCCGATTTTATCGAAAGAAAATATTGATACTAATATATCGATATTTTGAAACATATTAATCGACATTTCCGATATATCGATACATCACTGCCATCCCTACAGCCGCCATCTTATACAATTGTATACCTAACCTTAAAAGGATTCTAACATCTTTACAGATGTTTTAGGCATTGTATTTGTATATTGTATAGGCAAGATCACGTTTTAGGCATTCTCATTAAAATATCTTCATGATCATCGTTCTTTTCATGATTTAATACACAATGCTAATGAATATTGTTTTTATTTTTATATGATAAATATTCAAACACCCGAAAAATAGAAATACCAATTATTTTATCTGGATTAATTAATTAGCAAAGGGAATAAGAAGGTTGCCAGGAAATGAAAATGTAAAACTCAACACTCATTATACTACAAGAACTATTATTTTTCAAAAAGAAACACATCGCGCAGAACTATACTTGAAATACCCAACTTTGAACTTACACTGCAAGAAAACGTAAAAAATTAACTTAACACTTAATTAATGTAAAAATAGTTCAAAAAATGTTAACATACTTAATAAACAAGACACTACTATTCATTTGATGAATATTTTAGTGATATTTATATTATTTAAAAAAAATTAACTTTATACATATTATATTTATATTTTTTACACATTAAAACCAGCTACTTAAAACAATTACTTTTAATATGTTTTTATCTAATTTTTAAATAAAAATAAATAAACAGTAATGTAAGCTTCAGTTTGTTTACTAGCGTAAACAGTTACGGAAATGAATATTTATACTGAATATGGACCGAAAGTCCTACTGAATAATTCAGGTTGAATGCAAGAAGGGACTTTGCTTGAAGATTTATTGAGACGCTTTAAATTGTGTTTTAATTCAGTTCATGGCTCCAACAACGTTCAAATTACTAATACGTAAATATGGAAATCAAATCAAAATCAAAATCACTTTTATTTGCCATACTAATATCAATTTATCATTGACAAAGTCATAATCATGGCATACAAGCCATGTCCAGGTAGTGTAATATTATAATTCTATATAATAATATATATTAGTTAATATGTAATAGATTAGAAGTTTTCTAATGTGGTTGCAAAAAGGTCCTCCAGACAATAAAAGGGATTCTTTAAAAGCCATAAATAAAGTCGTTTTTTAAATTGTTTCAAAGGATAACTGTTGACTTCTGTTTCAAAATAGTTATAGATTTTTAAGGACATTACTATGTGGCTGTTATGAGTTTTACTTAACCGATGATTAACTAATTCAGTGGCGTTTTTGTTACGGGTATTATAACTATGGAAAGATTGTTTGATATTTAGTAAAGTTGGATTGCAGCAAATGTAATTAGTTAAATCAAATATGTATAAATTTACTACTGTTTGAATTTCTAGATTAATAAATAGAGGTTTACAGTGATCTCTAATGCCTGAATTGCTGAGATTCCGGATTGCTTTTTTTTGTATCAGTAGTAGCTCCTGTATTCTTGGACAGTTACCAAAAAGAACTAGTCCATACCTAAAAATACTCTGAAAATATGAAAAATAAGCTGTTTTAACATAATGTTGTGGCACAACATCATTTAATTTTTTAAAAGGTAAACAACTCGTGAAAGTCGTGCACTTAAATAATCAATATGAAAATTCCACGTTAATCGATCATCAATGAATAAACCTAAAAACTTAATGGAGCTATTGAAATTAGAAGGAAGATTACTTGGATTAAATTTAAGGTTAAATAGAATATTTTTAGTTTTTTCTTCATTCAACAAGAAACCGTTTGAACAAAACCAGTCTGAGGCAGTTTTTAAAGTTTCATTAGTCAGAGTGTTAAGATTACTTATATTGTCACTGATATTCAGGAAAGTCGTATCGTTGTGCGTAAAGAATTGTACTTGAGTGAACAGAGGAGTCAATAAAAGTGGGAAGGTCATTTACATAAATTAAGAAGAGAAGGGGCCCCAAGACTGAGCCTTGTGGTACACCCCATTCCACTTCCACCTCATTAGATTGTCTACCATTGATACAGACGATCTGCTTGCGATTAGTAAGATATGATTTTATAAATTTGGAAAAGGAGTCAGAGAAGCCATAGTACGCTAGTTTTTTAGTGAGAATTTCTTTATCAACAGAGTCAAAGGCCTACTCAAATCACAGAAAGTGGCCTGTGCTAGGGACCTTTTCTCAAAACATACATGAATTTGTCTATCTAAACTGTCTAATGCATTAAAGGTAGACTTTCCTTTTCGGAAACCAAATTGTGACTGGTTTAAGATATTTTGGTTTTCCAGAAAACTGTATACTTGATCGTAAACCATAAGTTCGATCAATTTACCTAAAACAGGAATGACAGAGATAGGTCTATAGCTTTGGGGTTCGTTCTTTGGACCACTTTTATATATTGGACAGACGCGGGAAATTTTTAATGGATCTGGAAAAATATTGTTTTTAAGAAGGGAATTTATACTCGATGCTAAAGGATCAGCCAAACCAACAATTATCCTTTTTAACAAATTATTTGACATATTGTAATAATCAGGACTGTCAGAATTATTCATCATAGAGGCAGCATTTAAGACATCATTGGGCGTAACGGATCTCCAATTAAAAGTGCATGGATCAGCAAAGCAAAACTTAGTGTTAGAAAAGGACATAACATTTTGAAAATCTGTTTTGTATTTACTATTTGTTTTCTGTTTTATTTCTTGGATTGAATCTATAAAGTAATTATTGAGAGTATCAGGTTCAATGTTTATTTTATTACGTTTATTGCCTTGGGTGTTAACTTTAATTATTTGCCATGCTGCCTTGCATTTGTTTTTGCTATCTTCTATATATTTAACATTACTGTTCAATTTAGCTTCTTTAATGCTCTTTTTGTAGCATTGTTTTAAACTAAGGTATTCCTCTTTTATATTTACATTAGTCTTGTTAATTATAAAATTATGTTATATAATTAGGTTGTTATATAATTATAATTAGGTTCCACCCTATTTTATCGATTTTTTCTTTATAAGTGGTCAATATTATCCACAATATTACGAATACATGGAGATTTTCTGGCGGAAATAAAGATTTTCAAAAAATATATAAAGAAACATGTTTACACCAAAAAGTACGTATTTAACATTATTTCTATTTAATTTTCCCTTCTAAACACGAATATGATCCATTTTCCCATCAACAAATAAAAATTAAATTTAACCAAACAGTTATGTAGGGTAGGTCAGATTAGGTTATCAATATGTTATCACGGTCAACATATCCAACCTAACCTAACTTAAGCTAACCTAACCTAGCATAACCTAACCTAACCTACATTGTTTGTTTGTTGTTAAATTTTATTCGTCGTATGAATAATCCGATGTCATATTCGTGTTCAGGAGAAATTTTAGCATAATGTAAAATGCACCTACATAGTTTTTAGTGTCAACATGTTTTTTTCTTTTTTTCAATTTTTTTTAAATCTGTATTTTTGCCGAACATTTTCTATGGATTCGTGTTCGTGTATGTTCTATATTAACATTAAATATATCTTTTATATTTATTTAAATTTATTAGAGGCCCTTCTTGCAATTATCAGGTCAACATTTTAGGACCCACAATATTCAGTAATGAATGTGACATTGTTGGTGATGGCGACATCCCCCTCAACCACGTCTGGCGCGACCTCAAACCTCAAACCTCGCACAGAGTGCCGAGGTCGTGATACTGAGGTCACAGATGTCTTGTGACTAGAGTATTGTTGTCAACATACTGTCGCGTGGGTGTCATCACTGGCAAGGACATTTGTGCAAGCCCTTATCAATCTGCAAGGATAAAGGACGTTTCTCCTCCATAAGGAACATAACATGTTAACTTGTAACCTACTAGGACTTAGGTTGATGTGCCAGAATACCAACAATGATGTAATATTGGCCAATATAATCATTGTTGCTGTCATGAAATATGCATATGTCTACATCAGTGTCTGACCGCTTGACATTATACAGTGGCCTACTACAGCAATAAAACATGGTCACGGTTTACCATGAAAATTGTGATTTTGAGGACAGTTTAGAAATTATCTGTTTATTTGAAAAGTAAATTTTTACTGCTCTTGAAATATCTCTCGAAATTCCTTTCTTTGAATACAATATTGAAAAATATACTCAAAATTCTACTGCGGAATTCTGAAACATTGAAATAAAACTATCGTTTTTACTTTCTACCATATGCGATAGCATAGAGTAAGTATTGAGATCGTCCAAAAAGATTTGTTTACAAGTTGGTCTAAAGATCCATTTTAAGTCTCCACGAACTCAAAAAATTGGTATTTTTGAGAAAACAATGTTTTTGGTCTGTCCATATAGGTATGTGTCTGCACTTCGCTACAGACCAAACGGATGGATAAATTTTTATAAAATTTGGTATACCGGTTTATTTAGCCAATATCTCCAGACCTTTAATCACTTTTTGACATTTAGTTTTTTTTTTATTTTTATGGGCAAAAAACATACAAACATTGAATTTTCTCACAAACAGGTCCAACGATTTTGATTAAATGTGAATTACAATTATAAATTTTTTAGTAAAAATCACATGTTCCTTGCTATGGTTATTTTTTAGTTGTAATATTTTTTATTGTCAAAATCATACAATTTTTCAAGCTATATTTTAATGATTTTGATTAATTTTCAGTAAACATGAAAATTAAGATATTTTGCATTAAAGATATTTTAGTTACCACCCCACTAACTTGGGGCTGGATGCCGAACTTAAAAACCAATCTGACATAACAAAGAAAACTTGTGCCATTTATTAAAACTCTATCATCTATAAAAGTGAAAACTCCGTATGTGTGTGTACAAAAACATGAGACATATCTCGGGTCAATTTTATGTTTTTAGATTATGACCTGATTTGAGTTAACCAACTTTGAAAACTTATACAGTTAAATGTGTTAACTCCACAAATAAAATCACTCCAAGGTCTGTTCCCCTACGTGGCCTACCCACCCTACTACGTCACTACCCACTCATGCGTGTTCTGTGTCTCCTCGTGTATCACGACTGATAAGATATCGTCCGTCCTCACTGTATTCAATAAACTATCGCTGTAGAATGCCATTAGGTGGATCTGTACACTAATGAGCTTTCTGATTGAATTAGGACCAGGTATTTCCCAACACCGTTCTTAAAAACACAATTAACAGGTACAAACAAAATTGTGTAATAACACAATAGGACACGGTCGGAAGGGAGCAGACGGGAAAGTTGTTTAGCTCTATTTCGTTAAATTAATGGATTCATTAACATATAATGATCCAATTTTCCCTTCCGGTTGGACTCTATTCTACAAACAGAAGGAATAGTTTACACGACGTTTTAGACCTGGTTCCTTTCCTACTTCCTGAGTCTGTGCTGTAGAACAACCAAACTGACACACAAGACGAACACCGTTCTATAATGTTCTAGTTTACTGTAAGTGGCCACGTACTGGACTCGAGTGTTATTACTTTCATTTACAAAATAGCCGAGATCAGATATTTACATTTGAGACGTTTACACAGCTTGTGATTATTATAAGGCGAATACGAACTTATAGGCGTCATAGATAAGATGGAAATAAAGGTCGCATTAAACAGTCTGCTTATTGGGTGTCGAGTTAGAAACTTGGGGTGTCGAGAAGTTAGTTCTCCAGTTCACCGTGCAGATGGCAGCACCATCGTCAATCCTTCTCTTTAGTCCTCATGAATAGGCCTATACTTAGTAATTATTACTTAAGATTTTAAAAGATATACATTGTTGTAAATGTCACCGAAACGTTAGATGACGATTAAAAGAGTGACCTATGTTTCTTTCTTTTCTGTGAATTAGTACATACATACAGGATGAGTGTGTAATCTTGTTACTAAATGAAGTCGAATTATGTTCAGAAAGGGCCATTTATTTATATTATGGGAAACTAAAATACACACTTGGTACTCGGGTCTCCTTCCTAGACAATATCGAACCTTGGTTACTATCCAACAAGGACACCCCAGATTTCTTTAGTTGTGTTCACGTCGATGGACACCTGTCGGAACTTATCGCCTACGATCTCTACAACAATCGGCTCTGGTGGTGCAGTGCTGTAACCCAGCTACTTAGGGACAAAGTGTTTGGGATATTGTAGGCGATACGTTCTTTGTTCGGTCCTTATAATACCTACACGGCGTCCACTCAATGGTTGCCATCAATGTGGACACTACTAGAGAAGTCTGGGGTGTCCATGTTGGATGATAGTGAAGGTTCAGATGTTGTGTAAGGGAGAGAACTGAGTGTCAAACTTGTCAGTTAACTGAAAATCATACCAAAACTACATGGTTCGGATTCTATGTAAAGCTGTAGATCCCATAGTTGCCCTATATTGGGCTATTAATATACAGTCCTTTCTGAGCTAAGTCGAACTCAGATAATAACAATGACTACATCCGTTCATCTTCACTCATCACACTCATTCACCCCTCATATTCAGCCATATCTCTACGATCGGCGTCTTAGAAATAAATAATGAATAATGAACACTTTGTGCCCAATAGCTGGATTACAGTACTGCACTAAGTTACGAGTGTCAATTACTGATTAATATTAGTTAGACAGAATCAATCTTGATCACAGATCACCGATTTCGGGCATTTATTTTCTTTCAACGATATAATTACTCAAACAAATTCATCGTTTTTAAGAGGTTTTTTTTGTTTAAAAATTGAATTCTTTATTATTGTCATTAATGTATATGGAAAATAATAACGGACCTAAGACTGAACCCTGTGGTAGCCCCAATTCAGTTAATTTACAAAATATGACCATCTTTTATCTTAAACTATTTGCTGAGACAAACAGTTTGTAAATACCACAATTATACCCTAGTTACAATAAATGTTACATAAGAACCGTCCATATAAATCATTGCGGTCGACCAAAACAGATTTCATTACGGTTAGCGCTAATTCACTTACAAGCACGTCTATTCATTGGTGTGGAAGATTGCCGCATGAATTCATTAAAGGCTCATTTTCTTCACACAGACCGAGGTCGGCAACTTTAGTATCAGTTATGGAGATATGGCTAAGAGGCAGTTTTGTGTATGCTGATAGAGGAATAACAGTGGCTTTTGTGACGTCAGCACACAATCCGTTCAATAAAAACAGCTGATTATTTAAAGAATCACACTACAAATCTATTGATCTGTCAGTAGGGTTTTCGCAAATCTACTGACCTCCCGCTTATTTGTGATGGCAAAGTATATACATTGTTGTCTCTTACCAAACAGTCGGTTGTTGTCCTTTTTAAAGAAATACTTAATTTTCGTTACGTTCAAAAAACTTAGGAGGAGGTGAACATTAAGTAAATTGTGTATATATTTCGTAATGGCTATTTATTTAATTTATTTATTTATTTTATTTATTCATAAGACGCCGATCGTCAAGATATGGGCGAATATGGATTTCGAATTAGTGTGATGAGTGTAGATGAGCGAATGCAGTCATTGTTACAAACTAAGGCCGACTATTCCTTAGAAAGTGTCATTAATTAATAGCCCAATGACAAATGAACAGCCGGTGATTATCAGCTGATCATTCTCAAAATGTATTGATTCTGATTGGGATCGAACTGAGAACCTTTAGCACATGAAGCTGGGATTGAACCAACTACGCTACCGACTAGTTCTGACAAGGAAACAAGGTTATGAATGACAAGGAAACAACAATAGCATTGAGCATGTGTTGCTAGTATAAGCCTGTAAAATGTAATTTATGTTGCCTAAACTAGAACACTTGATTGTTGCTCACGACATCCTTAGTGATCTCGCTAAAATAGTAGCGTGCCACTACTTCCTTCTAAAATGTACTATTAACTGTAATATTGACCGAACAGGAAACTGGCATCACGAGACCTATATGAGTCGAGAGTGTTATTGTTTCAACAGCCAATGCTGTCAATTTTGTGTTCTGACTCGAGTGTCAGTGTCAGTCAGATGTAGCGAGCTGCTTGATATTCACCGGTCCATGGGTCCTTGGTTGAGTGCTTTCCCAGGTCTTCAGTCACGGCCAGGAGGCATGATAGTTGAACGGCAAAGAGGAACAAATGGATAGTACGAAGAGAAGTAAAGCACTTCTAACTATATCATGGAGTATAAAGTGACGATGAAAGTATAAAGTTTTACTTACGAAGAAAAATTGTTGCAAACATTTAGAAAACGGTATTTTAAATTTAGTCCCACTAGTCCAGTAAGCAATATCGTGCTTGAAGGAGGTTGGGTTGTCACTAACTTGTGTTTTAAGGAAGGTTAGGTAGGTGCGTTATGTCATCTGTAGGATTTTAATTCAAAACACCTACTTAAAATAAAATTGCAACTAGTCATATAAGAATATAAAATGTAATATAACATAAAACAGTAGGCCTAAGCATGTAACCGGAAAAGATGAGTGGACCTAGAACTGACCCCTGAGGAGTTCCCAAAAATATACTATTTGACCTACAAATACATTACATATATAGTTCGTTTTGTGAGGAGGCTACTAATTACCTGTACCGTCAATTTCACCGAAATTATACTAAGTTAAGCTAGTGCCGTTATCCCGAGTTATTATCATCATTAGAAACAATGTTTTTAAACTTTATTGTTTTTAAGCCATATTATTTTTTTTTAATATTGTATGCAGATTTGGTAAGAAACAAACCTTATAATGAAATTTTCCATGGGGAATGAGTATGAGTTCAATTTTTTATAGAGGAATTCATTTATTGAGTAAAAACAAATTTTAACAGTTTTTACAATGATAATGACAAAAGTAGACAATAGCTGTTATCTAAACAAATGAATGCTCTTACTTTACTTTATTTATAAAGTTTATAGCAAATATATTTTTTTAACATGAATTGATTTGTAAAGCAGATTAAGCTGGAATTCTCTCACAAATAAATACGTCATAAATTAATTTTTATCCTAGATTTGAGATTCAAGGTATCTTCCTGATTTGTACGGCACGGATGAATTTATTTTAAATTTACAATAAATTCATATTCAAGCATATATATGTCTGGAAACTGCAAAATAAAACCATCCTAACAAAAAATCAGTCCGCCTAACACTTGGATCACGACATTGATGTGAACCGACATCACATCACGGCACAAGTTTATGTGATTGACAATTGTTCTGACACGGTTCACATACTGCCCATGAAAATCGTAACAAAAGCAAGAAGATTGGATGTCAGCCAATGGACATTCCGAGCGATGGAATGCTATGCTAGAACCCAGGACTATGGGATCCTTGGAATTCCATAGCATAACCCAATTGGGAATAAATTGTTTCAGAGTGTTGAACTTAGTTTGAGTTTCAGTTGGAATCTAATATTAAAGATATTCTTTTTAAAAGTGTTCTCTTCATGGAATTCGCATAATGCCCGTCTCTTTGTATATGAAATTAACGCGTCCAGAGATTTACATTTGCGGAAAAGGAGTAATTTAGCCATTGACAAATGTCATTACCTAATGAAAATAAAGCCAATTTTTAACAACAGAAAAATTTTGTGAACAAAACCAAAACATGAGGTTTTATGGCCGTGAAGCAATTTATTTATGTCATGAACTATGGATATTATAATATAATTTTAGATTTGTTAATAGATGCTGATTTATAGGTACTGACCAAAAGTGCATAAGAGTCGTTGAAACACAATACATAGGCTAGTGTGAGTGTATGTGTTACTGAAGGGTGAAAAAAGTTGCAGTAATTTTAAGAAAGGTTTTGTCACATATCTTTTATCGCTCTCTTTTGCTCAATTCTATTCCATGTTTTTGTTATTCTGATTTCAAAATTCTGTCACCGTACTTGAAAAAATTTCAAACAGTATCATTATTATTATAGACACATTCAATGGATTTTAAATATCTTTCATGATCTCATTAAATAAGATAGCAAATACAAATATTTTAGATCAAAACAATGATTAGATCAATTTATAGCTTAAGATGATTATTGTTACGGGTCCTTTTTATGTTATTTTCTATGTTCATCTTATTTCTCATGTCAATTGAGATAAGTATGAGTCGTCGTTGATGTGTCTTTAGAGTAACCATTTTCGTTTCCTATCGCTATCGCTGACGGCACAAACTGTCTTAAGCAGGCTACAAAAACAACGGGGTTAGAGTTCGTATTTAATTTACAGTTTTTCTCATTCTTATTTAACCAAATTCTGTAATCACACTGTATGTACCTGACTTGCACGTTTGGCCATTAATTCAATGAGAATTTAGATTAAAATCATGCTCAAACAAGCCTTGACTGTGGTTGAACGTGAAAGAAAGGAAGGAAAGGAAAATCAAACATAGGCCTATCGTAAAGCACGAGTAACAAACCTCACATCCAACAAGGAAGTATGAAATCACGAATAGAAAGAATTATATTAATTTAACAAAAGAGGTTTTTGTTATCTGTCGAAAATCTAACATAGGCCTATCGTAAAGCACGAGTAACAAACCTCACATCCAACAAGGAAGTATGAAATCACGAATAGAAAGAATTATATTAATTTAACAAAAGAGGTTGTTGTTATCTGTCGAAAATCAAACATAGGCCTATCGTAAAGCACGAGTAACAAATATCACATCCAACAAGGAAGTATGAAATCACGAATAGAAAGAATTATATTAATTTAACAGAAGAGGTTGTTGTTATTTGTCGAAAATCAAACATAGGCCTATCGTAAAGCACGAGTAACAAATATCACATCCAACAAGGAAGTATGAAATCACGAATAGAAAGAATTATATTAATTTAACAGAAGAGGTTGTTGTTATCTGTCGAAAATCAAACATAGGCCTATAGTAAAGCACGAGTAACAAATATCACATCCAACAAGGAAGTGTGAAATCACGAATAGAAAGAATTATATTAATTTAACAAAAGAGGTTGTTGTTATCTGTCGAAAATCAAACATAGGCCTATCGTAAAGCACGAGTAACAAATATCACATCCAACAAGGAAGTCTGAAATCACGAATAGAAAGAATTATATTAATTTAACAAAAGAGGTTGTTGTTATCTGTCGCCTTCATCTTGGCCGGCATTACCGTTCACCTCGCGGTGGCCGTGAGGTGGGAATAAGTTGACAGGAAGGCCGGTCCCACAAGTACATGCCTTTGGGAGTGGAAGAAAGTGCTTGCAATTTGATTCCACTGCTAATTAAACAGTTGAATAGAAGGCATGAAACCGTCCCTTGTAAGAGATTTGGAGATAATACAACGGACAGCTGGTTATAGGGTTGCTTACTTTGTTTAATATGTTTAATTTGAGAAGTCAGATACATTCGCACAATACCAGGATTCAGAACAACAAAGGAATTTTAGGCTTAGTAAACAAACAAACATATATGTATAAAGGTGTGCAACTGTTTAATAAGTTACCTACCACAGCTAGAACAGTGATCATATAAAATTTTAAGCATGTTTTAACTACATGGTTGAAAAGTAAAGCCTTTTATTCTTTAGATGAAGTGTACTTGCACGACCTTAGCGATCTTAACTTCTAGTGATTTAGATTGTAATATTAGGAATGACGCATGTTTTTAATATAAGACTTTAGATTATATACAATGGCATTGTCAATGCATGTACAACTTGTTGGATGACAATAAAGATATGAATATGAATATTTTATTACACAATCCATAAAGAAATCTTAAGGAATTAAACTGTCAAAAACTATGCTGTTGTTTACTTTACGCTACCCATATGCGTTAGCATAGAGAAAGTATTGTGATCGTAAACAAAAATATGTTTTCAAGTTGGTCTAAATATTTCATTTTAGAGTCCCCTGAACCCATAAATGGTTGTTTTTCGAAAAAACATTTTGGTGTCTGCCGTATTTTGTGTGTCTGTCTGTGTGTATGTGCAGTTCACTGGAGACCAAACGGATGGATCAATTTTGATGAAATTCGGTATGTAGGTGTATTTGAGCCAATATCTTCAGAAAATAGTTTTCACTTTTATGAAATTTTAGCTCTTTTATTTTTATGGGCAAAAACCATACAAAAATTGAATTTTCTCAAAAGATGCTCTAACGATTTTGATTAAATTTCTAGCAAAGATGTGAATGAAAATTTAAAATAATTTTCTAAAAACCGCATTCTCTAACGTGAATAGTTTTTAGTTATGGCAAAAAGCATATTTGGGAATCAAACTGGTAATTTTCAAAGTTTTGATTTTTTTAGTGTTTAATATGGGGGAACGTTTTGCCGATTCTTTGGAACCATTTATTGAAACATATAGTCTTGCTTCATACATACAAATTTTCATCATCGCACACATTCCATCTACAATTTATATGAAGCATATCAAATGTTTATAGAACGCTGCTACAGTTTATGAGTCTCGAAAGGTTTTGGAGGCAACTTATACAACACGAGTGTATGCAACAAACTGGATTATGACAATTGGTTTGTCTCAATACTAAACAATTATAAAATATTGAATTAAAATCACTGCTATTCAGTCTGCATTTGGTTGTATTTTAAAGTACGGCATACCATATCCATTAAACGTTAAAACCAGCTTAATATATCATGTTTTTTACATGAAATATTGTTAATTATAAAATGTTGTTGTTGACGCAATCACCAACGGTTTAAGCTGAATACTGCTCCTTATAACGATTGTGTACATGTATAGTCTGTTACCAACAAATGTAGACTTGTACAGAGAAATACGGGCCGAATATTGTATTTAATTGGATGGTGAACAGTAAACGGTGAACAGTTTGTTCAACGAAACATCCTTAACGAAAAGTATCGACACTACACTAATGCACTGTGGGTATTGCCTACATACAACCTAGTGTAGCATTATCCTTGTCATGGCCACAACTTTGAATTAATAATAAACTTCAAAAAAAGCCAAAATACACATAAGTAAGTAGCTTTATTATGAACGATCTTCATAGCACACATTTCGTGAAGATTGTTAAACCCGTTTGCTATAACCATGACACAAACAAACGCAGATGGAATGCCGATTGAAAAGCCTAGTTCTAGAAAATGTTAAAGCTTCTCAAACCAAGATGTTTACAGAATGTTTTACCCATCTTTCAACAAGTCTCTATACACTAGTCTTAAACCGTTCCTTCACAATTCAACCCGGACACTCGAAACCTCAATCCTGAAGGCGGCCTTCATATAGATGTTTAATCGTGAGAAATCTGAGCTTCTTGGTTCCCTGGCTGCAACCGTCGGCAGTACTGTATAATAGCAGAGTAATAACAGTAACTATAGAAACAGACGGATAGTCCAAGGCAATGGCTGCGCCTGTGCTGCTATCTAACGGCAATATGTTTGAAACAAGCGCTCGGACGGAGAGAGAGGATTTAAGAGAGGTACAGAAGAGGAGACCGCTGGCACTATCTATGAAAACCGAACATTAACTAATTTTACCGAACAGGCAAACCGGCCTCACGGGACCAAAAAGAGCTGACAATCTTCTTCTTTCTGTAGTCAATTGTAATAATCCACTGAAGCCGATCTTGGAGCTCTAAAGGAATGGGTGATATAAAAAAGAAGGCAAGGTATTTATTACAACAAGAGGATTATATCAACAAGGAATCGAGGCTTTATTACTATAGACGAGTTTAATTGGAATTCCTAATTTATTGTTGTTTATAAAACTATTGGCTAGAATAACACCGCTTTATAGTCGTTTGATGGAAGTTGAACCACTTGTTCTATAAGTGTTTCGTTGACTAACTAGTACAGACCGTTATATTTCAGTTTCTACTACGACTGATACCAATTTACGTATCAAACACATTGGAGTACTTTTTAAAATTCTCATATTTAATTTCACAATTTTGTAATGAAAAGAAAACATACTTTCTAAAGTATTCTTTCGGTAAAACATTTTCCTCGTCCAAAATAAATATCTTTATTTGTATTACCTACCAATTGAGATAACAGGTTTGCTGAAGTTTTTTACCGTAATTATATGTTGACTTTACTAAACCACGTTTAACCAAGTTATAAATTAATAATAAGGGTATATTTTAATGGAGGGTAGTAGAGAGGTCATTCATCTTGGGTCCACTCTCCATAAGACCAATGTTAAACTGACATTGTGCGTATTTACCCCATGAATAATTGTTGATACACATGTAAATATGTTGTATTTTGGAAATACTGTACTGTAATGGAACATGTTGATTGATTGGCGTATTTATTTGTGTAGTTTAATGTTTATGATTCACGTCCTCAAAATTGTTCTAATTTAAAAAAATTGTGTTGAAATGAAAGCACTTACAGATTGGAACCCCCTAAATACAATCATAATTAAACATTATTCAAGAATTTGGAAAAATGTTAATGGATAACATCAGCTGATGAAAAAAGATTTAAAAATATTATGAGTAGATCGATGTTTTAGGTTGATCTGAGAAAATGTAACATTGTTCTAACGGAGAAAGTATTTGCGCTAGCCAGGACAACCAGAATTTCTTCACAATCCAGCAACGCCCTTACCCTAATCAATCAACGAGAGCAGCATATTGAAAAATGTGTTTATTTTACTTGCACAAACACATGAATTTCAAAAGATAGGTTCTACCTGGCCATTCCAGAGAAGGAAGAAGTTCCCCAGCAGTCACTGGGTCAGTGACGTCATGTGGCTGGCAGGCGTTGGGCTGTTCTCCAACCTTGGACGGAAGGCTGTACACAGGAGAAGGTCGCTGATAACATTGTTTACCGCTTGCTGAATCAACAACAGTTCTGAATTCAGTTATTTCTTCACCACGAGATTACAACAGGCCGAGATTAAATTTATCAAGAGATTCCTTCACCTTTCGAACATTAGTTTGCTTATCAAGCGGTTTCTTCTCCTATCAACACCAGTTGATCCTTTACTTATCAAGTAGTTTTCTCTTATAAAGTAATTAATTCTCATACCAACTGGTTTTGCTCCTGTCAAGTAGTTTCTTCTACTGTCAATAGTTTTTTCTCCTTTCAAGGGATTTCGTCTCCTATCATGTGGTTGATTCTCCTATAAAGTGGTTAATTCTCCTTCTACGTTGATTCTTCTCCTATCAATTGGTTAATTCTTAATTCTCTAACGAAAAGTTTTTCTTTTGCCAAATGGTTTCTTCTCCTTTCAAGTGGTTTATTCTCATACCAAGTAGTTTCATCTCCTATCAAGAGGTCTCCTATTGAGAGGGTTTTCTACTAGAAAACGCTCTCCCCTCCTATCAATTGGTCGATTCTTACAATATAAAATGGTTAATTTTCGTATCAAACGGGCTTTCTCCAATCAAGTGGCTAATTCTGCTTTTAAGTGGTTTCTTCTACTATAAAGTTATTAATTTCCTATCATGTTGATTTTTCTCCAATAAAGTGGTTTATTTTTCAACAAGTAGTGTCTTCTCCTATTAATTGGTTTCTTCTTCTAAAAAGTGGTCCCATTTGTGTTGTCCTTTTTCTCATAAAAGTGGTTTATTGTCGTTTCGAGTACACAGTTTCATATAGTATCAATCAGTTTTCTATAGTCACAAAGTGGTTTTCCTCGTATAAAGTGAGTTTTATCAAATCTAATATTTTCTCATATGAAAGTTTCATACAGATTCTACGAATCATTTATTCGTGTTTATGTAATCGTACCAATTAATATTCGTTAAAATTCGGATGGCACAAATTTTTACCAAGGGGTTATTAGGGGTAGTAGGCCTACGCCTATATCCCTTTGCAATAAGCAGTCCACAACTTAATAGAAAATAAATTAAAAAGTAAATATTAATTATCAAAAATTTATTAAGACTATTTTTCAAGGTAGTAAAAAAATAGTAATGCCCCTACCATGTATTACATTTCTTGATTTTGTGACAAATTATTTATTTTCAATGTAAGACAGCAAATAGCTCATAGAGAGTGACAGTACAATACAGAAAATTATTTTAGAAGTTGTTCTTATTTTTATATAAATATGTATGTGTAGTATTTATTTACTTTGCCAAATTTATCTAATATACAGTATTTAACAATTTATGTTGAATTGCGAATTATTTATACATAGTTTAGTGGTGCATTGTATGGAGAACAAAACGTCCAATTAGGTTACATATATACGCCATAGAGTAATATTTTAATGCTATTTACTTTATGTACATTAGTTGGAAGTAACTTAAAAGACACATACTTTTAGTATGTTATTGCATAATTTGTAAATAATTAAATAACTATTATTGACGTACATTACTCACGGTCTAGTTCCAGACCTGAATTCTTTTCACGCCAAGCAATCTTACACGATATGAGTTATTGCCTATTGACCTGAGTATTAATTTAAATAATCACTCAACCATGCAACGTAACTAATTGAATTGACAAAAGAGATTTACTTTTCCCTCCAATACTCCGATTACTTTGTTTTACAACCGGGTTGCATCACTTCAATAAACACAATCTAAACAATAAAATCCAATTAAAAAACACCCGTAAACACAAACAGCCCAAAGGCCTTGACTGACGGTTGGAAAACGTACACTTGACATGGAATGGGGCATAAAAATAACACTCTCCACAGCGATAAACTCATCACCCCCCCCCCCTCCTCCATGTAACGTGGAGACTTGTTTACTGTCGCTAGGTCTCTGTGTAATACTAACCTTAATTATAGCTGGTAAAATTGTTAAATATACAAGGACTTAAATAACAAGGACGTAATATTTCAAACTAAAAGGAAGAAACCAAAGTGAAAAGAACTAAAACGACAACTAAGTTTCCAAACTTATAGATCGTATGAATTTAATTGTTTTATTCTGAATAAATACGTTTCGGTTATCTTATCATTTGTATAACCGTAGAGATATAGGCGAATATGAGGGGTGAATGAGTATGTTAAGTTTAGATGAACAAATGTAGTCATTGTTACTATCTGAGTTCGACTTAACTCAGAAAGGAATATAGGTAATTATACACTTTCTACACGCCCACCCATACACGCACAGTGGTATGGGGGTGAATGAGTGTGTTAAGTTTAGATGAACAAATGTAGTCAATGTTATTAACTGAGTTCGACTTACCTCAGAAAGGACTATTTGGTAATTATGCACTTTCTACACGCCCACCAATACACGCACAGTGGTGTGTTGTGGAGATTTTGTATGGTAGGTTATGTACTAAGTCATCTTAATACTAGTTAATACAGATGGATTTGTATTCATTGTTAATACAAACACGGCGCTGCTTAATGGTTTTTATCGGTAAGGCCACTTCTGGAGGGGTTTAAGATTACGAATGTTGTCCAGGGGGTGAGAGATGGGTATCGGGATTGTCAGTTAGACGAAAATCGGGCATAAATATGTTTTTCCCATGACTATACGTAGATCCCTTAGTTGACCTAGGGGTTGGCTTGTTGGCTCTAGTTAGTAACAAAGACTACTTGTCCAGAATCGGTTAAATAATGAAACGTCAACAAACATTTTTTGAAGGCTTTGTTGTGCTTCTAAAAAAATAATAATAATACCCTTTTAGAAAATAAGAACGTTGTACAAAAATAACCTCGCATCGTTCGTGACTATTCAGTTAGAACTAAACACGCGAGCAGGCGTTGCGGTACCACAGAATAAAGGAAAGAAAAAGGAGCGGGCCGAGACTGTAGCCTTGGGGTATCCACGACTTACTTTCACTGCGGAGCGGTTGAGGTGATGACCGATCGTTGAACGCTGTTACAGCGGATAATTGTAAGGCAGGACGCGCTCTGAAAAGAGTGATGTGAGCTCGTATTACATCGAGTGACGTAATAACAATACAGGTGAAACCGTCAACAAACGCCTGCCACACTGCCAAATACGTACTTCCTATGTGGACCGGAACTAGGAAACAACAACCGTATGATTATAGCAGGTATCATTGCATCCTTTGTTGAAGTTGTTATCACATTTCACGATCCTTAAGCAAGTAAATAAGTGAAAAGAATTTAATGTTACTAAAGTATATTCGTCCTTTCAACGATTTTAATAATTTGCGTTACAAAAAAAAAAAAAAAAAAAAAAAAATTATAAGAGAAGAGAAGGATGCTTTATCAAAGACCATGAAATGGTTGGGAGAGATTATAGAAATAGTATCCTTTTTTTTTTTTTTTTTTATGTCAAGAGTAACGGACTTGAGCTATTATCTACGTTTTGGTACTTAACCATCGTAGGCAAGCGTCAAGCTATCACTAAATCCGAGGAATAGCTTGAAGTGGTCGCATCCACACTCAAATATTTCACACAACCCAATTTGGTTCACAGAAGAGGCGAACCATCCCCTAATTTGATCCAATGACGTCATAATCTTCCAATATGAAGATAAATAATCGATGCACAATTTTATTTGATTTAGTATTGTTTTAAGTAAGATTTACCATATTATTTTATATCAACATTTGTAGTATATTATTTATTTGTTATTGCCATTAAGGAGCATATAAAGCATGTAATTAAAGGACCTATATAGTCACATTTAATTCCATGAATATTGCTAATCATAAGACTGCGTTCTCTTAAAATTAGACATTTAGACTGAAATATGTCAAAACGCAAGAAAAATAGTTAACTGCACAGCATATGAATAAATTAATGTTAAGTGGTTCGTATTCCCCGTAATACTGCAGGTCCCTTAGTTACGCTTGATATTGAGATATTAATTAATGGCTTTTTTTAATGAACAGTCGACCTTAGTTAGTAACAATGACTACGCTCGTTAATCTACACTCATCACACTCATTCGCCCCTCATATTGGACCGTATGTACGATCGCTATAATGATGAAAAATAAATAATGAATTTCACATTAAGCAAGTAGTATAAATTTGTTAACCATTGTAATGTTTATTTACCATCAAAATATACTACTTCTGTTAAAGATAGTTTTACGTGACAGCACACAACCAGCCACACAATCAGGGCGTATTAGAGAATGTTTTTATAAACAAACACGTCAAAAACGTGTATACCTTTGTTGTAAGTGTATACTTTGTTGTGTCTAGTACAACATAGATGACAAGTACACAGTGGAACTGTCCTACTTTTTCATGACGTTGTAACACCTTGACGTGCGAATCCATCAAACAAAATAACATTACGTTCTCTTCCATATAATATTTTTTCTTGTTTACTTACCACAAAATTGTTTAAAATATAATGGAAAATTTGGGTATTGCTTTAAGCAAGATCAATACTGATTGATAATTATACAAGAACGCAATCCAAAATTTCCCTTAATGATAGATCCAGTAGTAAAAGATATTTATTAAGCTAATAGTGATACTGCTATTTGTGGCCCGGTTACTGAATTCTTTGTTTTCTTAGAAGAAAAGTTTACGTCCAGAATCTAGAATGAAAATAATACATTGTCTGCTTTCGGTTTCCATAATTAAAGGCTACCATGTAATTTAGGGGTGAAAAAGTCAATATTTGCTAGGCCTCATATGTACAATTGTAGTTGGACGGATGCTGGGAAGTGCTGGATAATTTTGATGCATGATTCAGTGGTTTCACAAAGCGTTATGACATAATATTAATAGGGATGA
Organism: Stictocephala bisonia; assembly: GCA_035578905.1. NCBI lineage: Eukaryota > Metazoa > Arthropoda > Insecta > Hemiptera > Membracidae > Stictocephala > Stictocephala bisonia. Next base: position 596,469 of record JAQJVL010000396.1, on the reverse strand, counting down.
TAAGTTTTACAAGATAAAATTCGTATGGGCAAAATGCACAGTCATCTCTGGAAGTCAGCGGCGCGCCGTCTCGAAGAATAGATGAAAGTTTTAACAGTTGGCACCATTTCTTCCGAAGACGGACATGGTCGTGACTCCATACTCATTTCACCATCTCGCAATAGTGGAGTAACGGAACGGACGGGTTGTGGACGAGAGGACAAGCGGAGACGGGACGACCCGGATCAAGCGAATATGGGAAGAGAAAAAAAGTCTACTGACTTCGTTTGCTAACTGGGGTTGAAAATCCGAAGAAAACTGGAAGGAATTGTAGGCAGAAGGTTTAATTGTTCATAAACGATCCCTACCTTCTTATCTTTCATCTTCTAGTAAACTTTTCCCTTTTCTGCCCCTGCTCCTACCCAGTTGATGACGCAACAGAGACTAGATTCAAACTAAACGTGTCCTACCAACTTGCGTTCAAAGTGAATAAGTATGGTTAAAAACAGGTGTGTCCGAGGGAAAGTGCAGTTGTGAGAAAGAAAATGGCCAGACAATTACACAAACAGGTGCCAAAGAGGTGAACGTGGAATCACGTGACCTGCATTTATTACAGAGCAAGGTGACAGAAGACACTGGAGCAATAGGTTTGTTACATGGGATACTCGTGAGGCTATGTAAGATACTCATTGGATTACACGTGGTACTCGTGAGGCTACATGCAATATCCGTGAGGTTACACGGGATACCTGTGAGGTTACATGAGATACTCCTGACAGGTTACACGGGATACTTGTGAGGTTACACGGGGTACCCCTGAGGTTACATGAGATACTCCTGACAAGTTACACGGGATTACTCCTGATTTACTCCTGAGTTACTTCAAGTTACTCCTGAGGTTACGCAGGATACTAATGAAGTTACGTGGAATACTAGTGTGGTTACATGGGATAATCGTGATGCAGAACTTCTGCTGTGAGGGTTGAGAGAGAGAATGGATTGTAAAAATATTTAAGAGTCAAAAACCGACGTACCAGTAAGAAAAGAAACATGTTGGATGGAATGCGATGCCTGTAAGAGGAAGAGTGCATGTAAAGGAATGGAAAGAGGCCTCTAGCCTTGAACCATTTTACAAGGGTCAGAGGGCAGATCAGGGCTGAGACAAGGCCACAAATTGCTCTCCTCTTCTCCCACCGTCATTTCTCAGGAGAAAGTCCACGGAAATCCGGGAGCGTTTGACCTTGCCTGAAGTGCCAGCAATTGTTCTTGGGTAAAATACACGTATCACTTGTTAATTATAATGAAAATTACTACTGGGCAAAGATGTTTTATAACTTGCCAGACTGTAATTTGTTATAATATCAGATACTTTTGTCAGTCATATTACTATGATAGCAAAACAAATACAATAATTTATTTTGCAATGGATACGCCAAACAGCTCAAACTTATTGCATCATATCCTACAATCATTGTTGCATAGGTGATCGAATTGGGTGCATTATCCATAGACCAAACGAACAACAGCACTCTGAGGTCACCCAAACACGTTGAGTATATATCTCTTCATGGATGTTAATTTAGCTGGCCGATCTCTTTCAGTATACTTGCACCGAAGTTTGTATTGCATAGGAAAATTTGTTACAAAGAGAGTATTTGAAATGTCATTCCCGTAGAAGGACCACGACTGGGACGGTGAATAACAACTAATGGTGAAGGGTATACAAAAATCCTAATGGCTGATATGTAAAATCGATGACTTGTGAATCATAACCTTCCGTTTGTCAGTTTAATATGTATTATATTATAGTTACTGTTGAATAGTTCCCTAAATGTAGCCCATACCCTCTGGAATCCACAAAGACATTTATATAGGATCAACGGGGTCATCTGGCTGAGTTTACAAAGCAAAAAAAAATAATTAACCTTGTGGTTAATTTTTTTTTTTTTTATTATCTAGAAAGACATTTTATCTGTTTAATATCCTTCGGTCTACAACCCCTCGCTAAATGTATCTCTGGCTCGATCACCCTAAACCTAATGGGGATCGGACGTTTGGCACACATTTTTGGACCTTCTGCCCATGGCAGTTTTGGCACAATCATTAGAGCGGAATAAGTAGGGTCAACTCGCCTGCTTGGAAAAGGCAGGATTGGCACAGTCGCTCGACCAGGTAGACGCCATCGAACGAGGGAAAACGGGAATTGTATTATTCCCGTCAACTCTGCGTGGCAGTCATTTGCCCGTGATATAACAAATTTTTAAATTTAAACCTCACTAGGTTAGGTTAGGTTAGGTTAGATCATGATCTATTTGGGTAGCATCCGTGTTCCAATTGGGTAGCATCCGTGATCTACTTGGGTAGCAGCCGTGATCTACTCGGGTAGCATCCGTGATCTACCTGGGTAGCAGCTGTGATCTACCGCAGGTTAGGTTAGGTTAGGTTAGGTTAGATCATGATCTATTTGGGTAGCATCCGTGTTCCAATTGGGTAGCATCCGTGATCTACTTGGGTAGCAGCCGTGATCTACTCGGGTAGCATCCGTGATCTACCTGGGTAGCAGCTGTGATCTACCGCAGGTTAGGTTAGGTTAGGTTAGGTTAGGTTAGATCATGATCTATTTGGGTAGCATCCGTGTTCCAATTGGGTAGCATCCGTGATCTACTCGGGTAGCATCCGTGATCTACCTGGGTAGCAGCTGTGATCTACCGCAGGTTAGGTTAGGTTAGGTTAGGTTAGGTTAGGTTAGTTGCTTACTTCAATAAGCACCACAGCAGGGAATTTGCGGGGGCAAAAAAGTTCCCATTTTCCTGCATTCTGGCCACCTGGCTGCTACTACCTGGCCGGGCGGTGTGTGCCAAACGTGCCTTTCTGAAACTTACAGGTTGACCCTTCTTAATCCCCTCTAATGACTGTGCCAAACGTGCCATTCCAAATCGGCCAAAAATGTGTGCCAAACGTTCTACGGCCAACCTAATATACATAGGGGTGACCCTGGTACTATACCAGGGAATCTTGTAGGTCTACCAGTTTGAAAAACTGCTGTGATCAACCAAAATCTAGGTGATTCTGAATCATCTCTTAGAAATGATTAACAAATCGTTGTTTCCCCCACAAGTTAACCTCTAAACTGTACCAAACAACATCAAAAGTGGTCCATTAGGTATAACCAAGATGAAAAATGAGAATATGCGGATTAGAAAGTACCGTCTGATGTGTGACCTTGGAGGTCTTCTTGGCCGATGGAATGCTCCCTCTCACAATTCCCATGATCGGCTGTCCTCGTCATGGGTATTAGGCCACAATACGTTTCGCCATAAGTTAACCCAAGAGACCTTGAACAGCCTTTCATGAATATAACTTTGCTACGTTATCTGGGCCGTAAATAGATTACATGATCCCCAATTAGCAGACAATCACTGGTGTCGCAACGGTCAACACTCTGATTATCTCTGTCGTAAAAGGGATGATCATCTTTCCATTGTTTAATGAAACGGCTACACTGTGACTATAGCCTTTCAAAATGATTTGGGTTGGAATGTTAGTTAATCAATTAACAATGCTCTTCATCACTAGAATCTACATTTTCTGGTGACAACAGCATCAAGGTACTATCTACAATATTTACAAGATAACCAGACTTTTAGCCCGTACTGTGACGTGGCATCCTCAGTGGTTTCTCTGAGACTGAGTGAAGTATGGGCTGAACGTCTGTTATCTTGTAAATATTGTAGACAGTACCTTGACGCGGTTGTCACCGGAAAATGTAGATTCTAGTTATGACACCGGCCGCTTAAGCCTAAGTTTTAAAATGCTCTTAATCAGATTTATTGTTTGATAAATACTTGTAGTATAAATTACACAGCATTTTTATTCAAAAATTAAAACATTTTTAACTTTGAGAAGGCATTTATTAAATCACTGAAGAAATGTGATTCACCTGAAATACCCAAATAAATTATTACTGGGGATGTTATTCTTATATTTGTGGCCCATACTTCGTATGACGTATAACACGTGTGGCCTAATATTCGAGCTCAACGACTGTGACATTGTATCGTTAGTGCTTGGATCCAATACAATATTTTCTTCGATGGAATGTTCTTTTTGTACAAATAAACTGTCAACATTTATTTCTAAGAACCATACAACAACCCACTAATAAATATGTTATCACAGTATAACAAGACCACACTGAATATATTCATCTATCACATTCTTACAATAAAAAAATCACCTTCTTTAAAAAAGGACATTAATTCTAATCACAAAAAGGGAAGTGGTTTCATAATATTTATATTTTTTAGTAAAAAAAAAGTTATTTCCATGTTCTTGTTTACATTTTCTAACAATTAACAACATTGATTGATGAATGACAATGCTTTAATCAGATGAAAGGCGACAATCAGTTGTTTAATCCTTTAGTGGTTTACTAATGAATGACATTAGTGACACACGTCTAACTGTGCTATACTAAATTCCCTTTAAACAGAAATTTTACAATCCAGACGTCCGCTAATCCGGACATCAAGATGCTGTGGAATATATTGTACTTAGAGTTTTTAAAGGGATTTATTTAAATATTTTATAATACTTGAATGTAATAGTTTACTACCAATAAATAAGTTAACATATCTAATAAAAATTACCAAGTAATATTAGAATGTTACGCTTGATAAACCAGACAGCTTGATAATTTGACTACTTTAATCACGATTATATTGTCCGGATTACCGAACTTTCACTGCATCTATAGTATTGTATTTCCATGGCCGTTCCATTATGTTGGAACGTATTGATGGATTCTATTGCGTATTATTATTTAACTCCCCCAAATATTACTATGGGATTTGTTGATTCATACAAATGACAATTAATTAATGACGTACTCGGTAACTGTAGATACAACAAACTTCTGTTCTCGCCAATATGTTTACCTACTCTAATTATCCGAACTTCTCCAATCCGGACCAATGCGTCCATCTCGGTGCGTATTATCTATTTTGAGTGATGTCTGCTTATGAAGCATAGAGTTATAGGTTTATTCTTGTGCCACTTGAAGCATGTCTGGTTTTAATCACTTCGTGGAAGCCCGCAAAGCTCGTCCGTCACACGCGTGTACACGTTTACACGTAACGTGTGTACATAGACCGCTTTGAACATCTGAAGACTGTTATTGACTTTAGATATGAATAAGGTGGTTTCCAGGAATGGCCAGATCCGAGTGTGCAGATGGTCAAGATTTATTTGACAGTCTTTTTTATGTTTCAGACACGGAATATCGGACCGAAAAGTGATTCCCTCAAACGTCGGACATTCATGTCTGCATAGCCCTAAAAGTTTGTTTACGAGTTACACGCTTTTGAAACTAATTTCTCTTTAAAAACCACTTTCAAAACTCAGTATATAATACAAAATTGTTTATATTATTCTATAATTTATTTTATCTAAAGGTTAAACCACAACATGTTTTCTGTTGCAGAGATTCAACACGTTAACACGTAGCGTGAATTAGATTGTTTACGAGTGAAAAAATGTTGTGAGCTTCTTGCCAGCAAACAAGAGAGGAGAAACGATTTTTTTGTATAAAATAATATAAAAAAATTAAATAATTTTCTTAGCCTTTAAATCTAAAATATAAGAGAAAACATAAACATGTTTTGGAAAGCGGTAGAAACTTTACATACAATTATATGTTGGCATATCTTTCACTGATAATATATTTAATGTCATCAAAAAGCTTTAACTAAGCCATTTCTAGCAGACTTCCACACTTAGGTAGTATATTTTTTGTACTGTTATATGTATTAAGCGAAATCTGTCTTACAATTTCATAACTGATAACGTTTAAGAATTTAACACGCGATTTTATTTAAGAATAATAAAATGTTTACACCAAAGATTCTAAAATTATTAAACGTTGGGTAAATCTACGAGATTAGTAATAATGATCAATGGTTTTTAGTCTAAATTAGCCCCAGTGAGAATTATTGTCATTTTTATATATTTAAAACGTAGACTACAGGTTATATCCTTTGTGCATTATTACAATATATCATTCAATTTAGTTATCAAAATATAAAACTTCCTTAAAGTTCTAATTAGACAAAATAAAACATATTTTATGATTTATGTTTGTAGGACCTTTATCCTTTATTTTTACGCTATAAAGCCGTTTCTAAGATTATCGCTTCCTTAATATACATCATATATTAATTTTAATTATAAAACTAGTGTTTTGAATATTGAGTAAATCGATAATTCGAATGTTTTATTGATGTTGGAATGTTGTTCGATGTTCGATACAGCGAGGGTCGATTGTGACGGTCGTGCAAGTTCGGGCACGTTCGTAACAACAACACGCGCACCTATTTAGTAAACTCGCACACCTTACTTGCGCCGATGCTAAGGCTGTAAGGTCATTTATGTAATTTATTGTGTTTATTTTTGTTTAGTATGTTTGTATTGTATTTTTAATATGGCGTACATTTAAATCATCTGCTGCTTTTCAAACTATATATTTGTGATATTTTAAGTTTTTTTTTAGTTCTTTTAACTATAAGATAGTAGTATTTGAAATGTTTACCCGTCGCACACGTGATGTTGTAGAGATGTAGTATTGGCGTTTGACAGTTTGTTTATTGGTGTCGGATTATTAATGGCTGTTAATTTGTTGAAAACTTAAACGTTCCTTTTGTTAAAAAAACAAACATTGTGTTTCTAAAGGTATAAATACTTCTGTCGACCTTCTTAGGGGTTAATTGTTACATTTAAATTGTGTATAAGAGTAAATTAAACCTTATTAAAATTTATAACTACATGCTTCACTTACAATCTAATATTGAAAATCTAATTTCACAACAATTTGTTAAAGCGTAAAAAAAACACTTATCCAATAAAGCATAGGCCTTCATAGTACAGTTTATGTTGCGAGATACAGACTTACACAATAAAATCATATTTACGCTAGATCATTACTCAAAAGCGATATTTCAGTAGGAGCCGTTAAATAGTGACACCTAGAGTGTTTTTTAAAAATTCTTGCGTCCATTAGTAGAGATCCCATTAATCCAAATAATTCCAAGTAGACATATTTCATAAACATTATATAAATTTTACATTAATTATTGACCGAGTACGTAGTAATTAAAAGCAGTACACCATTATTAGCCCGTTTCTACAGATTCGTTTATCAGAAACAGAATAGGACCCAGTGATGTTCCTTGTGGCAGTCCGTGTAGTCGGTGAAAGTGTTTCACTTCATATGTCCAGCTGACCTATCATTATGATCGGCGTTATTCATGTTATGTAACAATGTCCGAGTGTTCAATACATGCCGTCATTGATTTATGTCAGCGCACTTATTATGCTTGTACATTCTCCAGTACGTTGACGTGTCGTAGGCTGATTGCAGATTTGTAAATCAAATATTCACGCTGGTCGGACACTTGACAGTTCTAAAGGGATATTGTTTATTTACTAATTTTTATCCACTAAATTAGAAACAAAAACCAATTGACGGAGTGCGTGAAAATGGATAATTATTCTTCAAGTTCTTTAAGAAGTATTTATTTCTTAACGATAGATAGGCCATCTCGTTCAGGGTATTTGTTGGCTTGTAGACCACGTTTGAACATTAGTTTTATGTAAATTTGCATGTTTATGTTCTAACATATAATCCTCCATCCACATCCTTTATTTTGTTGCACAAATGCAAGTTTCACGAAATTTACATATTTATAAATTGACCTGTCATTAATGGTAACACTCCAAGCTATTTCAGCTCAGCCATAAGTTGTTTTCATCCTTAAAAAATATTAAGTGTACTTTTGTGTATACTTGTATCTCCAAGAATACAAGGCAATTAATTTTCTGGCCAATTTAAAGCCCGCTTTCGATCTTGTAACACTGCTTTGTTTAGTGAAAGCTGTGGGGCGACTGAGTTGCAACTCCTTCGTTCTCTCATGAGGCAGATAGTTTCAACCCTTCAGTTAAGCGTAAACAATTACTACTACGAACACTAAAAGGGTATATAACTTACATATAATTTCAGTAACGCGTGTTGCAATGCATATACTTGATATAAAAATATATTTTATGTAAATTATCACGTTTTAAACTGTTTTGTAACAGTTATCTCGAGAAGTATTAGTTTGTAACGTTACCAATTACTTAATGTAAATTACCACATTTTAGACAGTTTTGTAACAGTTATCTCGAGAAGTATTAGTTTGTAACGTCACCAAATACTTTATGTAAATTATCACGTGTTAAAAGGTTTTGTAAAATAGTTGTTTCGAGAAATATTAGTTTGTAATGTTACCAATACTTGATGTAAATTATCACGTTTTAAACAGTGTTGTAACACATTTGTCTCGAAAAAATATTAGTTTCAAACGTTACCAACCACAGACCTTACGTAACAGGATTAAATACTTCCTCTTAATGAGAGAAAGTGATTGGAAAGCGTGGATTTTCATAAGTACTTTGATAATCTTGGAAGCGGTTTTATGATGTGTAAATAAAGAATAAAGTAAATATACAATTAAAATCAAAATGATATACCGACACAAAATAAAAAGACCAAATCAGCACCAAGTGCCTTTTATTGCTTATTATTATTTTATTGCTCTTTATTGATTGATTAAAGTTTCAAACTTTTCAAATTTGATTAATTTAAACGTTAAGCTTTTTTAAATTTCTTTACTGGTAATGACTGAAAAGAGAATCTACTAAAAATTAAGATTTAAGAATATTTTTACTGAAAAATTGTAACCTTTTAATCAACAGTCAACGCACCGACAGATGTTTCCACACAATTATACGTACAAATTGTACACCAACAATTGTTCACGGCTAAGTGTTTGTATTGAAGTAATAACATTTGTATAGTAAGTTGTGCCCTTTCTTTGTATTCCTTTAAAAATTGGATGGTCGATGCTTATTACATGATTAATTGAATTCGAAAAATTTTTAAATAAATATTGTATTGGAATGGGATAATCCATTCTAAACATGTCTAAATAAAAATAATGTTCACACTAATTTTCACAATATTGCTTCACTCTGTTTCATTATTAATACGCCGATCGTATAGATGGGTAAATATGAGTGGTAAATGAGTGTAATCATTGTTACTAACTAAGTCAGACTGTTCCTAAGAAAGAGCCATTTATTGATCACCCTATCGCCAGTTCAACTAAGAGAGTTAAGCTCAACGTAGAATCCGAACCATGAATAATTGATCTTTTTTCAGCTAACTGACAAATCTAATATTCAGTTCTCCTCTATACACAACATCCACTGTCGATGACAACCATTGAGCGGACGTCATGATGGTATCAGGAGGACCGAGCATAGAAGTTATCATCTACAACCTGCACGCTGTTCCCAAATAGCTTACAACAAGTGGTTGGTTGATTTACTTCCAAATAAAAAAAGAAAAAAAACTACTTTTAATAGACTCTCTCGATCAAACACCCCCAGTTTTTAAATTGAAGTTCAAATCATTTAGGCTAATGTATAATATTTGATTCGGTGTGATTTATTTTCAAAAACACCATAGTTAAACTAATTTGTAAATCTTAAAGTAAACCGAAACAAATCCTTAATATTCCCATTATCTGTTTGTTCTCAGTGGAGGTCTGTAGAGCGGGGTTTCTGGAGGCTCTAACTCAATACCAGATCGCATTAATGATTATGTGGACCTTTCCGAACGACAACAAACAAAGACTTGAGTACAATGGTCTATTGTGGTTCGATCCAGTTTAACCTCGTTCTTCCCAATGGGAAATGAGACACAGCCGTCATGGATGAGGGAACCACCCTCGCCCGTGACCTGGAGGCGGCGTTGTATGGATGCGGCTTGTCTCCGCTGTTTACAGTTCTCATTATAACAAATTGGTTAGATAAACGGTGGTAAATATTGACTATACAGAGGGGTGTTAACAATGGCACAGCAATCAATTCTGTTAGTTTCCAGCCCATTTTTTGAAGACACAGTTCAATATTTCTACCTATGATAAGTTTTCACGGTTGATATGATTCTGTGAAAGTTTTTCACTGTCATTTTTTATTATTTGGGTTAACATTTCAGTTTGATAGTCTGGATGACACTTTTTAACCTGATATACGATAGTTATTACGGATCGGATCCTTGAAATAGAAAGCCATGTTTTTGGCGTTTTTTTCGTGAAGCGAATCGGTCACCTCAAGAGTTCATTATACTTGATTCTCTCAGCCATAGATTCCTAGTAGTCGTGTCTGACTCTGGTGTTAGTTTCAGAGGATGTTATCAGATGATACGTCCGTAGGAACTGACAATTATACGGATCCCACAATGTGTCAGCAAGTCCAATTGTTATCGGGTTATGGCAACTATTGGCAGCTTACAAGATAAACTGGCAAGTCTTGGCAAGTTGGAAACCTGTTTATCTTTCGAGGCCAAAGTCTGGCTGTCTGATCGAGAATTTCGCTTAGCCAGTTTGACCTCAAGGTTACTTAATCCCTGACATTGCTGTGAGAACCGAGGAAATCTGCGACTTCCAATAATGTATTCGTTACATTTTGTTTTTATTTGTGTTGAGGAGCAAAAAACTTGTTTTGGATGTGTCAAATGTCAGTCTGAATCATAGTTTTTATTATTTTTTGTACTATATGAAGTATGTTTGGGATAGTACATACTAATATCAAGCATCTTTATTCTATAAATATTATCTCTGTTTGTATCTAGAGCCCTACCATGCAAATGGAGATATAATTGCTTACAGGCTTAGAAGATTATTTTACTATTCAGGAATAGGTACTTAATATAAACTCGTTCTCTGTTCACTTCTGAGACAAGAAACGGGCTCTGTGTAGAGGGTAAACTTCACAGTTCATGGATGGAGTCCAAAAGGAAGTAGAAAGACTGACTAGAAAACAGCCTTGATCTAGTAGTTCTGGAAGGAAGCGTCTTATTACTTAACATAAAACAGCCTTGATCTAGTAGTTCTGGAAGGAAGCGTCTTATTACTTAACATAAAACAGCCTTGATCTAGTAGTTCTGGAAGGAAGCGTCTTATTACTTAACATAAAACAGCCTTGATCTAGTAGTTCTGGAAGGAAGCGTCTTATTACTTAACATAAAACAGCCTTGATCTAGTAGTTCTGGAAGGAAGCGTCTTATTACTTAACATAAAACAGCCTTGATCTAGTAGTTCTGGAAGGAAGCGTCTTATTACTTAACATAAAACAGCCTTGATCTAGTAGTTCTGGAAGGAAGTGTCTTATTACTTAACATAAAACAGCCTTGATCTAGTAGTTCTGGAAGGAAGCGTCTTATTACTTAACATAAAACAGCCTTGATCTAGTAGTTCTGGAAGGAAGCGTCTTATTACTTAACATAAAACAGCCTTGATCTAGTAGTTCTGGAAGGAAGCGTCTTATTACTTAACATAAAACAGCCTTGATCTAGTAGTTCTGGAAGGAAGCGTCTTATTACTTAACATAAAACAGCCTTGATCTAGTAGTTCTGGAAGGAAGCGTCTTATTACTTAACATAAAACAGCCTTGATCTAGTAGTTCTGGAAGGAAGCGTCTTATTACTTAACATAAAACAGCCTTGATCTAGTAGTTCTGGAAGGAAGCGTCTTATTACTTAACATAAAACAGCCTTGATCTAGTAGTTCTGGAAGGAAGCGTCTTATTACTTAACATAAAACAGCCTTGATCTAGTAGTTCTGGAAGGAAGCGTCTTATTACTTAACATAAAACAGCCTTGATCTAGTAGTTCTGGAAGGAAGCGTCTTATTACTTAACATAAAACAGCCTTGATCTAGTAGTTCTGGAAGGAAGCGTCTTATTACTTAACATAAAACAGCCTTGATCTAGTAGTTCTGGAAGGAAGCGTCTTATTACTTAACATAAAACAGCCTTGATCTAGTAGTTCTGGAAGGAAGCGTCTTATTACTTAACATAAAACAGCCTTGATCTAGTAGTTCTGGAAGGAAGCGTCTTATTACTTAACATAAAACAGCCTTGATCTAGTAGTTCTGGAAGGAAGCGTCTTATTACTTAACATAAAACAGCCTTGATCTAGTAGTTCTGGAAGGAAGCGTCTTATTACTTAACATAAAACAGCCTTGATCTAGTAGTTCTGGAAGGAAGCGTCTTATTACTTAACATAAAACAGCCTTGATCTAGTAGTTCTGGAAGGAAGCGTCTTATTACTTAACATAAAACAGCCTTGATCTAGTAGTTCTGGAAGGAAGCGTCTTATTACTTAACATAAAACAGCCTTGATCTAGTAGTTCTGGAAGGAAGCGTCTTATTACTTAACATAAAACAGCCTTGATCTAGTAGTTCTGGAAGGAAGCGTCTTATTACTTAACATAAAACAGCCTTGATCTAGTAGTTCTGGAAGGAAGCGTCTTATTACTTAACATAAAACAGCCTTGATCTAGTAGTTCTGGAAGGAAGCGTCTTATTACTTAACATAAAACAGCCTTGATCTAGTAGTTCTGGAAGGAAGCGTCTTATTACTTAACATAAAACAGCCTTGATCTAGTAGTTCTGGAAGGAAGCGTCTTATTACTTAACATAAAACAGCCTTGATCTAGTAGTTCTGGAAGGAAGCGTCTTATTCCTTAACATAAAACAGCCTTGATCTAGTAGTTCTGGAAGGAAGCGTCTTATTACTTAACATAAAACAGCCTTGATCTAGTAGTTCTGGAAGGAAGCGTCTTATTACTTAACATAAAATAGCCTTGATCTAGTAGTTCTGGAAGGAAGCGTCTTATTACTTAACATAAAACAGCCTTGATCTAGTAGTTCTGGAAGGAAGCGTCTTATTACTTAACATAAAACCTTCAAATGTACACTGGTTGAGCTAGATATTTCATCAATGAAATCAATGTGTCTGCGTTAGTTACGATCGATATTTCATGGTAGCACTGTGTCTGCGCTAGTTACGATCGATATTTCATGGAAGCACTGTGTCTGCGCTAGTTGCGATCGATATTTCATGGAAGCACTGTGTCTGCGCTAGTTGCGATCGATATTTCATCAATGAAATCAATGTGTCTGCGCTAGTTACGATCGATATTTCACGGAAGCACTGTGTCTGCGCTAGTTACGATCGATATTTCATCAATGAAATCAATGTGTCTGCGCTAGTTACGATTGATATTTCATGGGAGCACTGTGTCTGCGCTAGTTACGATCGATATTTCATGGAAGCACTGTGTCTGCGCTAGTTACGATCGATATTTCATGGAAGCACTGTGTCTGCGCTAGTTGCGATTGATATTTCATGGAAGCACTGTGTCTGCGCTAGTTGCGATCTATATTTCATGGAAGCACTGTGTCTGCGCTAGCTACGATCGATATTTCATGGAAGCACTGTGTCTGTGCTAGTTGCGATCGATATTTCACGGAAGCACTGTGTCTGCGCTAGTTACGATCGATATTTCATGGAAGCACTGTGTCTGCGCTAGTTGCGATCGATATTTCATGGAAGCACTGTGTCTGCGCTAGTTACGATCGATATTTCATGGAAGCACTATGTCTGCGCTAGTTACGAACGATATTTCATGGAAGCACTGTGTCTCCGCTAGTTACGATCGATATTTCATGGGAGCACTGTGTCTGCGCTAGTTACGATCGATATTTCACGGAAGCACTGTGTATGTGCTAGTTGCGATCGATATTTCATGGAAGCACTGTGTCTGCGCTAGCTACGATCGATATTTCACGGAAGCACTGTGTATGTGCTAGTTGCGATCGATATTTCATGGAAGCACTGTGTCTGCGCTAGCTACGATCTTTATTTCTGGAAGCACTGTGTCTGCGCTAGTTGCAATCTTTATTTCATGGAAGCACAGTGTCTGCGCTAGTTAAGATCGTTATTTCTGGAAGCACTGTGTCTGCGCTAGTTACGATCGATATTTCTGGAAGCATAGTGTCTGCGCTTGTTCCGATCGATATTTTATTGAAGTACTGTATCTGCGCTATTTACGAACGCTATCTTACTTGATCCATCTGTGTACGATGGTACAATCGATATTTCATTGATCATTGAGTAGTATGCGTTGACACTGTGATAGTCGACCTAGAATTCATTAAGGGCATAGTTATAAACCGATCGATATTCCGATATATTTTATACATTACATTAAGGTATAATATACAAATATGACTTGTACTTTATTGCACGTAGCATAAAACACCTTCCTTACATGTATTCGAATATTTGACTATATGTCATATATATCTACTACTAGTAGAAAACTACAATGTGAGGAAGTTCTTCCTGACCAGAGCACTTCACATGCCATAAGCACGGCCATGGCCTAGACAATTGTACATGATTGGACTAATCAGCCAAGTTGCCGGCCACAACTACGCCTACGCAAGCGTTATCGACTAAATTTTTGCAATACAGAATTTCTGCAAACTGAAGTAGTTCATAGCAAGATGGCGTTGCACGACTGCTGAATGGCTGTTAACCACGCTAACAATTAATTCAACAAACACTTTTTGATTTTTTTTAACCTTAACAAACCTATAAATTTATCTGCAGTCTGACGTGTGGTGCTTAAAATTTTAGGTAATATTAACATGCAATCGTAAACTTTCTTTCAATGTTGAGTGATTAATACTATATAAAATTGAGACCAAAACAGAAAATAACTGTAACAAGGCACAGTTAACAAAGTTACAAGTATACAACATGTGAATAAGGTACGTACCTAGCCGAGAATCGGCGTTGGGCGCACAGTGACAAAAATAGCATATAAGTGGAAAATTTTATTTGGCAGTCTTTGAATTGGCTAGAGTACATCACAACTTATACAGGTGGGTTGCCAGATGGCTTGAATCCTACTTTGTGTCTTACAGAATGAGCTCTTCAGTCCATTGTTGTCTACCTAGACATCTGTCTGACTTGTTTATTTTTGTCGTCTTTGACCTGGTCAAGTTTTATTTACAGGGTGGCTTTGTATATATCAATAGTAGGTATTCCGTATTTAAATAATTTAAGTTGATATTGGCATAAGAAAATTAAGTGGAAACTAACATAGTAAAAATTATGTGCGTCAAAACTCTAGTTTTGTTATAAATTGCTTTGTTTTTACAAACTAACTAAGCGATTATAAATGATAGTAAAAAGTGGGATGGCAGCTTATAAAAAAGGGCTTGAACCTCATTATATAGGGTTTCCATAAAGTCCTTACTCTAGATATTTTTTTTAACGAGTTGGAAGAAATTAATTTCTTTTGGCCTATGTCATAGATTTATTAGGGTGTATTTTCTTAAGTATCTGGACATATTTTAGATCCCCGAAAAAGTGGGTTTAAGGGCAACACAACATTTTAAAAGCGAAGCACTTTAAAGTAATAATGTTAAGGGTTTGTAAAAACAAGAAGGAGAAAACTAGACATCACAATTTCAAACCTACCGAAAGTGGTGGTCATCTAAAATTGTGCTGGATAGACCTTACTGGAAAATCCGCAAAAAAAGGTTTGTATAAAGATTACACACTGATAACCAATCTTATAAAACTTGGTATGCTTCTGAATATTCTATGCCATATTAAAAAGATAAATAAATAAATTTCATTGCTGTTCTCCTACCAATTGCTAATAAGCACTAAACTTGGAAAATAAGTGAGTTGAGCTTTGGGAACATTTTTCTATTTTAGTGTTTCGGCTGTAAATGAACAGAAAATTAGTACCTTATAATTATAATAACTCACCAAAGTTATTTATATTCATTTATTATAAATAGGCTGTTCATTTGTCATTGGGCTATTAATTAATGACACTTTCTAAGAAATAGTCGGCCTTAGTTTGTAACAATGACTACATTCGCTCATCTACACTCATCACACTCATTCGAAATCCATATTCGCCCATATCTTGACGATCGGCGTCTTATGAATGAATAAATGAAATGAACAAACAAAAAATTATAAACCTGGGAAATAAACATCGATGTTGCGTAAGAAAGGTGCGTCAAATTGTAAATCCACTGGGAAGTTGGATTATTGTTTCAAGTGGTCAGATAAGATAACCAATAATACTAACAAATAGTGTTATATGCTCCATGGAACTGACACTTTATAGTGTATTCGATGGCGATTGGCGAGTTCGTTTCCCGCCACTTTGACATTGAGGTTAAGGACATCAGCTGTTGAGATCATGGATTGTAATACACCGACCGGTCACTTAAAGGACACGTCGGCTGGTTCAATAAAACAACACCGAAGATGTCTCAGAAATGGAGATGAACTGGCAAAACAAGTTGAAGCGCTCGATTACTGTCATATTTACTAGTCTCACAGAGTAAGTTACTGTGCATAGAGTAATAAAAAAATGTGTGTGTACTGAACACTCACAGTTGTCGGATGTAAAGTTCCCGATAACAAACAAGCTCAAGGATGCCCAGAATAGTTGAATGTGCTCACGGATGTTCTGATTTTTTAAACATTTTATTTCATAAAAATATATATATAGGCTTACAATGTTTTTATTAATGTTATCCATAAATAATTCAGTGAAGGCTTATAGGTTATTAGCTTTGTTATGTTCTATTCATTTCCGCCTCATTGCTATTCGGATTGAAAGATGTTCACTATATAAGGTAATCTAAGAAAAATTGCTATCAATAGCAGTTAATTTATTGAAGTTTCTAATTATGGTCGCGAGCACTTAAATCACCGAGGGCTTCGCCCCTCTCCCTTCGCTACGGGGCGTGGAAAATTCCTTCCGGTTCTCAACCAATCTAGACGCCCCTAGAAAGTGTGATAATTTCTTATCAAAAGTTAAAGTTAATGGTCGTCTTATTTTACTAGGCGAAGTTAGGGCTAATAAGCCCATCTACCACTTAGTGGTCATAACGGAAATCGAAACTGGCATTAGTGGTATGCCACCGCCTTCGCTACGGCTGCTTCTTATTACAACTCCCTGATTGGTGGTTGAGACTCATCCAGATCACATCTTTGCAAACTTATTATATATAGCAGTGGCGCCTTATATATAAAGACATCCATCGGCCGACTAGTCAGTGTGTATGAGTTTAGTCTACAGTGTCAGAGTGGCAGTTTGGAGTATCAGTGGCAGTGTGAATCTTCAGTCTTCAGCCTGCAGTGGAAGAGACAGTAAAGTGATAAGTGTTAAACAGTGACAGTCCACGAACAATGGCTGATATTGAGTGAAATCATTAGTAAATGTCTCATACTGTGTAATACACTTAGTTATCGAGTATTAATACAAGTAACAGTTAATATCTAGAGAGTGCAATCGCATTCTTATTTAGGACCTTGTTTGGACTATAATGATTTGTTGAAATTACGTTTATTTGTGTAAAACTACTCTTTTGAAGAAATATCATTCCATTTTCTACATTTAGAATTACTGTTTGCTTCATGGTATAGAAAGTCAACTGCAGAACAAATATTTATTATTTGAAATTTGGAAAATGCACTAACAAGTTGGTGGTTAAGGCTGCAGACAGATTATTGCAATTCGCTTATTTCTTTGAGGATCCTCCTCTTTGGCACTTGTCGTAACTCGAGCATACTCCCGTGATCCATACATCTCATACTTGTTGGAGTTGTTGTATACATTTTCATTAATATGCACCTTTAAAGTAATAAATTTCATATTTTTTTGCTTCATTGTTAGAAGACGCACTTTTTAAATACTTTAAATCTTAGTTTATTGTTTAAGTGATAGGTGCGAAGTTGTTTCTGGTTTTTTATACCAACGTGATGTACATATATCTAGTATTCACTGGAATGTAGGATAGTGAGTGACAACTGAGAACGAAAGGATATTTACACTCCGAAGTGTTGTGTAATTGTTTATTATTATTTATTATTATTATTATTATTTATTGTAATTGTGACACCATGACAACAAATATCGATCGTGATGATCAATTTAAAACCAATAAATAACGTACAATTATTATTACTATTATTACATTTTTATTGCTTTTAAAAAGATAACTCCACAATTGATATAGATTACAAGTTGAAATGCGACATAGCAGCTATGCTGAACTACATAGAAATAGACCAATATTCTTTAACATACTTGTGTAGTACACTATCAATTAAAATTATTATTAGACGTCAAAAATAAGATTTTATGAATTATAGTAGGCTTATACAACATTTCTTATTGTTTCAGCTAATTTTGAAAATTGAATGTGCAATAACAGATGGTCGGAGCATTAGGTTCTATCTGTTCATTGGTGACTTTGTGTTGTAAAAGAATAGCATCGGAGATGGTACAATTAACGTTTAGATTTAAAGCCTGAAAAAAAGGTTAAGGTTAAGAAAACTTCATTTTCATTTTCCAATGAGAATTTATGGTTAAGAAGCGTCCTCTAACTTTAAACCAGGAGAAAGGTTCAGATAATTCTAAACTACCTTGTTGTAAGGGACTTTTTAACAATCTGAAAGGATGCGTCATCCCTGTCAACCCTTGCGTTAATCTCTGAGGCGCCTACTGTTGACACTTGGGTTAATCAATAGTCTCCTTGTTAATATTTCGTTACAACAACCAGCGTGGCCAGGTATCGAAATAAAGCTCTAGTAATATTAACCTATAAAAAATTACACAAAGTGAGAAACCCTAGACTAACTAATTTTTTACGTTTTCTTATATAGTTTTCATCTGCCAATCGCAATAAATAATAACAAAACTTTAAATACATTTTTTAATTGTTAGATGATATGTAGCATGACATAGTTTGATGGTAACAAATACTTACCAAGTACCATTTTTATATTAAAAAAATTTTCGTCCACCAAAGTGAGAAACCCCCGACTAACTAATCATCTCCGTTTCCTTAGTTGTTCATCTGACATTTGAAAATCGTAATAAATTAGCCTATTGCAAAATTTTAAACACAAAAATGTTTTATTTTTAGAAAACTTTAATTTGATATGCAGAATGACATAGTTTGATGTTAAAAGTTTTCATATAACCCCATTTTAATTGGAAAAATGAGGTTTCGTTGACATTTCAAAAACCAATAGAATACATGACAAACCCTTAAATACAGATTGATTTTTTAAGCCCTTTAATTTGACGTATATTTAAAAAATTTTATCTAAAGCTATTATTATTTTACAAAATTTTACCGGTTTTAGAAATTTGGAGGAAACTGACCAATCTCTGGTAATATTGGATACAAATTTTATATGCTTGTGATGTACATAAGAGCTATAGTAACACCAACTTTAAAAACCAAAAAGGTTTTGCAATTAGAGATACCCTGCCCCTAAGGGTAAGAATAATTGAACATTTTTATATAAAAATTATAAGGCTTTGAAGGTCTTAAAATGAGGTTTACACGACGTATTTCACAATTTGTCATTTTCGAGATTCGAACTTGTGATAATCATTTTTGGGTACCCTAAACTTTCAGTTACACTGTATTTTAAATGTGACAAAAGCAACAATGGGACGTTCGTCGTATGTCATTTATTAGGTTTACAGTTTATTGCATCGCTCTATGTCAAACTGGTCGACTACAGGAGATTGTGGCCTGGTGTTTTGAAAAGCCCCGCATATAAAGAAGCTTAATTGAACAATATTCGTGAAATTTATTGCAAAAATTTAAAAGTAACACCAAATGTTAGTTAAGTCTATTACTATTACACGGAAAGTTAAATACGTTCCATCCCACCCAATATACAATGTCACAAGAATTCCCAATAAAACGTAAAAGTATATAAAACCATTAAAATATTTAAAAGGTCCCGGATCGAATATGCAATGTCACATGAATATCTAACAATAACACATGAATGGCTAGCAATGTCACATTTATATCAAACAATAGCACATGAATGATTAGCAATGTCACATGACTATACAACTACGTCACATGAGTATCCAACAATTTCACATGAATGTAAAACACTGTCACATGAATCTTCTATGCATAAAAATAATATATAACGATTAAAACAGTGTTTAAAAAGTCCTGGACCTATTATCCACTAATGTCACAAAATTCCTCAATACGCCCTAAAATATTATTAGGACTATTATTACAACCATTAAAAACACATGTACAGTATATTAATTTCATTTATTACTTGTTTGTTGGCAGCGTGTTTCTATTTGTCATTTTGCCATCAATATGAAAATACTAAATTAACACGTATCTTTTGTTATCACTCTGTTGTTTAGGGAAATTTTTGACAGAATATTACCCTTTTGACTTTCGGAATGCAATTATTTTTACCTCCGATTATTCGAAACACAATATTGTTCATTCATCTGATATTATCATTATTATTATAAATAATTTCTTTATTCGTTGACTTTTCAATAAATAAATAGATTTAAAATGGCATAGATTCAGATTCACCGAAATTATTTACGATACGTATCCTTTTGGAAATACAGTAGCACACCTTAATTTCTAATAATAAATCTCAAAAATATACTATTATTTGAAGGAAAAAAAGATCATTGATTATGCTATCCCACTGTAGATAGATTTAATTGTTGTAAGTGACTGTATATTTTAATTTATAGGACAAAATAAGAAAAGTAATACACAATAATTTTAAAACTATTTCTAATCTATGTGAAAAAATGTAATATAAAAATAATATAACTATTAGACTACTTTTTAATAGAAATAAAATACACTCACAATGGTTCAAATGCTCTGCAAAACTTGCAACTCTGTCACCAAGTGGTAGGAAACAAAAAACAAGCACATGTACTCACAAATATCCAAGATCATTTTACTAAAACAAAACCCAAACAAAAAATACCAAACACGAAACACAAAATATCCCTCACAAAAAGCACAGGTATAGAAATGTCCAGACAAGTCCGACCGACAGTAGAGAGGCGAACGTACTGGCTAGCCACGCCGAGGCACAAATAAACAGCTGTTAGCCATCGCGTGGGGGGAGGGGGGCAGCGAACTCCGGTAATCCGTCGATATTACCACTTTCCTTCCTGTGGCGGACTTTCAATAGCGCCTGCTAGTGGCGGTCGGCAACCTGCGTGACGCAGGCTGACTTGTATCAAAGGGTGTATTCAACAATGTCACATGAATATCCAACAATGTCACATGAATGCCTACTAAAGTCACAAGGATATCGAAAAACGTCACATGAATATCCAAAAAGTCACACGAATACCCAACAACGTCACTTGAATATCCAAAAAGTCACAAGAATACCCAACAATGTCACTTGAATATCCAACTATGTAAAGCGTAAATCCAGCAACGCCACATGCATATCCATCAACGTCACATGGATATCCAAGAACAACAAAACAATGACACATGAATATCCAATAATTTCACATGATTATCCAGTTATTCCAAGGTTTGTTCCAAAATGACGGTTAAATTTAAGAAGATGAGAAAAAAGAAAGTGTAAAAGAGGAAACAAATATTAAAAAATGATATTTCTCTTGTAAACATCATGGCATTTTTATTAATTCTTCTTTATTCAATAGTAAAATAATATTAAAATTAAACAGAAAAGTTAACTGACTTACAATTCTCACCCTTCTACTTCCCAACTACCACATGATTAGTTTTATTAGTGAGAATGCATTACTTCCTAACCCTTGCACTATGTAATAAATATACACGAACAAGACTAAACTGTACTATAATTGTTCAGAAAGTACGATTGAGACACGAACGTACGATATGTATCACATGTCCCACGTTAGTTTTGGTGAAGGTTTTAACCCTTGGTTGTATGGCCTCTTTTAATTTGTCTATCATATTAGCCTCACATGGTGGCACATTATTTTATACGTTTTCCGTGCCCTGTACGAGTGTAGTCAGGTGCAGAGAGTAGTGTATTGGGAGAGAGTACTGTATTGGGGAGTCACCCAAATATTGCTTTATTTTAGATGGCCTCATGACACTTATTGTATTTAAGGTGTTTGGGATTTTTTTCTAGCTGTAGTCACATTTTGGCTACGTAAATTAACAGGCCATCAGGTATAGTTTTGCAGTATAGTGTATATTTGCAATAAGTCAACTGACCAACAGGTTATATTACAGATACGATGTGTTACTTGACCAGCAAGTCTTACGTATTATGGTTACGATGAGTTGTTTAGCCAACAACTCTACGTATTGTGGTTATGAAGAGTTGTTTGACCAACAAGTCTTACTTATTATGGTTACGATAAGTTATTTGATCAATAAGTCTACTTTTTATGGTTACGATGAGTTGTTTGATCAACAAGTCTACGTATTGTGGTTACGATGAGTTGTTTGACCAGCAAGTCTTACGTATTATGGTTACGATGAGTTGTTTAGCCAACAACTCTACGTATTGTGGTTATGAAGAGTTGTTTGACCAACAAGTCTTACTTATTACGGTTACGATAAGTTATTTGATCAATAAGTCTACTTTTTATGGTTACGATGAGTTGTTTGATCAACAAGTCTACGTATTGTGGTTACGATGAGTTGTTTGACCAACAAGTCTTACTTATTATGGCTACGATAAGTTATTTGATCAATAAGTCTACTTTTTATGGTTACGATGAGTTGTTTGATCAACAAGTCTACGTATTGTGGTTACGATGAGTTGTTTGACCAACAAGTCTTACGTATTATGGTTACGATAAGTTATTTGATCAACAAGTCTACGTATTGTGGTTACGATGAGTTGTTTGATCAACAAGTCTACGTATTGTGGTTACGATGAATTGTTTGACCAACAAGTCTTACGTATTGTGGTTACGATGAGTTGTTTGATCAACAAGTCTTACGTATTGTGGTTACGATGAGTAGTTTGACCAACAAGTCTTACGTATTATGGTTACGATAAGTTATTTGATCAATAAGTCTACTTTTTATGGTTACGATGAGTTGTTTGATCAACAAGTCTACGTATTGTGGTTACGATGAGTTGTTTGACCAGCAAGTCTTACGTATTATGGTTACGATGAGTTGTTTAGCCAACAACTCTACGTATTGTGGTTATGAAGAGTTGTTTGACCAACAAGTCTTACTTATTACGGTTACGATAAGTTATTTGATCAATAAGTCTACTTTTTATGGTTACGATGAGTTGTTTGATCAACAAGTCTACGTATTGTGGTTACGATGAGTTGTTTGACCAACAAGTCTTACTTATTATGGCTACGATAAGTTATTTGATCAATAAGTCTACTTTTTATGGTTACGATGAGTTGTTTGATCAACAAGTCTACGTATTGTGGTTACGATGAGTTGTTTGACCAACAAGTCTTACGTATTATGGTTACGATAAGTTATTTGATCAATAAGTCTACTTTTTATGGTTACGATGAGTTGTTTGATCAACAAGTCTACGTATTATGGTTACGATGAATTGTTTGACCAACAAGTCTTACGTATTATGGTTACGATGAGTTGTTTGATCAACAAGTCTACGTATTGTAGTTACGATGAATTGTTTGACCAACAAGTCTTACGTATTATGGTTACGATAAGTTATTTGATCAATAAGTCTACTTTTTATCGTTACGATGAGTTGTTTGATCAACAAGTCTACGTATTGTAGTTACGATGAGTTGTTTGACCGACAAGTCTTACGTATTATGGTTACGATAAGTTATTTGATCAATAAGTCTACTTTTTATGGTTACGATGAATTGTTTGGCCAACATATGTACGTATTATGGTAACTTGGACTACAGGTAGTCCATATTTGTGGTTGCAATAGGTTTAATATTTAGAAAGATATTATCAATTTTAGTTTAACATTGCGATATTTCTACACAGCATCTTTCAGCTTCATAATCTACTTTGACAACCAGAACCGTTATAAAATGGGCGTGTGTTACAAACTTGTTGTGACACATATAAAGTGCGTACTGTGATTGCCATTTCAAGTGCACTTTCTGAGCAAGTGTAGAAATGTCAAAATGAGGAAACAAAGGCGCCATTTTATTTGTCTTTCAAGCTTCGTGGTAATGGATTTACATTGTTTTCAAAGTCAAGTGACCGAAAGTCGAATTCATTGGCAAGTTCTATCTAGTTTAACTAATAGATCTAACTTAACTGGCATTCTAAATAAACGAATCCAACAAATTACAATAAATCGTACTATAAATTAATATTATTATTAATGTCATACAGTGGAAATAATTATTATTATCATTCAGATAAGAGACGATGACACAGCTGGTACAAACTTAACGGCAAATATGAACGATTACATGACTATAAGATAAGTGTGGATGGCCTTTGTAGTCTGGTTACTAACTAAGGTCAACTGTTCCATAGAAAGAGCCATTTAATGAATAAATAAAAGTAAAAAAAAATTATTAATAGCCCAATAGCCTAAGAAACTAAGGGACCTACAGTTTCGCGTGAAGTCGGAACCACATAGTATTGTCTGATTTTCAGGTAATGAGATGCCTGATACACAGTTCTCATCTCTAAACAACTACCAGCCAACATGGACACCCATGTTCTCAAGTCTGCTCTCTAGTAGTGGTCATGCCGAAGGCAACCATTAAGTGGACGCCGTGTCGGTTGGTATTAGGATGACTGAGAACAGAACCAGTCGCCTTCATCAATTTAAAAGTAACATAAATAATTTATTTTAAGAATTTTTCGTACATGAAACTATAAAAAGTAAACGTCAAATTGCTAATAACGTGACACTGACAGGCCATTTTGGATACAAGCGTTTGGTGGCCAACCAGATAAGCAGTAGGTCTTCACTTTCAAACTTATTGTGGGTCTTTGCAACATGCTGCCAAGTTTGTCAAGTTTATCAGATAAAACGACAAATTTGACGCTATGCACGAAGAAAATAAAGCCTCAAAAATATTATAGCACTTGTTCAAAAAGAAAAAAGAAACTATCAATCATATAATCACCAAAATTAAGTTAGAGATTCGTGCAAACTAGTTTTCGTAAAATTACCAATTTTAATTTTGACAAGCCTCTTAAGTCCTGGAAACTACTATGTAATGTATCTTAAAACGTCACTCGGAAGCGTGGTAGCTTAGTTAGACGTAAACCATAAGTTCACTTTGCAAGATTGATCATGAACTTTTGTTTGTCTCAATACTAATAAAGTATATTATCTTCCTTTGGTTTCAACTTATATAATGGTATACAAAATCAATTATAAGTTAAAACAAGCTATGGATTTTAGCTGTAGCGAAGTTGTTTAAACCCAGCTTCATAAGTTAAAAGTTGTCAGTTCGATCCCAATCAGAGTCGTTACAAATTTTGAAATGGGTCAACTGATAACCACCGGCTGTTCATTTGTCATATGGCTATTAATTAATGATTCTTTCTATTGAATAGTCGGCCTTAGTTTGTAAAAATGACTACATTCGCTCAAATATACTTATCACACACATTCGAAATCCAGTTTCGCTCATACCTTGAAGATCGGCGTCTTAGAATAAATATATAATCATCACTCCAGTGACAGGGAGAGGTCCGTGCTGGGAAGTACAGGACAGTGATTTACGTAAGTAGGTGCTCGCTTTATTAATGAATCATCACTCCAGTGACAGGAAGAGGTCCGTGCTGGGAAGTACAGGACAGTGATTTACGTAAGTAGGTGCTCGCTTTATTAATGAATCATCACTCCAGTGACAAGGAGAGGTCCGTCCTGGGAAGTACAGGACAATGATTTACGTAAGTAGGTGCTCGCTTTATTAATGAATCATCACTCCAGTGACAGGGAGAGGTCCGTCCTGGGAAGTACAGGACAATGATTTACGTAAGTAGGTGCTCGCTTTATTAATAAATCATCACTACAGTGACAGGGAAAGGTCCGTGCTGGGAAGTACAGGACAATGATTTACGTAAGTAGGTGCTCGCTTTATTAATAAATCATCACTACAGTGACAGGGAGAGGTCCGTGCTGGGAAGTACAGGACAGTGATTTACGTAAGTAGGTGCTCGCTTTATTAATGAATCATCACTCCAGTGACAGGGAGAGGTCCGTCCTCGGAAGTACAGGACAGTGATTTACGTAAGTAGGTGCTCGCTTTATTAATGAATCATCACTCCAGTGACAGGGAGAGGTCCGTGCTGGGAAGTACAGGACAGTAATTTACGTAAGTAGGTGCTCGCTTTATTAATGAATCATCACTCCAGTGACAGGGAGAGGTCCGTGCTGGGAAGTACAGGACAATGATTTACGTAAGTAGGTGCTCGCTTTATTAATGAATCATCACTCCAGTGACAGGGAGAGGTCCGTGCTGCGAAGTACAGGACAGTGATTTACGTAAGTAGGTGCTCGCTTTATTAATGAATCATCACTCCAGTGACAGGGAGAGGTCCGTGCTGGGAAGTACAGGACAGTGATTTACGTAAGTAGGTGCTCGCTTTATTAATGAATCATCACTCCAGTGACAGGGAGAGGTCCGTGCTGGGAAGTACAGGACAGTGATTTACGTAAGTAGGTGCTCGCTTTATTAATGAATCATCACTCCAGTGACAGGGAGAGGTCCGTGCTGGGAAGTACAGGACAATGATTTACGTAAGTAGGTGCTCGCTTTATTAATGAATCATCACTCCAGTGACAGGGAGAGGTCCGTCCTGGGAAGTACAGGACAATGATTTACGTAAGTAGGTGCTCGCTTTATTAATGAATCATCACTCCAGTGACAGGGAGAGGTCCGTGCTGGGAAGTACAGGACAGTGATTTACGTAAGTAGGTGCTCGCTTTATTAATGAATCATCACTCCAGTGATAGGGAGAGGTCCGTGCTGGGAAGTACAGGACAGTGATTTACGTAAGTAGGTGCTCGCTTTATTAATGAATCATCACTCCAGTGACAGGGAGAGGTCCGTGCTGGGAAGTACAGGACAGTGATTTACGTAAGTAGGTGCTCGCTTTATTAATGAATCATCACTCCAGTGACAGGGAGAGGTCCGTGCTGGGAAGTACAGGACAGTGATTTACGTAAGTAGGTGCTCACTTTATTAATAAATCATCACTCCAGTGACAGGGAGAGGTCCGTGCTGGTAAGTACAGGACAGTGATTTACGTAAGTAGGTGCTCGCTTTATTAATAAATCATCACTCCAGTGACAGGGAGAGGTCCGTGCTGGGAAGTACAGGACAGTGATTTACGTAAGTAGGTGCTCGCTTTATTAATGAATCATCACTCCAGTGACAGGGAGAGGTCCGTGCTGGGAAGTACAGGACAGTGATTTACGTAAGTAGGTGCTCGCTTTATTAAAGAATCATCACTCCAGTGACAGGGAGAGGTCCGTGCTGGGAAGTACAGGACAATGATTTACGTAAGTAGGTGCTCGCTTTATTAATAAATCATCACTCCAGTGACAGGGAGAGGTCCGTGTTGGGAATTAGGGGACAGTGATTTACGTAAGTAGATGCTCACTTTATTAATAAATTATCACTCCAGTGACAGGGAGAGGTCCGTGCTGCGAAGTACAGGACAGTGATTTACGTAAGTAGGTGCTCGCTTTATTAATGAATCATCACTCCAGTGACAGGGAGAGGTCCGTGCTGAGAAGTACAGGACAGTGATTTACGTAAGTAGGTGCTCGCTTTATTAATAAATCATCACTCCAGTGACAGGGAGAGGTCCGTGCTGAGATGTACAGTACAGTGATTTACGTAAGTAGGTGCTCGCTTTATTAATAAATCATCACTCCAGTGACAGGGAGAGGTCCGTGTTGGGAATTAGGGGACAGTGATTTACGTAAGTAGATGCTCACTTTATTAATAAATCATCACTCCAGTGACAGGGAGAGGTCCGTGCTGGGAAGTACAGGACAATGATTTACGTAAGTAGGTGCTCTCTTTATTAATAAATCATCACTCCAATGACAGGGAGAGGTCCGTGTTGGGAATTAGGGGACAGTGGTTTACGTAAGTAGATGCTCACTTTATTAATAAATCATCACTCCAGTGACAGGGAGAGGTCCGTGCTGGGAAGTACAGGACAGTGATTTACGTAAGTAGATGCTCACTTTATTAATAAATCATCACTCCAGTGACAGGGAGAGGTCCGTGTTGGGAAGTAGGGGACAGTGATTTACGTAAGTAGGTGCTCGCTTTATTAATAAATCATCACTCCAGTGACAGGGAGAGGTCCCTGCTGGGAAGTACAGGACAGTGATTTACGTAAGTAGATGCTCACTTTATTAATAAATCATCACTCCAGTGACAGGGAGAGGTCCGTGCTGGGAAGTACAGGACAGTGATTTACGTAAGTAGATGCTCACTTTATTAATAAATCATCACTCCAGTGACAGGGAGAGGTCCGTGTTGGGAAGTAGGGGACAGTGATTTACGTAAGTAGGTGCTCGCTTTATTAATAAATCATCACTCCAGTGACAGGGAGAGGTCCGTGTTGGGAAGTAGGGGACAGTGATTTACGTAAGTAGGTGCTCGCTTTATTAATAAATCATCACTACAGTGACAGGGAGAGGTCCATGTTGGGATGTAGGGGACAGTGATTTACGTAAGTAGGTGCTCGCTTTATTAATAAATCATCACTCCAGTGACAGGGAGAGGTCCGTGTTGGGAAGTAGGGGACAGTGATTTACGTAAGTAGGTGCTCGCTTTATTAATAAATCATCACTCCGGGGACAGGTAGAGGTCCGTGTTGGGAATTAGGGGACAGTGATTTACGTAAGTAGATGCTCACTTTATTAATAAATCATCACTCCAGTGACAGGGAGAGGTCCGTGTTGGGAAATAGGGGACAGTGATTTACGTAAGTAGGTGCTCGCTTTATTAATAAATCATCACTCCAGTGACAGGGAGAGGTCCGTGTTGGGAATTAGGGGACAGTGATTTACGTAAGTAGATGCTCACTTTATTAATAAATCATCACTCCAGTGACAGGGAGAGGTCCGTGCTGGGAAGTACAGGACAGTGATTTACGTAAGTAGATGCTCACTTTATTAATAAATCATCACTCCAGTGACAGGGAGAGGTCCGTGTTGGGAAATAGGGGACAGTGATTTACGTAAGTAGGTGCTCGCTTTATTAATAAATCATCACTCCAGTGACAGGGAGAGGTCCGTGTTGGGAATTAGGGGACAGTGATTTACGTAAGTAGATGCTCACTTTATTAATAAATCATCACTCCAGTGACAGGGAGAGGTCCGTGTTGGGAATTAGGGGACAGTGATTTACGTAAGTAGGTGCTCGCTTTAATAAATCATCACTCCAGTGACAGGGAGAGGTCCGTGTTGGGAAGTAGGGGAC
This sequence comes from Stictocephala bisonia, assembly GCA_035578905.1. Lineage (NCBI taxonomy): Eukaryota > Metazoa > Arthropoda > Insecta > Hemiptera > Membracidae > Stictocephala > Stictocephala bisonia. Next base: position 567,289 of record JAQJVL010000396.1, on the reverse strand, counting down.
AGTGATTTAAGTAAGTAGATGCTCACTTTATTAATAAATCATCACTCCAGTGACAGGGAGAGGTCCGTGTTGGGAAATAGGGGACAGTGATTTACGTAAGTAGGTGCTCGCTTTATTAATAAATCATCACTCCAGTGACAGGGAGAGGTCCGTGTTGGGAATTAGGGGACAGTGATTTACGTAAGTAGATGCTCACTTTATTAATAAATCATCACTCCAGTGACAGGGAGAGGTCCGTGTTGGGAAATAGGGGACAGTGATTTACGTAAGTAGGTGCTCGCTTTATTAATAAATCATCACTCCAGTGACAGGGAGAGGTCCGTGTTGGGAATTAGGGGACAGTGATTTACGTAAGTAGGTGCTCGCTTTATTAATAAATCATCACTCCAGTGACAGGGAGAGGTCCGTGCTGGGAAGTACAGGACAGTGATTTACGTAAGTAGATGCTCACTTTATTAATAAATCATCACTCCAGTGACAGGGAGAGGTCCGTGTTGGGAAATAGGGGACAGTGATTTACGTAAGTAGGTGCTCGCTTTATTAATAAATCATCACTCCAGTGACAGGGAGAGGTCCGTGTTGGGAATTAGGGGACAGTGATTTACGTAAGTAGATGCTCACTTGATTAATAAATCATCACTCCAGTGACAGGAAGAGGTCCGTGCTGGGAAGTACAGGACAGTGATTTACGTAAGTAGGTGCTCGCTTTATTAATGAATCATCACTCCAGTGACAGGGAGAGGTCCGTCCTGGGAAGTACAGGACAATGATTTACGTAAGTAGGTGCTCACTTTATTAATAAATCATCACTCCAGTGACAGGGAGAGGTCCGTGTTGGGAATTAGGGGACAGTGATTTACGTAAGTAGGTGCTCGCTTTATTAATAAATCATCACTCCAGTGACAGGGAGAGGTCCGTGTTGGGAAGTAGGGGACAGTGATTTACGTAAGTAGGTGCTCGCTTTATTAATAAATCATCACTCCAGTGACAGGGAGAGGTCCGTGTTGGGAAGTAGGGGACAGTGATTTACGTAAGTAGGTGCTCGCTTTATTAATAAATCCAGCATTAAATTAAAAACTACAACACTACATGCGTTGGGGCTCGTCTTAATCACTGTTTAGCATCGCAAGCGTTAACCGGGAGAAAGGGAGACCTCCCAATTAGAAAACTGACACCGTAACTTGAGGGTGTGAGCAATTGGAGAATGAATGAGTATGAAATGAATTTCAGCACGAGTAAAACTGTAATATGATCTAAAGACAAATTCATATAAAAAGTATATTGACTTTTGCTAAAGAGTGAAAAAAATTGTTACTATAGTAAAAATTAGAATTGATTTGGTTCTTTACGTGTACGTAAGAATGACGAAAGGTTTGAAGAATACACACCTACAATAGGTCAAACTTACCCGTTTTACTGTCTGTATAACAAGAGACTGGTTCCCTTAACTACTATCCTGGGGTAACTTTTTACTCCAGAATGTAATTATTTTTATTTAATATCTTTTGTACTTGCAGGATTGTGCTGTACATTTATTTAATCTATTTTCAGCTAATGAGACATACATGTGGTGGTTTCTTATTCCGTCACTCCATATCTGGCTGTGAAGCTTCTGGGGTTAGTAGTGGCCTCACGATAGTAGTTAAGTTATAATTTTCTCTTTTTTCATTTAATTTCTTTCAATTTGAAATTCTAGTTCAAAAGAAGAGGATGCGAACTATGTCCTAAAAGAAATGACAAAAAACATTCAACTTTGTTCTTTATTTGCAAAGGGAGTGCCAATAAGGAAAATTAGACATGAAGAAGTTGCCAACTTAGAAGAGGTCTCTTTTTACTTTGGCAGTTATGTGGCCAAATACTGTAATTGCTTATGATATAGGTTTAGTTGTCAAATAAAATATGTAGTTTTGAGTTTTATAATTTTACTAAGGCTAAAATTTTTTTTGTTTGAAAAATATGTTTTTTAAATTTATAAAACTAAAGAAATGTTAAAATAAAATCTCTTTTATTTATAAAATAATACCTAAAATGGGCCTATTTACAAAAAAGACAAAATAGAGAAAGGGTCATTATTATTTAAGTTATTAAAACAATAATTTTGAGATTATTTAATGTTTTTTATTAAATCGGGGTCGGTCATGACCCCGCGATAGTACGTTGTCAATACTTTGTCTTAGAAGTCAAACGTCAATACAATAGTCATTATTACGTTGGTCAAAATAAGCATAATAGTTAAGGGTTTTATTTACAATCAATTCTTTGTTTTTATTTTGTTTGTGAAAATTATGTAAAATTTACATTTTAGATTAATGTTCTAATTAGTAAGAGGTATATTAAAAATATCATACAGTAGTGTCCCGCAAACCCGAATGATAGGTACGGAAAAAAGTATGATTTTCTAATATTTTTCCCCAGCCAAATTTCATTTGTTACTAAGATGGCATCAGTTTACAAGTTACTAAAAAAATTAAAACCCCTAACATTTCTCACACATTCATTTTTAATTTGCTTAGTTCGCTGCCACGGTAAGGGTGTAAGGTTGTTCGAATTATCGAGGTTTGTTGTTCGGATTATCGAGGTTTATTGTTCGGATTATCGAGGTTCGTGTTTGCGGATCTTTACTTTAGTGATAAAAGTAATAAAATTAAAACATAACAATTATTATGATATTATTAAACAGTTAATAAGCTTCAATTAGTTTATGGTGAGTGTTTTTGTTATTTACTGAACAGATTTATTGTTAAAAAATAATAACATTTTTTGCTAATGCATAGATTGCAATCATTTTAATTTATATAGAAAGGTAAGAGAGATAGCTGTTTCTTGTTCGTTTTAATCTTAGCGACTTGCTAGATTTTAACCTATTTTAGGTCATTATTATTATTATTATTTTAATGAGAGTAGACTTTCTAAGTATTTTATTGTGTTGTTTAATGTACTCGGTCATTATTAACATCATATTTGTGTTTTAGTATTAATTTTACCGGTCACATTACTGTTAGCTGTGGCAGTGCGTATTCCAAGTTGAACAGAGAATTTAAAAACTGTTTAACAGTACAATTAAATAGTTTATTCATTTGTTCTGTATACTAATTTGGATAATAGTAAAACCAAGAAAATAGATTCTTAAGAAGCAAATAAAGATTTAATTAGAAAAATATACGTATTTTTAAAATCAAGAGGTTTTATTAAAAAAAGGTTAAACATTATCTGTACTATTTTTGTTGTTGTCATTTTAACATATCGCTAATTATTTTAGTGCATATCGCTATCACAGTCACTAAAATTATCAGTTCTGCCTCTTTGATTATAGGGCCATTTTGCTACACGAAAAACGCTAAAAACATTGGTTTCTAAGGCAAAGAATCGTTCAATATTAATCGAACCGTAACATCACTTGAAGTATCATTTCATTGGCGTATGAGCCATATTATCTTTTTCTAAAATATTTTGTACTTTTATAATTTACTTACAGTTAAATGTGAGAAACTTCAAATGTCATTCATGACGATTTTAATTTAAAAAACGTATAGTATTAACTTAGGGGCCTTCCCTAAATTACATAACGCTAAAATCGGGGTTTTCAGACCCCCTCCCCTCGTGTAACGGACCTGAAATGATAATTTAAAACCCCCTAAAAAATTACGTAACGCTGTCAACAACCCCCCTCTCCAGTTTATTTTCTTTCACTTTGATGCATTTTTGTATGATAAAGTCATTGTTTGTTTCCTAATAGGGAGAGAAAATATTACTAATTTGAAAATCTTTAAAAATAATTTTGTATTTTGAGAAAAAACGATAAAATTATTATCAGTGAATTTAAGTAGTTTCTTGAGTATCAATAGTTACGTGACGCTGCTTAGAACCCCCCCTTCACCCTCTCCTGTGACGGTGCACAACGCTGCCGAAAACCCCCTCCCCCCTTCAGGCGTCACGTAATTTAAGGACGGTCCTTATGGTCCACTATGCCCGTTGACGGTAAGACTGCATGTCTACTGTAAGAATGTCGACTTCCCAACGGTGTCTTGGTAGTATAGGAAACGGCCGACTGATAGAACCTTGAAAGTGTGGGCAGACGACATCTTACTTGTAAACTAGGAGTGATCAATTTGAACGAGTAGTCCGACCTTTAAGACTCAGCAGGTGACCTGATTTAAAGGTCAAACCGCCATTGACTAGAGAAACCAGAATGTCACATAGGTCCCGTGAAGCCGGCTTTCCTGTTAAGTGAAATTAGTTCATGTTCGGTTTTCACAGGGAGCGCCAGCAGCTTCTGGGTAGTTTGATTTTCATGTTATAACCTATTGCTCCTGTATCAATAGCCTAGTTTTCAGTTTGTCATTTTTAGTCTCAATCTCTCTCGAGCACATGCTCCAGTGACTAATAAATAGCTGAGCTAATAGTACGCCAACAGTTGCTCAAGGGCGTATTTGATACTATCTCCGTTAGATAACAGCACAGGCGCACGTCTACATATTGCCTTGTGCAGTCTGTTTCTACAGCTATTTAAGCTCCCTTATAAGTTATACCAAAATATTTCATTTATGGTACTTCTAAGTTCTCATTTTTTTACCGTCACTTATTCATTTCGACCCTTAGACTTCAAGATCCGTAACTGTCTACTAGACAACGGTGTCAGTAGGACTACCAGTAGTACTTAAACTACCCGCAATAACACTAGCATGCTCAATCCCTCAATCGGAGGAATGACTCGGCAATCGAGTTAGAGAACAGGATCCGAGAAAAGAAAGTCGTTTCTCTTCAATATTGCAAAGAAAATAAAATTAGGTATTTGAATTTAATTACAAAAAATAAACATGACAATAACATACATATTTTCATAAGACGTTTTTTTATCGTAGATAAATCTTTTGTGACATTTTAAGTTTCCCAGTTACGGCTGTTAGGCTTATTAATAAATTACCCTTTCTGAGGAACATTTGAACTCAGTTAGTAACCAGACCTCACAGGTTATCCACACTCATCCTACACCCATGCAATGATCCATATTCACCTAAAATACGCAAAAAGTTGTGTCGGCTTCTCATATGTAAGAATGTATGTGCTTATTTTTATAGTTGCGACACAGTTCGAACTGCAATATTTTTGTCGCTTTGTCGCTGCAATATAAAGTTGCTTACAGATGATATAAATGAAGATAAGCATTCGTTAGTTAAGGTAGGGTTATAATAAACTTCTTGACGCGTGCTATATATGTAAATATTAATGCCAATAAAGAAATGTCATTATTATGTAGGGTGAATGGACTGAGGTAAATTAATTCAGTGTGTGAAAGGTCACTGATAAACATAAACACCACACTTTTTCAGACGTAGTTTTATCGGGAAAAACTCACACCACTAAGTGTACAAAGAATGTGTGGTTTGTAATTAGATAATTCGGTATAGTTGTACGTTGTTATGAAAAGGTTCGGTCTAACTCATTAAATTTTAAGTGTATAGGTTTTTAATTTATACATAGTAAAGTATATAGGACTTCATAACGACAAAATTGCAGTATCTTAAAAAAATATATTTGTATAAACATAATATACTTAAAATACTTATGCAATACAAAAATATTCAAAACATCATAATTAATTATGAACCGTCGATTAATTAAACAATTCCTTGGTAATTAACTCCTGTATGCTTACTTTTTGTAGAATGATAATAATATTAAAATATCCGATACGAAGGAATGTCGGTAATAAACTCTTGTATCTACAATATCCCACTACTTAATTAGACATAAACATTTAGTCTATTTTAGGATTACTTGTAAATAAGACCTAGGTTTATACGCAGCATGATCTGACGTTTGTTATACTACTTCTCCCATGATCGTTGGTAATTTCACTACACTGTTTACCAAATAACACATGTACTAAATGATGTGCTAAAAATAAATTACCTAAATATATTTCAGGCGACAAAACAAATTTCATTTATGAAAAGTGACACTAATGGCTTATTTTTCCAACAACAAGCCAAATGTGGTAAACATCTTTTCTGCGTTATCTTTCAATTCTTTACTTTCATGTGACAATGACGTTTCAAATGATCAAGTAAAACACAACTCATATGTACATGTTAACAAGTGGAAGTTCAGTGACTAGCTTTCCGAATGCGGAGTGTAGACCCAGAGTTCGAACTCCTACTGAGGCTACGCAACAGCTCATAACGTGGGTAGGGTACGGCTTATGTTTATTTCTTCTCTGTGGTAAAGCCTAATTTGTTGACGGATTAGTAAATTCTCTCCACAACAGTTGATATTTTAAAACGTTAATTTCATAACAAATCTATTTCGATCTAATTGTACATCGAGTTCTTTCCTTATCTATATTTTAAGTTAAATGAGATTGTTTGGCTTCCATTACTTTGTACAAATATAACTAAATAGGATTAACGCTGTATAAGATTGCTTTACATACTGTTATAGTATTTAAATGTTTACATTCAAAAGTCAGCAGAGTGCGTAAAATTTGCTAGGGAATCAACATTTTATTTTTCAAAGAAAAATAACAAAATCTTTATAGTGAAAAAAATATTGAATTTTAGTTAACCAGTTTATAAAAATTCAAATAAAAAATCACAATTTTTAAAAGTGGATTCTCTAACAACTTTTACACTCTTTAACACGATGTAAAAATTATAATTTTCCAACAAATCACCATATCACATTTAACTTACTCGTAATTTTCTGTCTCACCAACTGAAAGGCTACATGGACAATGGAAAGAGATGTCCAAACGACAATAAGTTGGAGGATTGCCAGGCTGTATCCGGATCCGTTCCGAGACAAATATGTTACGTCAGGCGCACGGAAGGACACTCGGCCTCCTGCACCGGCGACATTGGCCAACAGGGAACCCCGTCAATGAGTTTCATAACTAAGAAAGTCGAGAAAGCTGCCAAGAAAGTGGGGCTACATAGAGTAAACACTGTAGGTCAGATGTAAGGTAATGGAGAGAAAATTACACCTTTCCTGTTATAACCCTGGATCCGTTTGTATGGTTGTTAATTATAATCAATTAGTTCCTCAATTATCATATTACGAGTTGGTAGAGATAAAAACAAGTGAACGTCATACAACACAAATGTATTACAATATAAACGTAAAAATATACTCGCTGTAGTGATCGATGTCTGTAAACAATGACCACATGGTTCCACAAGGCTGATCACATTAGGATTTTCTCTCAAGAACCCACAAGGGATCATCACATTAGTATTTCTCTGTTTGAGTATGTAAACGTGCTAACTGATATCACAAAGGATCCTCATGGGATATCTCCTCAGAATATCTCCGATAACATGATGTAAACGCGGTTTACAGAAATCTCAAAGGATCCTCATGGGATTTCTCCCAAAATCTCTCTGATATGAGGATGTGAACGTGGTTAGCTAAAATCATAAAGGATCCTCATGGGATTTCCCCCAGAATCTCTCTGATATGAGGATGTGAACGTGGTTAACTAAAATCATAAAGGATCCTCATGGGATTTCCCCCTAGAATCTCTCCGATATGAGGATGTGAACGTGGTTAACTAAAATCATAAAGGATCCTCATGGGATTTCCCCTTAGAATATCTCCAATATGAGGATGTAAACGTGGTTAAATGAAATCACAAAGGATCCTCATGGGATTTCCCCCTAGAATCTCTCCGATATGAGGATGTGAACGTGGTTAAATGAAATCACAAAGGATCCTCATGGGATTTCCCCCTAGAATCTCTCCGATATGAGGATGTGAACGTGGTTAAATGAAATCACAAAGGATCCTCATGGGATTTCCCCCTAGAATCTCTCCGATATGAGGATGTGAACGTGGTTAAATGAAATCACAAAGGATCCTCATGGGATTTCCCCTTAGAATATCTCCAATATGAGGATGTAAACGTGGTTAAATGAAATCACAAAGGATCCTCATGGGATTTCCCCCTAGAATCTCTCCGATATGAGGATGTGAACGTGGTTTATAGAATTCACAAAGGATTCTCATGGGATTTCCCCTTAGAATCTCTCCAATATGAGGATGTAAACGCGGTTTACAGATATCACAAAATATTGTTAAGAATCATCCCCTTAGAAAATCTCTGATGTGAGTATGTAAACATTGTTTACGATAGTCACTAAGGATTCATAAGGAATTTACCTTTTGTCCATCTGTCTGGTATGAGGATGTAAACTGTGGTTTACAGAAATCACTAAGGATCATGGAGGGTCTAATGAATTTTTCATTTGAGTATATCTCTGATATGAGGATGTGAAATGAAATGAAATTTTAAAAAGGCTTTATTTAATAAGTTAGGAACATTAAGTATTTTCTTGCACTAAACCTTATATTGACGGATGTGATACCCACCTACCCGCTCATACACGCAGTACTGAGCCACTTCCCACCTACTGATACACCTAAAGTGGTATTGACCTACCCACCCAAGCACTTACAGTGGTATTCTAATAGCAATTTTATAGTATGTAAACAAATATGTTTGATTAAAAACGGTAATCTTGTTAAAGCAATCAGCTAACATTTATAGAAACCAACGAACGTAGGCTAACAACTAGAATCACACTTTTCCCATTAATTTAATAAGTTGTTTGGCTCCCGTGACTGTTGCATGTATTAACCACGTAGAGACGTGAGGTTATGTGACCCAGTGACTCAGCATGGCCTTGCTGACGGCGAAGGCCTCCCCTCAAGGTCACACGCTGATAGCAGGTTGTTTCACCACTGATAACGTAGATAACATCGGCATTCTACTTGTCACGATGCGCAGTACCTTTTCTGATACTCTATTAAACACTCAGATACAAAACGTAATGTCTAATCAGTAGGGATAACAGAGGCGCAATATGTTGACGATGTTCCCTAAATACAGATTTAAGAATCTTATCAAACATGAAGCATGTTGGAGACAACTGCACAAATGAAAGGCCAACGGTGTTTTCTCACTATCAAAGATTTTTAGTAGAACACCGTCTACTCGCAAGTACAGTAGTAGTTAAAAATTAACAGTTACATACGACAGAGTTAATACGACAATGCAAATGCTTTTCAACATTTTAATGCCTTTCGAGAAACAGTAAAATAATCTTCCTATTAACTTTGTTGATGTATTCCCTGCGTATTAATTTGGATGATATATGTCTTTGTTTATGTATTCTCTGTGTGTTAACTTGGATGATACGTTTTTGTTTATGTATTCTCTGTGTGTTAACTTGGATGATACGTCTTTGTTTATGTATTCTCTGTGTGTTAACTTGGATGATACGTTTTTGTTTATGTATTCTCTGTGTGTTAACTTGGATGATACGTCTTTGTTTATGTATTCTCTGTGTGTTAACTTGGATGATACGTCTTTGTTTATGTATTCTCTGTGAGTTAACTTGGATGATACGTTTTTGTTTATGTATTCTCTGTGAGTTAACTTGGATGATACGTTTTTGTTTATGTATTCTCTGTGAGTTAACTTGGATGATACGTTTTTGTTTATGTATTCTCTGTGTGTTAACTTGGATGATACGTTTTTGTTTATGTATTCTCTGTGAGTTAACTTGGATGATACGTTTTTGTTTATGTATTCTCTGTGAGTTAACTTGGATGATACGTTTTTGTTTATGTATTCTCTGTGAGTTAACTTGGATGATACGTTTTTGTTTATGTATTCTCTGTGTGTTAACTTGGATGATACGTTTTTGTTTATGTATTCTCTGTGTGTTAACTTGGATGATACGTTTTTGTTTATGTATTCTCTGTGAGTTAACTTGGATGATACGTTTTTGTTTATGTATTCTCTGTGAGTTAACTTGGATGATACGTCTTTGTTTATGTATTCTCTGTGTGTTAACTTGGATGATACGTTTTTGTTTATGTATTCTCTGTGTGTTAACTTGGATGATACGTTTTTGTTTATGTATTCTCTGTGAGTTAACTTGGATGATACGTTTTTGTTTATGTATTCTCTGTGTGTTAACTTGGATGATACGTTTTTGTTTATGTATTCTCTGTGTGTTAACTTGGATGATACGTTTTTGTTTATGTATTCTCTGTGAGTTAACTTGGATGATACGTTTTTGTTTATGTATTCTCTGTGTGTTAACTTGGATGATACGTTTTTGTTTATGTATTCTCTGTGTGTTAACTTGGATGATACGTCTTTGTATATGTATTCTCTGTGTGTTAACTTGGATGATACGTCTTTGTTTATGTATTCTCTGTGTGTTAACTTGGATGATACGTTTTTGTTTATGTATTCTCTGTGTGTTAACTTGGATGATACGTTTTTGTTTATGTATTCTCTGTGTGTTAACTTGGATGATACGTTTTTGTTTATGTATTCTCTGTGTGTTAACTTGGATGATACGTTTTTGTTTATGTATTCTCTGTGTGTTAACTTGGATGATACGTTTTTGTTTATGTATTCTCTGTGTGTTAACTTGGATGATACGTTTTTGTTTATGTATTCTCTGTGTGTTAACTTGGATGATACGTTTTTGTTTATGTATTCTCTGTGTGTTAACTTGGATGATACGTTTTTGTTTATGTATTCTCTGTGAGTTAACTTGGATGATACGTTTTTGTTTATGTATTCTCTGTGTGTTAACTTGGATGATACGTTTTTGTTTATGTATTCTCTGTGTGTTAACTTGGATGATACGTTTTTGTTTATGTATTCTCTGTGTGTTAACTTGGATGATACGTTTTTGTTTATGTATTCTCTGTGTGTTAACTTGGATGATACGTTTTTGTTTATGTATTCTCTGTGTGTTAACTTGGATGATACGTTTTTGTTTATGTATTCTCTGTGTGTTAACTTGGATGATACGTCTTTGTTTATGTATTCTCTGTGTGTTAACTTGGATGATACGTCTTTGTATATGTATTCTCTGTGTGTTAACTTGGATGATACGTTTTTGTTTATGTATTCTCTGTGTGTTAACTTGGATGATACGTCTTTGTATATGTATTCTCTGTGTGTTAACTTGGATGATACGTCTTTGTATATGTATTCTCTGTGTGTTAACTTGGATGATACGTCTTTGTTTATGTATTCTCTGTGTGTTAACTTGGATGATACGTTTTTGTTTATGTATTCTCTGTGTGTTAACTTGGATGATACGTTTTTGTTTATGTATTCTCTGTGTGTTAACTTGGATGATACGTTTTTGTTTATGTATTCTCTGTGTGTTAACTTGGATGATACGTCTTTGTTTATGTATTCTCTGTGTGTTAACTTGGATGATACGTCTTTGTATATGTATTCTCTGTGTGTTAACTTGGATGATACGTTTTTGTTTATGTATTCTCTGTGTGTTAACTTGGATGATACGTTTTTGTTTATGTATTCTCTGTGTGTTAACTTGGATGATACGTTTTTGTTTATGTATTCTCTGTGTGTTAACTTGGATGATACGTTTTTGTTTATGTATTCTCTGTGTGTTAACTTGGATGATACGTTTTTGTTTATGTATTCTCTGTGTGTTAACTTGGATGATACGTTTTTGTTTATGTATTCTCTGTGTGTTAACTTGGATGATACGTCTTTGTTTATGTATTCTCTGTGTGTTAACTTGGATGATACGTTTTTGTTTATGTATTCTCTGTGAGTTAACTTGGATGATACGTTTTTGTTTATGTATTCTCTGTGTGTTAACTTGGATGATACGTTTTTGTTTATGTATTCTCTGTGTGTTAACTTGGATGATACGTCTTTGTTTATGTATTCTCTGTGTGTTAACTTGGATGATACGTCTTTGTTTATGTATTCTCTGTGTGTTAACTTGGATGATACGTTTTTGTTTATGTATTCTCTGTGAGTTAACTTGGATGATACGTTTTTGTTTATGTATTCTCTGTGTGTTAACTTGGATGATACGTCTTTGTTGAGGTATCCTCCTGTGTGTTAACTTGGATGATACGTCTTTGTTGAGGTATCCTCCTGTGTGTTAACTTGGATGATATGTCTTTGTTGAGGTATCCTCCTGTGTGTTAACTTGGATGATATGTCTTTGTTGAGGTATCCTCCTGTGTGTTAACTTGGATGATATGTCTTTGTTGAGGTATCCTCCTGTGTGTTAACTTGGATGATATGTCTTTGTTGAGGTATCCTCCTGTGTGTTAACTTGGATGATATGTCTTTGTTGAGGTATCCTCCTGTGTGTTAACTTGGATGATATGTCTTTGTTGAGGTATCCTCCTGTGTGTTAACTTGGATGATATGTCTTTGTATAGGTATTCTCCTATGTGTTAACTTGGATGATATGTCTTTGTTGAGGTATTCACCTGTGTGTTAACTTGGATGATATGTCTTTGTTGAGGTACCGTATTCCCCTATATGTTAACTTGGATGATATGCCTTTGTTGAGGTATTCTCCTGTGTGTTAACTTGGATGATATGTCTTTGTATAGGTATTCACCTGTGTGTTAACTTGGATGATATGCCTTTGTTGAGGTATTCTCCTGTGTGTTAACTTGGATGATATGTCTTTGTTGAGGTATTCACCTGTGTGTTAACTTGGATGATATGCCTTTGTTGAGGTATTCTCCTGTGTGTTAACTTGGATGATATGCCTTTGTTGAGGTATTCTCCTGTGTGTTAACTTGGATGATATGTCTTTGTTGAGGTATTCACCTGTGTGTTAACTTGGATGATATGTCTTTGTTGAGGTACCGTATTCCCCTATATGTTAACTTGGATGATATGCCTTTGTTGAGGTATTCCCCTATATGTTAACTTGGATGATATGTCTTTGTATAGGTATTCCCCTATATGTTAACTTGGATGATATGCCTTTGTTGAGGTATTCTCCTGTGTGTTAACTTGGATGATATGTCTTTGTTGAGGTATTCACCTGTGTGTTAATTGGCATGATATGCCTTTTTTGAGGTATTCTCCTGTGTGTTAACTTGGATGATATGTCTTTGTATAGGTATTCTCCTGTGTGTTAACTTGGATGATATGTCTTTGTTGAGGTATTCACCTGTGTGTTAATTGGCATGATATGCCTTTTTTGAGGTATTCTCCTGTGTGTTAACTTGGATGATATGTCTTTGTATAGGTATTCCCCTATATGTTAACTTGGATGATATGCCTTTGTTGAGGTATTCTCCTGTGTGTTAACTTGGATGATATGTCTTTGTTGAGGTATTCTCCTGTGTGTTAATTGGCATGATATGCCTTTTTTGAGGTATTCTCCTGTGTGTTAACTTGGATGATATGCCTTTGTTGAGGTATTCACCTGTGTGTTAATTGGCATGATATGCCTTTTTTGAGGTATTCTCCTGTGTGTTAACTTGGATGATATGTCTTTGTTGAGGTATTCACTTGTGTGTTAATTGGGATGATATGTCTTTGTTGAGGTATTCTCCTGTGTGTTAACTTGGATGATATGTCTTTGTTGAGGTACCGTATTCACCTGTGTGTTAACTGGGATGATATGTCTTTGTTGAGGTATTCACCTGTGTGTTAACTTGGATGATGTGTCTTTGTATAGGTATTCCCCTATATGTTAACTTGGATGATATGTCTTTGTATAGGTATTCCCCTATATGTTAACTTGGATGATATGCCTTTGTTGAGGTATTCTCCTGTGTGTTAACTTGGATGATATGTCTTTGTATAGGTATTCCCCTATATGTTAACTTGGATGATATGCCTTTGTTGAGGTATTCTCCTGTGTGTTAACTTGGATGATATGTCTTTGTTGAGGTATTCTCCTGTGTGTTAACTTGGATGATATGTCTTTGTTGAGGTATTCTCCTGTGTGTTAACTTGGATGATACGTCTTTGTACAGGTATTCTCATGTGTGTTAACTGGGATGATATGTCTTTGTTGAGGTATTCACCTGTGTGTTAATTGGGATGATATGTCTTTGTTGAGGTATTCACCTGTGTTTTAATTGGGATGATATGTCTTTGTTGAGGTATTCACCTGTGTTTTAATTGGGATGATATGCCTTTGTTGATGTATTTCCTGTGTGTTAACTTGGATGATATTCCTTTGTTGAGGTATTCTCCTGTATGTTAACTTGGATGATACGTCTTTGTACAGGTATTCTCATGTGTGTTAACTGGGATGATATGTCTTTGTTGAGGTATTCACCTGTGTGTTAATTGGGATGATATGTCTTTGTTGAGGTATTCACCTGTGTTTTAATTGGGATGATATGCCTTTGTTGATGTATTTCCTGTGTGTTAACTTGGATGATATTCCTTTGTTGAGGTATTCTCCTGTATGTTAACTTGGATGATACGTCTTTGTTGAGGTATTCTCCTGTGTGTTAACTTGGATGATATGTCTTTGTTGAGGTATTCTCCTGTGTGTTAACTTGGATGATATGTCTTTGTTGAGGTATTCTCCTGTGTGTTAACTTGGATGATACGTCTTTGTTGAGGTATTCTCCTGTGTGTTAACTTGGATGATACGTCTTTGTTAAGGTATTTCCTTTGTGTTAAGTTGGATGATACGGCTTTGATGAATAAATCCCTGTGTGTCTTTTTTAGGCATATCCTGTGTGTTACCTTAGATGATTCATTTTTGTTTAAGTATTTTCCTCTTCGATATTTTGTATGATTTGTCTTCTCAGAACTAATACTAATTGTAATTCATGAATAAATTACTAAATTCATGAATAAATTCCTAACATTTAGATAAAAAAGCAAGATTTAAAAGAAATATAGGCTTTTAGCACTTTCCGTTTTGTTATGAATCATCCACAGAACCAGGCTGAGCGGAATCTGATCCTCGATCGGAACTGAAGTCGATCCTCCTGGATTCCGGGAAGGTGATTCCCGTCTTAACATCCCCAACAACTGTCTAGACAATGACCATGACTCACTCCAGCTAAGGTAAAAAACTGGAGCCACAAAAAGCAAATCTACTACTACCTTTTCCCTCTCCTCCAATCGATAATGTCCGGCAGGTGAGGCTTGACTCATCGCGTGACTCACAGGATGGGAACTAATGTTGCAGATCTGGATGTACCATCTGCATATCACCTGAGGATTTCGAAAGAATACCTTGCGAAAGAAGACAGGAAGAGACAGCAATACTGAAAGTAACAAAGGTCATCGGAAATAATTTGGAAATCTAACTCAAGACGAGTAATAGTTAAAAGGCCAAGTTACTGCTGATAATAGTAAAGTGCTGTTACATACAAGCTGATTCAGACGGTTGCAGCAAGGCAAGAACTTTTTTCTATTTGAGAAATTTTTGCACTTATTATATTCTATGCAACTTTAACTTCTTTTATTTCATTCAGTTTTCTTTCAACTTGGGTTTATTTCATATTTCTTCTTTCAGTACTATCTTTTTTGGGCAATCTGCTTTTCCAGAACTTTAGCTACATTTCATCCTCGTCACGATTTTTATCATATTCAGGGTACTATGATAGCTAATGTGGACAGTTCGAGCCAAATATATTAGTAACATAAAATCGAGCTGGCTCAGTGTTGAACACTTGTTAGTGAATCTATCAGCGTACACCTTGCACACTTACCATACATACTCTTATACAGTATGTGTTATTTTCTCAGATAAAACGAAACATCGATTGAAGAAACCACGAGTCCAAATCCCGGGAGGTCCACTTAAAAACTTTTTTGAGTGATTTGGAAAGTTGTCTCTTAACGTAAATATACAAAGTAAAAATTCCCCTGGTGTAGATAGAATTAAAAAAAGATTTATTTAAACATGTTTGGTGCATTGAGTCTCTCAAGTTAGTTTTATTTGACTAACAAGTAATCCGAATGTAACAAATATGTCTGTCTAGTGAAATTGCTGAAAAAATACATGCTACAACAGCTTGGGTTTTGAAAAATCTGGAGCATATCAACCCCGCAGTTATACTTCATTGGGGTTCCTTAAATTTAAAAAAGGTCTTTTTTGCTTTTTCTCGTTGTGCAGCATCTTTATATTACAAACAAATTGTTCACGTGTCGCAATAAAGAAATGTTATAATCCTGATACTGTACGAGTGACAACAACATAGCCTATGAATTATCAATAAGCTATCCTTGTAAAATAAAGTAAAAAAGCTGTTATGGTTTTATGAGACGGTACAAATAAATGGTTTATACATATGGTTGATAGCATTAACAAAGAATCTATTTAAAGAATATATGAATAAATGAATTTATTTCCAACTAACAATGACAATTATCTATTTACATAGTACTTATTTGGAAATTAACTGGCCACTACATCGAGTTATGTGACCAGTTTGATTAAAGAAAAAATATATATTTAAAAAACATTTAAACATGTGAGTCTAGCAATACATATAATTGCATAATAGAAGACACACAATCGCCACCTGCAGTGTTTACATTCCTGAAAATATAATTCAATTAAAGTATAAAAATAATCTAAAACTATAGACACAAATAATTCAAAAACGTGAACAAGAGAGTTGTACATGTGTTTTATGACAATGACTTTTAGGAAATAGAAAATAAAAATAGAAAATGAGCTTCTTATGAAAATACGAGTTTTGCCCTTGCACAGGACACGGAGGTCTTCGGTTTCTCAGGTGTCGGTTTTCTAGGTTGATTTGAGGTTTGCTCTCCTTTCTGTAGATATTCAACTTTCTTGGGCCTAAAACTAGATCTTCCACAAATATATTTTGTGTATTTTAATGTGTAATAGCGTAACTTAAGATTCATTTACTACAATATTTCTGTTTCAAACTAGAGAATTGTCCTTTTAACGTAGAAATCATTAACCATATAGATATAGATATTCATCAACTATTTAAAACACGATCTATCATATTAAGAGATCATATCGTTAGGGGATTGGTCATGTCCAGATGTGACAATCTTGTCTGTTACTCGGCCTGGACAGAGGACAGACTTACCGTTGTCCACAAGTTCGCGAAAACTTCCATGTCAAGGATTCTATTTGGCACAGATGAGTGTCGCATGACGTCTGAGGACACCCCACTCACTCATAACTGTGATTTGTGGCCGTGGATTGGGAACAGTGATGGGGTAACACGATATATATCGGGAACTTTTGTTTAGAAAAAGGTTTCCTTTAAAACACTGAATCAGTCATTGGCAATTCCCCACTCAACCTACGCAGTTAATATCCTCGATCCTTTCAAATGTACCTTGAGAACGTTAAAAAAATGAGTTCTTCCTTTAATCTATATAATATTTCCTATAATATGTAACGCAGACTTCGGCGTACGTGCAATAGGTATTTTATTGATGTGTAGGCATTATTTTTACAAGTTAAATTGCTCTCGAAGATTCAAAGAAATTCTTTTTATACATGGGTAAAAGAATTGATGATTGTTAATGTTATGGTAATGCATTTTAATAGATACACGTTCCAATTTCTCAACAAAATGTATGTCTCCTCTAATTCAAATAATTGTTGGAAGAAAAGGCTCTTTTCTTCTTCATCAACGATTGTATATTCAACATCAGAAGTGTCTGGGTCGTGTAGCATAACTGCTATCTTTACTTGGGTTACTGGAAAAAAAATTAAAAATTGGGATTGTGTTAAGTTAAAACAGAAGTCAGAAAAGCGATATTACCTGATTAGATGAGTATTAACTTGTAATGAGTGTCTCATTGAATAATGATGGGGAGGAGGTGGTAAAACACTTGACCGGTGCCGGTGGACACACAGGTTTCGTAAGGTCACAACCATTTCCCCCGTGCTGATTAATTAAAAAGAAAAAAAAGCAAGGGATATCCTCTGATTGGTGTATGAAGTTACGTAATGGACCTTCACTTCTTTTCGTATCATGAATGTATCTACTTGTACTGTAGTTTATTATCTGTGACCAAATTAGCAAGTACATTAAAAAAAAAAAAAAAAATTGTGGCATGTGAGGCGTGCAGGTGTGTCCCCTAGTCTATACACTAAAAAGCACGATGTAGTGACTCACTGACACTCACGGACGCTACACTTCCCGGCGTCCTACTCCCATCATTACTTGAATTGAAGCTCTCGGATAGGTTGTTCGTCAAAATAAGTGTTGGATTAATGGAATAACAAACAAATAAGCAATTAGCCACTGTAAAAAAGTAAGTGTAACAAAAATAATAAAATATTTTAAAATAATAATAATCTTCATTTATATAAACCATAACGATGTACTTACTCATCACGAACATTTATTACAACATGATATGCTCAACATAGCGGTATCCACTGATAACCATAGACTTGCTCATGGTATAGAGAAAACTGTTGTTCACCTACAACTGGCACTATATCTTAAAGCCTGTAGTGGTGTTGCCATAACGAAAGGAGAGTTGCAGAGAAAGGGCTTCGGTTGCATACCAATTTCGGGTCTCTAGAAACTGAACTATGGACTGGTGCAGTGTGACAACCACGTTCATTCCACAAACGCTCGACGCGCTGCAAAGCGGGTGGTCCACAAACCACAGAAAATAGCAAGCCACTGTTAAGCACTGCACTCTCCCGAAGATGCACAGACTGACACAGTCTGACAACCACGCTCAGTCCACATTCGACAAACGCCCGACGAGCTGCAAAGCGGATGGTTCACAAACCACAGAATACATCGTTTAGCGAACAGTATGTAATTCATGTTATTAGGCCAAATATTCTGATGGATTATATCACTCACACTAATATGTCCAATCTATCTCTTTGCTCCTAGATCGGCAAAGGTTCCACAGTTCAATCTCTTATGCATAGTCCACTATGATACTCCGCACACACAGACCTATTACCAGACTGAATCAGCATTTTGTTGTAATCTTATAATTCATTTATCTTATTTCTTAGTCTAAACCCCTTAGTTTTATCTCACGTAGAATTAATACCGTCCTACTGTATGGGGGGATCAATACAGTCGTAAGTGAATGGGTGGGTGGAAGCGTCTATACGACCATTCAAGCATAGATGGAAATTATGTATTAAATGTTCCCCAAACAGTGGTGAGATCGTCAGCAAACAGTGATGCTGACCGGTGCTGGCGCCTCAGGCTCTTATTTTCTATCCAGGATGAACCCATCACCCCGCCATTGGCGAGGACGAAATTCCAAAGGTGTCCTGGGCGGGCGCTGCTGAATCATTCCATTAGTCAAAACAATCGCGGCCCCTGCAGGTCCTTTGTCCACGGAGTAATTAGAGTAGTGTCCGAGAACTGTCGTCAGCTCTTTGAACTGGCCTGGCTTTGTCTCCCGTTGTAAACATCTGCGTATTTCATTTCTTTCTATAACGTTGATGAAAGAATCCCAAAGATACGCCAGGAGCAACATAAGTTGAATATGGTAAAGCAATATGTCCCAGAGTTTTAAACTTCAAGCACGTAGAAGTAGGGATGGCAACGATATATCGCTATATCAGAAATATCGATGTATATGTTTCGATATATTATACATTAGTATCGATATTTCTTTCGATAATATCGGTCATATCGATATTTTGGTCCGATATATCAAATCACTAAATATTGACGTTATTCTCTCACCTCAAAATCATCACGTTTCGAAAAAAAAACACATTTAAATTGCCTCTTATGCGTACAAAACATGCATTGAAATAATAAAGTATTTTTATTTAGTTTTTAACATGAGATTAACGCAGTAAAATGTTTTTATTATAGACCAGTCGCTGGAAGTTTAGTATTTATAATAAGTCTAATGGCATTTTTAAATGTGGAAAACAAAGATAACTATGTTATTTCATGATTCTCTTATAATTAACATAATAATTATATATATTCTTTATTCTTATTTTATATATTTATTCTTATTTTGAATTTGTTTAATTCATTGTCATAGACCACAACTTGTTTCGTGTAGATAAATGTATTAAATTTTTATTTTTATTATTTTTAATAGTTTATTCTAAATAGCGACAGCAAACATGAGTGTATTTTTGGTCATAGCACAAGAGTTAGTGCATAATTTTAAACAGATAAATAATTTACAATTCGATATATCAGTTACTCGATATATAGATATTTTTCTGTCTGCATTATCGTTATATCGATATATTTTTTGCGATAAATCGAGAATTCGGTATATCGATATGTTGATTTTAAAGCCTGAGTTCAACGCGCGTTCAAATCTTGATATCGACTGTGAG
Organism: Stictocephala bisonia; assembly: GCA_035578905.1. Taxonomy (NCBI): domain Eukaryota; kingdom Metazoa; phylum Arthropoda; class Insecta; order Hemiptera; family Membracidae; genus Stictocephala; species Stictocephala bisonia. Next base: position 547,202 of record JAQJVL010000396.1, on the reverse strand, counting down.
TTTAAATTCATATTCACCTTGTAATCTAATTGAATAAGTTCCCCACACAGATCCATAGACTAGTACAGAGAATCTCAGAGTAAGTTTTAAAGGAACTGTTTTAGAGCTTGGATGTGGTTTTTAATACAATTGCATTTGGATCCACGGCTTACATTTCCAAGAGCCGTTACTTTAGCTTCATATTTTCCGTGTGAGATGTGGATGAAGGCCTCCTAGATAGCATGGGAAGTATCGACCCTCAGTGGTATTGCGAGTAGTTAAAAAGTAGTTTAAAAAGTACCAACATGCAACAAGTGTGTGGAATGATTACAATAATTTCAATCGTTTGTGTGAATACGAAATGAGTTCCGTCGTTTCAGACTGTGCAAGTGGTAGGTGCATTCCTACCATTATCAAGTGAGAAAACTACACGGTCATAAGTAAAAACTTGACAAAAATGATAATGCAACGTAGAAATAGTCATTGGTATTTCAACTGTTAATTATATTTTGCATTTTACTTCCGTTATTGTTATAGATCGTGTGTGTTAGATTAGGCCCATTATTTCCAATTTTAGTGGGTATACACCCGATTACAAACAATAAAAACTTAAAAATATGATTTCAGCTTGATTTGTCTTGGAATATCCAGCTGTGTGTTTTATACTGTGCTATTACCGTTCATTATAAACACTTAATCTCAGCAAATCTAAAAATATCATGGTCACAGAAACTGCATACGTGATAAACAATTAATTTCACGGTGATTTCTGTAGTTCGTGGACTGTCCTCTTTGCAGCGCGTCGAGAATTTGCCAGTCCACAGTCCTTTCAACAGAGGACCAATGTTTATGTTGGAATTGTGCTTTCTCTGTCATTGAACACGGCAGTGCCGAAAGCACTTACTTGCAGATAGTTTTGTTCCAAGTGGACAATATGCACAGTTTTCCCAAAAACATAAGCAGTTTTCCCCCTTCTTCTTCATACACACTATACATTATCCATTGTTCTTAAACTTTGCTACTAGTCAAGTCAAACTGTTTTGGGAATTCAAGAATGAGTGCAGTCACTGTTATTGTATAGATACAAATAACATAGCTGAAACTGTACAAACATTGCAATTGTCTCTGATAAAATTTATCACATTACATAAGTGGATTACATAAGTGGATGACCTGTGAATTATGGTTACTAACTGAGCTCAACTTATGCTCAGAAAGAACCGTTTGTTAATAGCCCAGGGTCACTAAGGGACATACATTTTTGAGTGGAATCCGAACCACGTAGTATTGATCTGATTATCAGCTAATTGTATACATGATACTGAGTACTCTCCCTTACACAACATCCGGACACTGACTACCACCCAACACGGTCACCCCATATTTCTCTAGTAGTGTCCACGTGGATAAAAACCATTGATGGGTCGCTGTGTTGGCATTAGAAGGACCGAACATAGAACCTATAATCTCCACAACACATTGTCCCCAACGTGTCGTATTACTAGCGCACGTGTTACGAGAAGCGCACAACCCTTCTACCTGGGGACCGGATGATCCGATCTTACCTGCCGGCGGTCCGGTATAATCCCCCAGCCATAAATGGATTAAAGAAGGTTGAGTGCACATCCTAGCTCAAATTTAAATATTTTTGGATTGAGAATTTCTTTAAAAATAAACACGACGGATATCAAAGTAAAATTATTTAATTATATTTTGGTTTTTGTCCCAGTTCAATCCGACAATTTTGGGTATTTTAAGCTCAAGTTAAGGAGTACATGTTTAGTAGCATTTAATTATAGGCATTGAGTGCAATTACCAGCAACAACTAATAACGTAGTTTATACATAACATAGCCAGTGTAAGGCACAACAAATATTAACTTAGTTGTTATTAATGCAATCCTAATTTTAATGATAGTTTCATTTGTTATTGTTAGAACATATATAAAAATTAATTTGCTAGATTAAAAGTTTATTCTTAAAATACAATTTGGATGTAGTTTTAATTGTTATATACTTACTTGAAAATAGTTATCTAGCAGTAAATAAAATGTATACAGATGCATGCATTAATAATATTGTTGCCACACGTGGCGCGGATATCGTAGGCAATAGGTTCTTGGTCCTGCCTCCACAAAATGCTTCCCATCGGAGTGAGGACAACTAGAGAAGCCCGGGGTCTTGGCAAGGATTCAGATGTTGTACAGGGAAGAATTTCCCTTTTCATGTTACAACATAGGGAATTGTCCTACGACCAATGGGCAATAGAAGAAACACATTTTAAAGATAAATTTATGTTAGTAGTATAATGTAAATGAAAAAATAAGCAGTTATTATAAACAAACACGTATAATACTGTATTTAGGCAATAACATTTTGATAATAATTTAATTAAAAACAATCTTCTAACTACTCCAAAATGTTCCCCAAATTATCGCATGCTTTAAGATATAAAAAAAATTGATGTGAACAGGCCGAAAGGCAGGATATATCACAGGATCTGTAAATTTGAGGTAGATACTAATGGATCTAATTTGTATATTATTATAAATAATTCAAGTAATACTCAAGCGGCTGGCACAAGAGATGTTAATTTCTAAAACAAATTAAATAGTCAACAATATTTCTAAATATTATTCTTTAATATTAATATTAAATAATTTAATTAAAAATTAAAAAAATTAATATTAATATTAATATTTTTTAATCCTAAATTTTAAAAACACAATGCACTTTTTTATAGTCTTTAAATAACATTAACTAAAATAACAGATTCAATAATAAATAAAATGAAAAATACCAACTAAGTTCAAACAACCTTACACTTGCTATATCGCAGTAAGAATGTTATAATTTGTTGCTGATAATTACACTCAATGCCTGTAATTTCCTAAACATGTATTCCTTAACTTGAGCTTAAAACATCAAAACTGTCGGATTGAACTGAAACAAAAACTAAAATATAATTAAACAATGTAACTTTTACATCCGTCGCGTTTATTTTTAAAGAAATTTTCAATCCACAAATATTTAAATTTGAGCTAGGATGTACACTCAACCTTGTTTAATCCATTTACGGCCGGGGGATTATACCGGACCGTTGGCAGGTCAGATCGGACCTTCCGGGCCCCAGGTAGAATAGAAGAATAATAATTTTGTATTGCATTGACATTTACAGTAGGTGTATCGCAATCGTCAGACTTGAATTAAATTATAATGTTGATTAAAATTAAAGCAGCCATTCCTACAGAGTTCCACATTCATACATACATTGGCTCATACATTCTTCACATTCACACAAGTTAGATACTCCAGCTTCCAGTGTCAAACCGCCGAATTATTGGTCTCCCAGTTGTGGGATAAGAAATCTCTCACGGAGTAAAAGGCTTCGGAAATGAGAACACTTTTTAACCGTGCCTTGAAAGCCTTTGGCTCAATATTACTTTTGAATTGTATCGGTAGAAGGGTTGTGCGCTCTTAACACGCTTTGACCCTTGTGCGCTTCTAACACGTGCGCTAGTAACACGGAATCGTCCCTAAGTAGCTTGATTACAGCACTACATCATTAGTGTTGGCATATGTGATAGGAAAATGCTGTTCTCCTACAGTGAGATAATTGTTTACTTCAGTCCGATAAACAAGAAACTAAGGATTATTGTTGTTGACCCATCAGATCCTTGATCATTGGGAGTCCTTGGATCGTCCTGCCCAGGGACAAACGCAGCACTCTCTTTTGCTATTTCTGAGATTCATTATAATTCTTACAAGATGCTCTAAGCACGTGTTTTGCCACGCTGATTTTCTACTTTCAAGGAATACACAATTGTAATTCTTGTATGATTGACTCGTCCTGCCCAATAGTGTTTAGCCACACCAGATAAGCTTGATTGGTTAGATCAGTTTTCCAAGAGGTGTGTCTTTATTGGGGCCACGTTGTAATATGGACTCTTCTGAGATATTTCATCAGATTTGTATGTGTTTAAGTATACCTTAACTTTGTGTATGGTTCGTGGATGAAGTGTACTTTTATCGCCACAGTTCGTTTAGGGGTGGGCAAGTGGGTTACTACCACTGTACGTGTATGGGTAGGCGGGAGAGTCATCAACTATATAGGCTACGTGTATGAGTGAGCTATAGAAAGGTGGATATATAGAAGAGGCCACTCTTCACTCAGGACGATTGTATATAACTAATAAATATGTTGTCAATGTTAGGACTAGTATATCATCAGTGACATATCATAAAGGTTATAATTATGTAATTAACTATATCAAGTCATTAACTACAACATGAGCTTCAAAGAACAGAACACCATCACTAACATTTTTTCATCCATATACATTATAAAATCAATAAATAACGTAAACTTTATACATAATTGTGTTTTGTTCATTGATCATAAATACAATCGCTTAACTCATATTGAATTAAAAATTGAAAATGGTTTACTAAGTTTTTTTTTCTTTTAAGAACTGTCAAATAAGTACGTTTACAAAATTAATCGATGAAATATGAAGGAAATTTATTTATTTATTTATGACTCTTTACATAACAGCTACAGGTAAAAACCTAATACAGCCATTTTGACAAAACTATAACTACACAACAATTATTTTCAGTACAAGAATAAGTAAACTATGCTAAAAATATATAATACAGTAATAATCAACTATGTAGCGCGAGCTAACAAATAATATTTATCCAAACATAACTTTAGAAACAAAAAGAAGTTAAATATTGCAGTGAATATCCATTTTATGAAAGTGAAGGAAATTTATTTACTTCAATTAAAAACAAACTCATTTTTGAATTAAAAACATCTATTTCTGTTTTAAACTTATTTAGTAGGCGAAGTGCTTTAAACAAAGACAAATTATAAAATTGTACAGTAACACTTCGAGGTATGTAAAAAACTATGGATGAACGCAAATTACTTCTAGGGACATATAACTTAATTTTATCTAATAAATAAGAGCTATCAACAAAATTGTGTAATACTTTGAACACCAACATGATATTTGATTTGGCTCTTCTACTGGCTAAAGATTCAAATGAAAACAAAGCTCTCAATATATCTGTTGAGAGATCTCTAGGACAAAAAATATTAAATCGTTTAAAATATAGGTATCTTAAGAATCTATTTTGAATGGCCTCTATTAATGATATGTGGTAATGTATATATGGATTCCAGATTGGGGCACAGTATTCTAGTCTGCTTCTAACAAATGAAAAATACAAACCGATTATAGTTTCTATGGAAGAAATGAAACTGTGAAGTCTAAAATACTAACTGACCACAAACAAGGTCGATACTTCACTCGTCAAATAAAAAGGACTTGCAAGCCCAAGTGAAGTGGTAAGTGGTAGGGATGGCAACGATATATCGATACATCGGAAATATAGATAAATATGTTTCGATATATCGATATATTGGTATCGATATTTTCTTTCGATAATATCAGCCATATCGATATTTTTTTGCCGATATACCATACCATTAGATATTAACGTTATCCTCTGTTCTCAAAATCAAGATTCGAAAAACGTTTAAATTGCCTCTTGCGAGTCCAAAACATGTATTGAAATAATAAAGTAACTTTATTTCGATAATTCAACGCAATAAAATGTAGTTTATTGTAGACCGATTGGTGGAACGGCTGGCGATCCTATACACATGTTAGTACATTATTAATTTCTAACTAACAAAATAATTAAAGGTATAATTATTCTTATTTCGAATTTGTTTCATTCAACCCCACAGACCACAACTTGTTTCGTTTTTCGTAAATCGGTTACCCGATATATCGGTATTTTCTTTCGATATTATCGTTATATCGATATTTGGTTTGAGATATATCATTAATTCAATATATCGATATGTTGGAAATATTTGCCATCCCGAGATGAGATGTTCAAAAATCCTAACTGAACTGATCCGATCAGTATGTTGGTTTGTTGCACTGTTTGATATTTGGTTTTCTTTGCGCGTTTAATTTATTCACTCCCAAGAACAAAATATGGAATGAAAATTGATTTGTAGCTTCCATCCTTCACCCAATAATGATCTATAGTTGGCGATTTGCTTACCTCGGTGTGCCTAATGGCAGGTATTTGACTGTGTAGAAGGCGAACTCGTGTCATTAACTCGCCTACCTTCACCTCAGTTCAGGATGTCAAATTAAACGTTTTTAAACCAGTTTTATAATTAGGCCTACATTTCTTATTGTTGTAGTCTACCACAGAAAACTAAATATACGCAGAGTTATTTATCTGTGGCTGTACGTTCCACACGACTTTTTGTTTAAAATAAATGGTTCCAAAGAATTGGCACAAACTTTCCCCCATACTAAACACTAAAAAATCAAAACTCTGAAAATTACCTGTTTGATTTCCAAATATGTTTTTTGCCATAGTTAAAAAATTAGTTAGGTTAGAGATATCTGGTTTTTACTAAAATATTTTAAATTGTAATTCACATCTTTCCTGAAAAGTTAGACCCGTTTTTGAGAAAATTCCATTTTTAATGTTTTTGCCCATAAACATTAAAAAAAAACTAATATTTAAAAAAAGTGAAAAATTGGTCTGTAGATATTGACTAAATACACATACATACAAAATTTAATAAAAATTGATCCAGCCGTTTGGTCTCCGGTAAACTGCACATACACACAGACAGACACATATACGGACAGACCCAAAATCTTTTCGAAAAAAAAAACTTTTAGGTTCAGGGGACCCTAAAATGGATTTTTAAACCAACTTGAAAAACGATTTTTTGGACGATCACAATACTTTCTCTATGCTAACGCATATGAGAGAAAGTAAAAATATAACAATTTCCTAAGTTAAATGTTTGAATGATAACAGTGGAAAACATTTATGGTTATACATAATTTACGATTTCTATATGAGTGAAAGTGCTGCGAGGAGTACTGATATCAATGAATACAACACTCTATAAGAAGTCCTGACCTCACGGTAAAAATTCAGCCTGGCGTAGAACTTGAAAACACTAGTTCGATCAGTGGCCGGTAGGTAGTGCGGAGAGTCTTATCCTTCAAGTCGGTGTGAGGGTAAGCGCATCGCTGACTATCTCTGTCTCTCTCTGCTCTCGCACTGCCTTTACTCAGAGCAGAGCAATCTCTTGGCGACTTACTAAACCTGAAGAAAACAGGCTGACTTTTTGTCATAAAGCCTGCTCTTGTAGGGATTATTTGCACTCACTGACGAAGTTGCGCTAAAATTCAGATTGTACCCGATTGGTTGAGAGGCCGCTCCCCGGAATCTCCGTGCTACATTCCTGCTCACGTGAATACTAAGGGTTGACAAATGGACTTGTTAAAAGTTCCCCTATACAATAGAAACCCCTCCCTCTCCCCATACCAGGGAAAGAAGATTCGCACCTTTCTCCTGGCAGAACACGTTTCGGCATTTCTTCTTTGTCAAATGCCATAAACATAAATATGGACTGACAGCTGGACAATAGATTGTTTGAACCAAATATGGTGACAAATCGTAATGTAGACTCGTTAGTTTAAAAAATCTATTTCTAGGTTCAAAGTACATGCAAAATACTCAACATACAAATTACATAAGAAACGTCACGATTAGCTGGTGTCAGAAGTAGACGTATGTCTTTGCTGCTATCTAACGTCTGCTATCATTACCATCGTGCATGTACGGGTGGGGTGAGTGGGTAGGTGGGTCAATATCAAGACTACTAGAGGGAGGTTGGTCCAGTTGAATGTTCATACGCGCACACACGGTATATGTGACGTCGACGCAAGACCCTACAGGTATGGATTGCTCAAAATCTGTTCAATTCCAAGCGTTAAAATAAAAAAAAAAATATATCAGTCGCTCCAATTATTACACGGAAACGAATTCAAATAAGCAATCGGACACCAGTTTTGACCAACTATTAGTCATTTCAGCGTGTGCCGGAGAGACTGAGAGAGAGGGAGGCCGCTGGCGCTACCTGTGATTACCGAACATGAACTAGTTTCACCGAACAGTCTCCTTGTTTCTACCGTGAATAGTGTAACACTGTGTATGAGGAATGAAAACGAATGGGAATGATAGGCACGTCACAACTGAGCAGGTTACAGTAAGGCTTGTTGATAAGGCTGACACTGATAACGAGGTAAAGGGCTTAAAGCCCGCATGAACGACCAAGCTGTGATAGCTCTGTTTGAACTCTAGGTGGGTGAGAACGTATATAAACTGTAGACATTGTATTTGTATGTTGAGACATACAGCTCACCATAGGTCTAATAGTAGTTTTAAATTCGCGTTTTATGTTCCCCAGGAGGCAAAATTATTAAAATTTTTAAACTCATTAAAATATAGTATGGTAAGATAGAACTTGAAATCGATCAGTTGTTAGTCACTGAGCAACTTGAAATTTAGTCTCAAATATTACTCCCCTTATTGATGTTATGTATATTTTTAGGTTATGAACGGAATGAAAGGACAAATCCACCTAAATGATTCTGATTCTTGTCATAAGATAATTTATATTTAAAGTTTTTTTATTCGATTATAACGCAGGCTTTGTCCTAGTGTTCAGTTTCCCTGCAGATTTTATTTAGCATTTGAAGGTAATTTTAAAGTTAAATTAACCTTTGTTTTCGTCATAATGATGTGACTTTTGGAAACACTTATCATTAATTTGCAATTCACTCTAACTCTATATACTCTAAACCAGATACCATACCATTCCGAAATATATTAGGCTGTATTAATAAGTTTATTGTGGTTAGAATGAGATCATAATATTCAGCTACGTAATTTCAAGTCAAGAATTAAACTAAGACGCAAACTGAGAAAAAGTTCCTAAAGCAAAACAAACAAAAAAGGGGAAGCAATGATGGAATTAGTTTGGAAGTAGTAAATAAATGAGACAAAGTAAGCATGAAGCAATAAATCAAAGGGAGGAGGAATAGTAAGTAGTCATCCAATAGGCGGGAATGTGGAGGAAAGATATATATGATAAAACAATGAAAGATAGGAAGTTCGAAATACTAAGTCAACGTGAAAGGAGAGAAGTGATGCAATAAACTCGAGGTGGAAGGGAGAAGGAGAAGCAATATAAGAATGGGAGAGGAAAAGACTGAAGATGGACAGCAGCAGCACTAAATAACTGGAAGAGGGTAGAGTGCGAAGAGGAAGCCATAAATCAAGGGAAGTGTATAGAGGGGGAGAAAGAACAATTAACTACTGGAAGAGTAGTGGGGAAAACGGCAAACAAATGGGAGAGAGGGAGGGGGAATAGTAAACTAAAGAGGGGTGGGTAGGAGGAAGCAATAAAACAGTGTAAGAGGATATATTGGAAGGAGAGGTAGTTAGACAGGAGAGGAGGGGAGAGCAGTAAATAAATGGAAATTAGTAGACTAATCCAAGATGAACAGGAGGAAGCAGTAAATCAACTGGAGAGAAAGAGGGGTAAAAGGAATAGCGAACTAATAAAAAAGAAGATGGAGAAAGGAGTTGTGGCAAACGGGTAGTTCCGAATTGGGCTCTAACATAATTAGGGTTAGGAAAAGGTTCAGAAAATGAAAAGTCCGAGGTGCGCTTAGAACTTTTTAGGTAGAAAATCAAAAACCAGCTGTTGTTCCCTTAATTGTATTCTTTAGGTGACGGAAAGGATGGGGACGTAGAATTGATAAATGACAAGACAAAGACAGCTATTTGTTGTGAATAAGCTTGGAAAGCTAAGAATAAAGAGATAGATAGACTAAGAATGTCGCTCTCGAGATCTGCTTAACCAATCTGTATGTGATTAATTCATTACGAAATCTTTATTGTTTTATATAGTGTTTTGTGTCTGGTTCTAATGAAATTGGACTATTTACTACTCAGATTGTGTGTGACCTGTGAAATGACTGACAGCACTGACCATAGAAACTAGAAGACCTCTGTTCTGTGAAATTAGTTAATGTTCAGTTTTCATAGGTAGCGCCAGCAGTTACCCTCTCTCTGTCTCTCTCCAGCACACACTGAAGTGACTAATAGCTGAGCTAACAAAACGCCAAAGTCGTCCGATGTCTTAATTGAAATTAATCGCCGCTAGACAAGGGCACGGCAGCAAATGCATTTTCTTGGAATATCTGTTTCTTTATTCAATGTCTTACAGATAGATTTACATACAAAGAAATTCATGAGTCATTATCACACAAAATATAAGTAAATATACATATAGTACATAGATAAACACGAAAAATGCACATGTGTGTACGAGTATGTCGCATGTATATTTATCTCATTTGATTATTACGATTTTGTCAGTGGATTTTGCATTACAAATTTTAGATTATTTATTCAATTTCGCTGTGAGTAAATTGACACAGAAGTGCTGTTGACATTGAAGTGTTTAAGTCTTTTTTCAATGAAATATACATATGTAGAGTTGTAAATTGAATATTACTTATAACATTTACATAATAGACAGGTTTGTGAATAATTTGTTTACCTTAATAGTAATCATGATATCGTGCTGATATAATTTAAATTATTTGTAGGTAGCAATTTAAATAGGTTATGTATATGCATTTACAGTATTTAAAAGGCCTATAAGAAAATTTCAAACTTTCATGAACTTTATAGTTTTTTAACCAATTTAAATCTTTATCAACATAACTGATAATATGTAATTAAATAGATAGGTAAACTTCGATAATTGTAGAATATTTATATTGGAAAACAACTTAATGAATTGAAATAATTTGATCTGTTTTGTCTCCCCAGGGGTCAGTATTGGGACCTGTTCTTTTTTTCTTTTCATTGATGATATTCCCATTCTTACATATGAGACACCGACATAACGTTGTTGGTATTTTAAGGCGAATATGAATGTAAGGTTCCAGATATATCGTGATGAGTGAAAAAAATATATAGAATGAGATTTTGGATTTTATATAAATATACACACATGTAATATACATATACATTATATATATCAAGATTTTTATTTGGTATGAACCACAACATTCTTGTTTTACTTATTTACATTTTTTTATTTTTCAATTATTTTATTCAATCAATCTTAATACAAACAAATTTAATATAAACTAAAAAACATACAGATTTTATTCTAAGTGCATAAAAAACAAGCACTTCATTAACTTTATTTTGCAATAACTCTGGGTGATTACGTTACGTTGGGCAAGTCATTTTAAAAATATAACAACATTATATTTATGATTTTATTTTAATTAAGACCAATTAATTGCGATTTTATTATGTCCCTACAGACAATTTTCTAACATACCACGATATGTTTGGCCTCTTATTTCTAATGCTAGATTATATACTTATCATATAACCAATTTTACTATTTAGTTATTATGAATGTAATTCTAATTTTAATAGCGCCTGTAATTTAGAAATACTAAAGAAGAACAATTGTGTTGAAGTATTGCCTTTTTCAATTCGAAGGCACTTGATGCTCTCTTGATCTGGCTCTAAACCTATACCGCTTGAGTTATTCTAATTTTTATTAAATTTTACAGCAGAACATTTAGAAAAATTGTTCATTTATTTTATGCAACAAAATTATCAGTTTCCGCATTAGATTAGACATAAAATTACTCTTACAATAGTTAATTCAATTAACAGCTTCTAGTTATCGTATTTTTAGTAGTGGAATAAAATATTATTTTATTCCCAGTTTCTGTTCCAGTATAGCATATTTTTAAAAATGTGCTGCACAATAAATGTTAAAATAAATTTCCCCGAAAATATAAAAAGACATTTTGAAAATCGCGTGTTTGTTTTGATTATTTATTATAAAACTCTGAACATATTTTAGACCTTGATAGTTCTGATCCTTGCCAGATGATCTAATTTTAAAATGCAACATTTACATTTTCATAGAGGAAATATAATAAGAAATTTGTTAAAGCAATGAGATCATTATTTTTATATTTACATCAATTTTGCCAGCATATTGCCACTAAAAAATTGACCATCAAAGAATTTTAATTATTAATGGCTTATTGACTGGATCGAATTTATCAAGAAACTACATTGATGTTGATATTCTAACAAGAAATTACATTGATTTAGATCGCCTAGCATTTATTTTATTAGGTAATAGAAGGACAGATATGATGGAAAAATATAATTAATGACATTGGAAGAATACAGTTAAAGATAATGGAAGCCTACAGTTAATAATAATGGAGTAATTTAATTTTTATAGAAGGTTACATTTAAATTGAAGGCTACAGTTAATTATAAAGGAACAAAGTTATTACAAGGTTACAATTAATTGTACTCTAAAGAAAGGGTATATTTAAAGGCAAATTAAGCCTAAAGTTGAAGATAAACATACAATACAGATAGTTAATGTAAAGCATTATAAAAAGTACCATCCAAGTAAGGCTTGAGGCCTATAAATTACATTAGAATATGAGGAAAAATGGTTAAATTACAATTTGGGGGAAGATATATAACTTAGACAGTGACTGTGACTTCAGGCAAAGAATAAATAAACAAAAGTTGATAAATATTAGTAATCATAAAACTGCATTTCATGAAAACTAATTCTAAAAAACTGCAAATTCTAAAAAAAATCGTAAAATCCTTTGAGAATGGGAATAAAAAGAGAGCACGGAGGAGAGAGAACAAAAATACAAGGAAAAACACAACTGAAATGTAATATGTACAACAACAGAAGATCTTATCAATAGCACAGAGTATTGCGTTAATAGGAACAAAACTAAAAAAAAGGAAACACCACCCGGAAGAAAATTGGAGATAAATACCCAAAGATTCAAAGGTGGTAAATAAACAGTAGAAGCGATCACAGATAATATGAGAAATAACAAATATTTTGGACATATAATGAATTTAACTGAAAATAGAATAAGTAAATATTCCGTAACGAAAAATTAAGCAAAATCAAATTGGGTAAAACAAATATATGAAGACATGCAGCAACTTAATTTTACTAATAAAACTCTAATCAATTAAAAATGAAGTACTATAAGACAAACAAAAAAGTTTCACATCCAAGATTCAAAAATAACTATAGCAAAATGAAGGACTACTGAGAAGGAATAAAGCCAAAATAACACAACTAAAATCCAGCAGGATAAAGAAATCCTATATTATAAAAATATAATAAATAATACAATAAAAATAAATAAACATAATAACGAATACTAGTGTTCAACTTTGATAAAACAACATACACAACGAAATATTATAATTATAATAGTTTGAATACATTATGAAATATTTCTTGTCAGCCTTTACTACCACAAAGTACTAAGTGTCACATTGATTTTTTAATAACCATTTTGTGATGAAGGCATTTGTTTACGGGTAGCTAAAAAAAGGGCAGAAAAAGTGTTTCAGAAAAACTACTTCTAAATAAGTACCAGTTTGTTTTATAACCACACAGCTGTGAACGTTAATCAATTTGTTAATATTGAACAAAACGATTACCGTAAATAGTGATTTTATATTATAGTTGTACTATAGTAGTGACATTAATTTTATTTTTTACATACAGTTATGAACTCAAACATTCGATTTTTACGGCGACAACCACGTCTATTTACGCTGTTCAGACCTAGGCCTACATCACAGACGTTTCTCCCACGCGTTTTCCCAATGGCTTACGACAGGATGCCATTTTCACAGAATCTACGACGCGTCTGTGATTTTTTTATTGCTTAGTAATAACTCCAGCTAGTAGTGTGGAATTTTTACCCACTAAAACCCCCTAGCACTCCACCCTAGAATTTCAGATCGTCAGGCCCAGTCTCACCTCCCACTTGGCCGATCCGGCTTTTGGGTTTAGCCCATTGTCTGGGGAGTAATACTTGATACATAGTCGGCGGTCCGAAATAATGGTCCTGGCTCTCCTCCTGCAACAGGAAAAAACTATTCATCAAACCAATTGCATAGGCCTTGCTCAGTCTATGCTACAGAGCATGTGCACAATCTATGGAGGGTCGTCGTCCAGGATGGCTTCAGGCCTAGGGCGGAAATCCTCAAGCCAATCCTTCCTTAATATTTCCGCAATAGCTCTGACTGGTTTGTCGGATGCAGCAGCGGTCTCGAAGAAATTCCGAGACGTTTCAACCGCGAAGTCAGCCAGCGTCGATCCTCGAAGACAGTTGTGTATCGATGTGTTCCGGACGAACTAGGGTTGTCGGGACATTACCTAAGAGATTCTTACGAACATCTCTGATGCTTATTCCTATTTGTTCGGCTTCAAACAGCCCATCTAGCCTTGCAGGCATACATCAAGCAAACCCTGACGGTCTCCAGAAAAATGGTCAGCTTAGCTCCAACAGGCAGGAGGGACTTCCACCCGATGAAGGTGATTAGAATGCCCACTAGCTGCTTTGCCTCAGTAAACTTCCTTGAGGCGTTGATCCTAAGCCTCGAATCAAGAGTCACGCCAAAATATTTTACAGTACGCTTCCAAGTTATGAAGTTGGCAGTCCAGAGGAATGGTGGTCACTAAACACAAGACATCCATCGTTTCTTCCTGATACATAAGGCATTACTCTAATCGGTGTTATGGCAATCCTCCACTTCTCAAGCCATGAGATCCATCTGCCTCTGCAACACTGTTGCTGCCTTAGCAGACTATGCACTGCGACGAGTCAGCGTACAAAAACAGCGATAGCCTAGGGACAAGTGGCAGGTTATTAGTTTAAAGTGGTATAACTATAAACAAGGTACATGACTGGAAATTCTATTTATAACAGTGGCCGCTTAGTACAAGTATGACAATAATTGCTAGTGCTGCTACCTAATGGCAACGTAGTGAGACACTATTGATCACTTAGTCATGCAAATCTCCACCAGGTTCGCTAGCGAGCGTTCTGGTAAGTATCTACATTTAGTATTCTGCATTGCCACTAGGTAGCAGAACTAGCAAATTACTTTAACTGTGTTACATTATTTTCTTAGGTTTTATTACTTATAATTATTCATTTTTCAATCAATTGCTATCATTTATAATAAAATACAAATAGTTACATCCGAATATGTACATAGAAAGTAATAAAACTTTACTTAGGTATAGTTAGAAGTTAATTTAAAATTTAAAAGTCGTTCAATAAAAAACTCTTTCATTTAACTGGACTCCCCGAAATTCCATAACTCCTTAACTTTGCGCAGTGGCAATATCGTAACCAATGAAGTTCAACTGAGGTGCGATTATTGCTTATTGAAAACTTTTACCAATACCCCGCCATGGGGGCGTGAAACATCGCCCGCATCGGCAATTTTTGACAGCCCCTACGGGGGCTAATAAACATTACTGATTACCTCCACTACTCACTAGACAGTGGACATTAATAGATTTAAGATTCACCGAATCTAGTTGTTTTTCAATAACAGAGATTTGAATCTGCTACTTCGTTAGCATAAATTATTATTTATTAATGTTGTTTGTAATTAATAAATAAAGAGTTATTAAATTAGCGTGGTTATGTAAATATAATTCTTTTCGACTACAAAAATAATTAATTAGATATAATTTAAATACTACAACAATGTCATATTCCGGCAACGCCAAAGACCGGATAGATATACCATTGATTTTACTATACATAGAAAAAAAATTTTTTTTTAAATTTTTTTTATATAGTAAAATCAATGGATATACTAAACAGACGAATACCGTTGTACGTTGCAAGGCTATTTGACAACAGTCAAAATAACTGGGAGTTTCCAGCAACGCATTGCGGGGATAACTAGTTATGTTGTTGCCACTATAGATAGATTGCCGGCAACGCCAACGTGTAATACAGTTGTACGTTGCCAACAGACGTATACCGTTGTACGTTGCAAGGCTGTTGTCAAAATAACAGGGAGTTTCCAGCAACGCGTTGCGGGGATAACTGTTGTCACGTGACAACAGGAACCATCGAGAGCGAGAACACTCAATTGATTTAGTATTTATTTTGGTTTGAACGGGTTTTTTTTACTGTTTGCTTTGCTAACGTGCTGAATTAATTAATATGCACTCGAAATATTGTTACCCTACACAAAATAAATCATTAGAAAAATTAAGTCTTAATTCATGTTGTTTTTGTCATGATTGGAAAACAAGAGAAATACACTCATTAAACAATATTAAATATCAAATACTCTAATTGGCTAAAAATGCTTACCTGCTCTACCATTGGCTAGTGATAATGATTTATTCGATTTTTCGATTAACTTTTATTTCAGAAGTATGTAGAAAATAACAGGCATGTGAATCACAAGCCTTTTCTTATTAGCGCTTAAGTTACGGTAGGTCCAATAGGTAACTACGGTGAATAGGTTCTTTTTTAGGGTTAGTCAAAAACAGTAACCAGACTACACCGCACAGATCTTATATTCATGCAATCATTCACTTTAAAAAACCGACAAATTTTCATAACGGCTCGTATCTGAATCTTTAACACCAACTTGTGAAAAGTAAATGATTAAATATCAGTAAAATTACAAATAGAATCCAATTGATGTGTAGGCTAGTAATCAGTAGTAAATAACAGTAATTAAATATTTCAATCACATTTATAATAACTACTAACGATAAACTTATCACTCTCACTCAAAGTTAGTACTGTGTAGTAATATACCTCCAGTTACTAATTAATGAAGGTCTGTGGCTACAATAACACCTCCAAATTGCATCAACAGTGGGAAGAATGAGTTGTGGTATTTTTAACTGGGTATCATAAAATAGTTTTAATTAAGTTGGGTTATGTTTTGCTAGGATAGGCTATATTTAGTTATGTTATAATACATTAAGCCAGGTTCGGTTAAACTAGGTTAAAATGTTAGGTTAAGTTATGGTAAGTTATGTTATATTACGTTAGGCTATGTTCAGTTAGGTTATGTTAGGTTAGGAGGCTCTAGCCATAGAAATATAAATTTGTGAAATTGAATATGATGAATTAATTGAGTCGGAATTTATATAAAAAAAACTGCGTGGGAAATTAAAACAATTCAGTAAAGCTGTTTATGCAATATAACAGTACCTGGTATAATTAAGAGGTATTATTGTTCTAACAATTAACAGTATTTTGAGAACATTAACAGTTAAACACGAAATAATTTACTTTTAAAAAGTAGTGTCACAAATTTTATACTAATCCTGTGTTACTGTATAATGAAAACTAAATTATTTATTTTCATTTACCTTTCTTTGGGTTTGGATTAATCTTTGGTATATTTACTAAAATGACAAGCAAGTGATAGTAAGATACTTCTTCTTACTCATGTGAAGATAAACCACACTTCTTGTCAATGAAGTTCTTGCAATTATATACAACACAATAATATGTTGGCATCTTAACAAGTGTAAAACAAACAGACTCGTTTATAACAAGAAATAATAGTAAAACTAGCAAGAACAACCGAAAAACTATAAAAAAAACAGGCTAACACGACACTGATATGTGTATCACCACTGTTCTGCCTGCAATCGTATCTCTGCGTAGGGATGGGGCGTAGCCAAAATAGTCGTATCGTTTCCGCTTACCTTTACCAGCTTCACTCATCATTCCATGTTTACAGTTCTATGCCTCTAAATCATTGATTATTTACACAAATAGATATCCCATCCAATGTTAAATTTTGAGTCTGAAATATCAGCTGTTTTTGTGGTCTATTGTGGAGCGCTAGTGTAGTTCCATGTAAATGTAATGCAGTTTATACCAGCTGTGGTTGCGGGGCATACAAACTAACAAAATTACTGCCACAAATATTCCTATTAGATGATGTATCTATGTAGGTTTATATAATCAATGCTGTAATACAGTACGTAGGTAAGATATACTTGTACGTTTGTGGGTGAAATATGACACGAAAGGCCAACAAGGAAAATTCTGTTTAGCTATATAACTTTCGGAAATCGTGTGAAACCATTCAAACAAGACAATGTAGACTACATTGTACACCCCCCTTGGAGAGCACGTGGGCAGTGAATTTTAAAACTTTCTTTAATTCACTTTTCGGAGTCACCATGCAACACTCGTTATATAATTTTTAATAAACTGAGCCCAATCCTAGCTCTATCTCTGAAAAGGCTCGAACCCTTGTAATCCTGGCCCAAACCGATAGGAAAATTAACATACTGCTAAATTGTCTCCCTAATGTGGGCGTTTTTTGAGGGGGAAACAAATTATTTTATAACTTCATCTTGGCCAATAAAATAATTTTGTTCTCCCTCAAAAAGTACACGATTAAACTTAACGTACTTTTGTATTTGTGTATGTATTATAAACCCGTTCTTTATATAGACGTTTACTTTACAATTCATGGTTAAATTTTATATATGGGCCATGGAGGGAGGGGGGCTAAGTTGTACGGTAAGTTATAAAACTAATGACTACAGATAAAAACTAAACGTTTTCTTTTCAATCTGAATATACCTGCAGGCTTCGGAAAGTCGAAATATATTGTCCTTACCCTCTCCCCACCCCTCAATAAGAAAAAAAGGTAATGCTTCCGTAGCCCACCAAGCACTAGACTAAAGAATTAAACTAAAAACAGTCCTCTTTTGAATCCAAATTTGTCTTGTCCTTTAAAAAAATCAAGAAGAAGAATGAGCTTTGCTGACTCGAGTGGCAAACTGACGGAATATTATAAAAACTGCTTAAAGTTAAAGCTTTTCTTAGTGGTGCGTCAGAGTACTTGCTCACGTGTCCAGAATCTATAGAACAAAAAAGGAAAAGAATGAAAAAGTATGGGGGAGAGTTTGGTAGCAGTTTCGACCCTCTTGGAGTTTTTACGTCTGCTAATAACATTTTATTAACATACGACTACTCAGTGAGTTTGAAACTGTCAACAACAACTCACTTTCATTGATCTGTTAAACAATCTTATGTAAATGTTCGATATATTGTCAAACTTTTTTCGGTTTATCTTTAGACGGTTTTTTATAGACCCCTACCGTTACTGTGTCAGTGGGCATCACCCAAGGGTATGTATGTGAATATATACACATACAGTAGATATTCCATCTAATAGGAATATTTATGCCTGTTATTTAGTTAGTTAGTGAGGTCAGCAATATGTAAGCTGGTTTAAACTGCATTACATTTACATGGAACTACACTAGCACTCCACAACGGACCACAAAAACAGCTGATATTTTGAGACAAAATTTGGCTATGGATGGGAAATCTATTTGTGTGTAAAATCAATGTTATAACCACATAACTTATAATATGTATAGTCAATGCAATAGTTGTGTCTATTAACGTTACATAAATAATTATTAAGGTACAACAATAATAATAATACACATATGTTCATTCATTTAAGTAATTTGGCTAATTTAATAATTAAATTAGAAGAAATGTGGTGAAATAATATTATCATCTTCTTTTAACAAATATGTTTTGAAAAGCATTGTCAAAGCGCCTTCAATTTAAAGTGGACCCTACTTGCTAACCAGCACTGTATTGCAGCATTGTGGCATCTTGTATTGAAGGCGCTAATACTTTAAAATATTTACTGTATGTCAATTAAAAATTTAAAAAAAAATCACTGTTAATTGATAGTGATAATATGATCCTTTAGGCGTTCTGGAGTATGAGATTTATAGGTAAATGTTAGGTAACAAAAAGATTTGTATGTATTAAATCGTTATGCATTAGCCCATATAATGAATTTCCCACATTAATAAATAAGGGGGAACATAACGCGTTTTTATAATTTTAGTTGGTACAAAGACAACAATCATGTAATATGTTCTGTACAAAAATCATCTCATTTTTTGCTGCAAAAACTAATAGTCGTCTTATTTTTATATTGTAGGCATAAATTACACTTTCTTTTAAAAGTAAAAAAAGTCAATATGGGATATATAATATACTACCCAAAGATATTAAATATATTTATATAGATACACAGAGTATGTACATTTTCCTTATTTAAATAACACGCATTAAAAGGTTAATGTAAATTAACTTTTTAAAATTTAACGTAAATTAGCACATCTACTGTATACATAAAAGAATTGGGTAAATCTATTCCGAGTTCGTCGGGACGTTCTATCAAGCCGATTTACTTAATTTTTTCCGTAAAAGATATTAGTGCATAGATAAGGCATCAGGCATTGGATTTCACTGAAGTCTGACATTACTCAAGTTCTACTCAAACATAACTTAATTTATGATTTTCCGAGGGGTTTTCACTCAAACATCTATATCTCAGGTTCTAATTGAGGCAGACAGCCTCTTGCCGAGACTGAAGGTCGAGGTGTCAAGAGCGAAGCGAGTGACGGGGTTGGCATGCGATGCGTGCAGGGGTTTCTCCTAATTTATAATGAAATTATTTTATACATCAGGTACATGAATTGAACTACAAATTAAGTACTAAACAATACATAGTAACAGTTACAACAATTAAAAATAAATACATAAGTAGTATGCTGTAAGTAGCCTAGTAAGTTATGCATTCCCTGTACAAATTTTGTTGAATTTTAGCAAATGGAACCTCGGAATGGTAGGTCGGTATATCCACCACCACAATACAACAGGGCAGAAGTTTTTATAGAAATATATTTATGGAAAATAATCAAATACTCTTTTAGGAAGTATTAAACACTCTTTTAGCTCAATGAGATATTAGATTTATTTTTTAACAAATAGGCCTAAGACATTACATGATACAAAAACACTGAAACAGAAGTTAGGTTAGGTTATGTTAGAATATGAGACAGCTGATATTAGTTGAAGATCTTTTCTTCCAAACAGCTGGATACCTAAATTATTTTGTAGTTATTGCAACAGAAAATAGTTTGCCTTTGGCACAGCAGTTGTTGTTTGTTATAGGTCTGTACTACATAGATAAAGCCAGGAGGAATAATTTAGGTGAATTTCTTATAAAAAAATTAAATTCGACATATTTTTCTGATTCTAAATAAATAAAACCGTTTATTTTATAACTATAATTGGTCGGTAGCGTAGTTGGTTCAATCCCAGCTTCATGTGCTAAAGGTTCTCAGTTCGATCCCAATTAGAGTCAATAAATTTTGAGAAGGATCAGCTGATAATCACCGGCTGTTCATTTGTCATTGGGCTATTAATTAATGACACTTTCTAAGGAGTAGTCGGCCTTACTTTGTAACAATGACTACATTCGATCATCTACACTCATCACACTCATTCGAAAATCCATATTCGCCCATATCTTGATGATCGGCGTCTTATGAATAAAAAGAAATAAATAAAAATAGATCACTCCTGTGTTGAGGAAATGGCATTTTACCTCGGCAAATATTTATAGCATACAAAATTAGAATTTTGAAAGTAAAAGTACAAAATATTTACTGAGTAAATTTTATCAAGTTGGCAGAGGACCAGTTCAACAGGTTGCGATCTGGGTCACTGGGACGGACGGCGACATGCAACATGGGAGTGGTCTGGTTTGGCCACAACACGCTATGGCACGGCTGGACTGAGTAGGTAGGAATGGCAAATATTTTCAACATATCGATATATCGCTAACCACATATCGATCTAACGATAGTATCGCAATAAAAATGTCTATCTGTAAATAATTTATCTGTTTAAAATTATGCACTAACTCTTATGTCATGACCAAAAATATCTTCATGTTTTGTTGTCACTATTTAGAATAGCCTGCTGAATGTATAACTTAAATACATTTATTTACACGAAACAAGTTGTGGTCTGTGACAGTGAATTAAAAAAAATCAAAATAAGAATAACTATAGAGGTACCTTTAATTATTACGTTAGTTATAAAATAATAATGTAATAATAATAATACATATTATTTAAAATGCCTTTAAGCTTCTTATAAATACTAAAAATTAAACAAATGAATTCACTAAGGTATTCAAATTAGGCATCCTAGAGTCAGCGTTGTCAACTCACACAGAACTTCATTTACCCGTTTCAGCCACCGGTCTACAATAAACTACATTTTAGTGCGTTAACTCACATAAAAAACTAAATAAAGTTACTTTATTATTTAAATACATGCTTAGTACGTATAAGAGGAAATTTAAATGTGTTTTTTTTTTCGATTCGATGATTTTGAGGAGAGAATAACGTCGTTATATAGTGATACGATATATCGGATCATAAATATCGATAAAATGTCCGATATTCTTGAAAGAAAATATCGATACTAATATTTCGATATATCGATACTAATATTTCGATATATCGAAACATAATTATCGATATATCCGATATATCGTTATCATCACTACGACTGAGTATACCACAGATGATAAAGAAACAGAGGTTGCTTCTTATGGCCGAAGCGAACGCTTCTGTGACAGTTATAAATATGTAACGTTCACACTCCCATAATATACTTGATCTATTATATTTTATAGTTTGTATTAATATTTTTAGTTTTTATAATTGAACATTTTTATATAATATAACTCAGTTATAAAGTTATAGCTGTAGCGGTCATGAAGTAGGTCAGAGGATGCTGAGGCAGCAGCGTCAGCATTCCTGGAGTGATGGTCAAGGAACGTGGGCAGTTGAGGCTAGGCCAATGACTACAAATACACTAAGACGAAAAGTAGCCATGTTAAAATTTCAGACCAATCGTCCAGGTAGAAACTCGACTTTACGCAAACGGCCACTAGGAGGCACGAGCGCTCGCCCGCCTGCTCCCTGTCTTTCGGAGCAGCGCTCGTAGCGGCTGTTTGCGTAAGCTTCCCTCCCGCTTGTCTGAAAAATTCCCATAAGAACTTTTCGTCTTAGTGTATTTGTAGTCATTGGCTAGGCTGAGGTAGGTGATGGGTGAATAGAGAAGTGTTCCAACAATGCGGGAGTACTTGCTATGTAATATGTTTTGTTGTATTTGGCTTTTAAGTTGTTTCAGTTAAATGGATCATGATGAGTGTTGTTGTTTAGTAATATGTAATTATAAACACCTAACGTGTTTATTTATACGTCTGCAGTAACAAACACTACGTTTATCATTCGGTTCTTTGTCGGTATAAAGGGCGGAACTGTCAAGTTGCTGGACTTGTCATCGCGTGGAAAACTGAAAAAAACAATTACACACTAACTCTACACACATTTAGAGCGGTTCTGAAATTGTAAAACAAAACTACAAAAGCCTAGCTTTCTGATAGAAAAACCGTGAATATGGAATATAGGGGTCCCATCCAATTAAGATAATTCTTTTAACAGTCAACATTATCCCCACTAACACAAATCCATAGAAAATGTTCGTTGGAAATTTCGATTTTTAAGAGAAACATTTAAAAAGAAAAATGGGTAGACCAAAAACTATGCATATTTTATTCACCTAATGTAATTTTTTCTCCTAGACACAAATACAGCATGACATTACATTCATACAATGAATAACAACTGACATATTCTAAATAAAGGGGGGAAATGGTGGGTTAGGTTAGGTTTATTTAGTATATGCTGTCCATAATTACATATTGTTAACCTAATCTAACTCAACCGAACTTAACATAACACATCCTACGCTGTTTTGTTAAATAAATCCGTTTTTATTTCTCATAAGAAGAGAAGAGAAGGTTGTCATATTCGTCTTCAGGAGGAAACACTTCATGATATTAGTAATGTTATATTTGGTATAAAAATACACAAAAATGTACTGTGTAAAAATGTGTTTTTTTAATTTTTTATATATCATTATTTTATTTTTATAGAGAATTATTTTATAATTATAATTCACGATATAGAATGTTAATTTCAGAATGAATGCATATTATCACAAATTTGGAAACTTTAGTCATTTCGTTGGTAGTTGGTCACAACCACAGAGGAAGTAACATAGACCCTCCTGCGGTGAACCCGGCCGTCACCACCAAAATGGCGCCCACTCTACTTACGTCTTCCCAGTACGGCGCGTCGCGCGCGTAGTCTGCGTGGAATATATATATTCATAGCTTACATATAGTTTAATATATGTGTTATATTGGATAATTATGTAAAGGTAGCAAGTCAAACTATGTATAGTGTTCAACGAGTCATAAGGAGATTATAAGAACTTCTCGCGCGATGGTTCTACATCTGCCACTTTACCACACCAAACAAAGAAAAATAATTATCCTAGAATCAAAATCCATAGATAGATATTATAAAACCTCCTCCAGTAAGAACTTCAAACTCTCTCGCTGACAAAAATTCTCTGTGTGAAAAATAAAAAAATTGTCACAAACTAACTTTTTATTGTTATTTGAATTTTGTAATTGGATCACTACTTATTAAAAATATTATTACAAGTAAACTCTTGGTTACAGAAAAATTATTTTATTAGACTTTCTTATTTTCAAAATTTTATTTGGTCTCTAATTGGCTTTAATTGTTTATGCAAACAAAGCCCTTACTTTAATTTGTGTGACTCACATGGCAAGACATGAGACGATTTGGCCACCAACAAGATGGCGGATTTGAACTGCTTCTATGGTACGGCTTTCCGATTACTCTATTTGTATTACTTGCTCTGTGGTCACAACTCGTTCACCTAGTTGTATGGCCCTATTGGGCACTGGTCACAGCTCGAGCATCTTTTTACTAACCCTAGATCATAAAAGTCGCAACTCAAGCGCACGCGTGCTGGTCGGAGCCGTCATCAGCAGCCCGTCCACAATATCGTATGTACTTCCACAGAATATAGACAGATACAGAAGCCCCACGGTATAGGAAATAATGAAACGGGCAGATCGTGGTATTTCTCAAAAGGAAGGCGTTGAGACGGTCGCTACTTGGCGCGGCGTTGCCAGATCATAGTGCGGGATTCCCGTTTTCCCACAGTGGAGGGAGGAATACAGAATGGACAGACAAAACTCCAACCGACCGTCAGACAGGGCACTGAGGACAAGGCCCGGAATATCCCCGCTTACGTTCACTGAGTTGCATTTACTCCACGTATTTTGACCCTATACATCCTCTTGTTTGAATTTTAGCAAGAATTAAAATTCTTGTTCCAATTGTTTGTATTGTTGAATTTTTGAATACATAAGTTATACGTTGAGCAAATGAAACCTATTTTATGCACTTCTAAATAAAGGGGATTGTTTAATTGTATTCTTAATAAACAAGTTTATGAAACATTTATGATAATTTATCAAATTAAATTATGAAACAATTAATTGTTTAAGGAAGATAAAATAACGATGGATGATAAGAAAACCAACATTTTTATTCTGCAGTTAGCTTGGGCATTGTCAGTGATATTACACCACGAGGAACTATAAAATATAACATATAATTTAGACATACATACTATACAGAATTTATTCACCACAATTTCTCAATACATCCCTCTCATAAGCTCATTATTTTTATTCATTTTTATTAGGGCTTACTATTTTTAAACCTTTCAATTTGCCAAATTGATTGATTTTTTTACTTATTTTATACCGGCTGAATATCATCAATGTTTATAGATACTATATACTGTACCTGAGCAGATATAGAGACAAGCAAATTGTATTGATGGCACATGCTTATAAGGATCCTTGAAACATATAATTAGAAGTTATACTTTTAACTATCGATACATTTATGAACTATTTACATTAATAAACATTTGATTAAACCCAAAAACAAAACATAAATTGTTACATAAATACGCCCTAAAAGTGTTATACAATACAAAATAAATACTGTAAACACATAGTAAACATATAGACCATTTTAAAAATTATATCTTATCACCAAAATTTCTCATGTCTCGATCTTTTTTTTCATGATCTCATGTCATGAAAAAAAACCACATTATTTTTATTCATCTTACTCAACCCTCTATTTTCTACATCCCTTTTCACATTTTTAAACCTTTCAATTTGGCCAATTTAATAGGGCGCTTATTACTGCTTGTAGGTACTTTAAAGTGGACAGATTAAGAGACAAAAAAGGAATATTGGTGACACAGTTAAAAGACTGATTTATATCCAAGTCTTTAGAACAGATAAAAGTCTTAAACAAAATTACTAAGAGAAATTAAATTATCAAATTATGTATGGAAAAATAATTATACAAATTAGTTACTTCACAAGACAATTTGTTTGTCATGACATTCAAATGACCGCTACTCTGTAAAGGATAATCCTTTCCAAGTCCAGTTTGCGACAATTAATTCTCTTAAATAGACCTTTTATTAAATACCAAACTTGGCTTAGATTTAAGATGTTCGTTCAACTCCTCACCAGTGAAAGGATGAAAAGTCACTAATGGTATGAAAAAGTAGGTTTTTGTGACCAAGATGATGTGCAAGATTTCACTTTCATATGTTAAGTCATATAAAAGCTGTGACAGCGTTTCTATATTTTTTTCACCTTGTATGCACGCTATGTACATGTTGCCGACGTTTCAAGTACATTGCAGTTTCATCTTCAGGGCAACACACTCTGTTACTAGATCCACAGAGTATATGTGATGTACCTGGTGATGAGTATGTCGCACTGAAGATGAGAGCTGCAATGCACTCGAAACGTCGGCAACATCTAATTAGTGTACATAGCAATCAGACACGGTCCTACCCGGATTATGATAATGTAAATAGTTTGGTCTAACGTGGAGTTTATATCAAACTGGTTTCACTTATTCATTTTAACGATTAGTCACCAAATACGAATGTGGGTATACTTTTGCTGCAGGAAATGAATCGCATAGTTTAGTGAAGTAAGGTGTGTAAATGGTGTGCGACTGCAGCATTCGTCACATTCACTCCGTGAACGCTGATAGCGCTACCATAAGGTTGAAGACGGGCTTTGCTAAACACTTTAACATTTTAATTTAGTATTTTTCAGTTTACTCATGGCATTGTTACAGTTTTAGACAATAGAAGATAATTGACAATGCGGGGACAAGACGCAGAAGACGTTTGATTAATTTATATTAACACATGGCACAAATGGCTCGAGAAAAATAATCTAGGCCTAAATGATGTGTATTATTTAAAAAATTTCTTTCACTTACCACAGTTCTCCACGTACACTTGTGATAGGTGTTTTGGGAACCTTAACATCCGCATTGATTCTATTTGTATAAATTTTTATACTTCCTCTAACACAAACTGTCGTGGTCTTTCTTTCTCTCCATTAAAACAC
The DNA here is from genome assembly GCA_035578905.1 of Stictocephala bisonia. Lineage (NCBI taxonomy): Eukaryota > Metazoa > Arthropoda > Insecta > Hemiptera > Membracidae > Stictocephala > Stictocephala bisonia. The sequence continues at coordinate 520,167 of JAQJVL010000396.1, read as the reverse complement.
TAAGTTATAACAAGACACAATGATAAAATAACCGAAACCAAACAAATTTTATTCAGAAACTAGGGGACACCCCTGCCCGCTTCGCATGCCAACCCCGTCGTCACTCGCTGTGCTCGTGAGATATGGGTTACCTTCGGCCTCGTGGGGGAACTCGGCCACGCCAAGACGTTCTGCTACAGGCCTCGCGGGGGAAGGTTCGGCTTGCGGTCTCACCAAGACACTGCTACAGTCCCATTTGAGGAACTCGGCCTGCGGCCTCGTGGAGGAGCTCGGCCTACGGCCTCGCAAGACGCTCTTCTACAGGCAGTTATGGAACTCGGCCTACGGCCTCGCAGGGGAAAGTTCGGCTTGCGGCCTCACCAAGATACTGCTACAGTCCATTTTTAACCAGTATGACCATTAATTTTGGTTTTTGGGGAACCCCTAAACATAGACTTTTCTCAAATCTGATGGTAAATTAGTATTTAAGAGAAAAATACTTTTATTTTGATACCCCACTTGAGTGTATTAGTTTGACATTAGTACTCAATTTTGGGTTTTGGAGCTTCTTTTTATTTGGGGGGGGGGGGGGCAGAACCCTTAAACGTTGTCTCTTCCAAGATGTAAAATGTAATTTTTGAGATAAACACCTATAGTTTGATGCTCCACTTGTAAGTTTTATTTTTGTACTACCCTTTTACTGGTTTTAGGAGTTTTTTGTTTTGTTTTAGGAGCATTTACCCCTTAATATTTATCCTGTTCAAAATATGATATTGTATTTAATTTCAGGAGAGAAATGGCTTTAAATTGATACCTCACTTGAGTAGATTAGATCAGTTTTTAAAATTTTTACATTTTTAAAATTTTCAGTTTTTGAGCCCCCGATACCACAAATGTTTGAGTTATTAAGCTGAAATTCAGATATAAGATGCGCGTTTGTTACACGTGTAGAGCTGTGAATGTTTGGACATTTTACTAAAGATTTTCTTCAACTTAGGTAATAAAAACTACTTTTTAGTGATTTTTTCCCATTGGGGACATTGGGGAAGTTTTGGGGTAAAAAGGCCGCCATCTTGTTTATGAGTGAAAAAAGTAAACTTTTGTGAATTTTTCTGGAGGTTTCAGACAGAGAGCTTCAATTCAAGTATACCCGGGTAAGACGCCGGGAAATGCCTCAACATTTAGTGTAAGTGAGTCAGTCAGTCACTACATCGAGCTTTATAGTATATAGATTGACTGAGTTTTATTCAGAATTTTTTTTACAGTCGGAAAGGATGCAGGAAGTAGATGAACACGTGATGGGCGCGCGTTCTTTGAACTTTGCCTCAAATATTATTTTCCATCTAGTTTGAAGGAAACAGTATTTGTTCTAACATATGAGACGCCGACACAACGTTGTGCGTATTTTAAGGCGAATATGAACGATGACATGAGTGTAGTCTGGTTACTAACTGAGTTTAACTGTTCCTCAGAAAGTGCAATTTATTAATAGCCCAACAGCCAGGGCAACTATCGGACCTGCAGCTTTCTGTAAAATCCGAACCACGTAGTGTTGGTCTGATTTTCAGCTAACAGACAAGTCACTCAGTTCTCTTCCCTACACAACATCCGAACCTTGACTACCATCCAACATGAACACCCCATACGTCTCTAGTAGTGTCCACGTCGATGGCAACCATTGTGCGGACGCCGTATCGGTATTAAGAGGACCGAGCATGGAACCTATCGCCTTCAATCTCCCAAAAACTTTGTCCCCATTCGAGATTTATGTCCTTTAAACATTTTTTACCCATTTAAAACTGTAAAAAATAATAGTAATAATCCAAAACCTAATTTTTTCTTAAACTAGGGGATATCACAGCACGCTAAGTGTGCAAAACCCCGTTACTGGCTACGCTCATTTCACTCACTCGTGTAATTTTATAATTTTTCTTCGTATAACATGCTTAACATTGTTTCAATACACAGTTAAAAAATAACCTCTTATGTCAAGTGTGCAATATTGTCAACCGTGCACGTCATAAGCGTTCTCATTGTTAGGGTAACAATGACTTGCTAGTATTGGGATATTAGTTATCTGCCTTAATTTAGATTTTTGAGAAAAACTGTTGACAAATCCCCTCTTAGTATATGTCTATAGCCTATAATGAATGTTTATAGCAAATTTCGTGGCCTTATGAATTTTGAGAATTTGTGATTAGTCAGTGTTCTTTGGCTTTAATAATACTTAAAGAAATCATCTCCCTAGCCACGATAAAATTGGAAAACATTTGTTCTTTGTAATAGGATTATTTATGTTTTATATTTATCTAATTTTCAGTTAGTCATGTTTTGAGCGAAAATAACACCCTACTGATGAATACCTGAAGAAACGTTTAAAATAATGTATTTTTTAAATAGTTGATTAAGCTACGTGTATGGAATTTTAGTCTGACAACGCCAATAAAATAATAAAGTATACAAAATAATTTTACTAACATTTATGTAGGCTATTATTTACAAATTTGCAAGTATTTATTTATTATTATTATTATTACTATCTTAAATACATTCATTATAGTACGCTTTTACACTTACTTATTCATTTACACGGGCCTTTACACAGGCAAAATATTTTTCCATATATTTTATTTACTTATTTTTACTCGTGTGTACAAAATTTAGGTCTCACCAAGTTATGCAAAACTTGTCGGTGAAGACCTATAGTAAACAAGAGAAACAAAAACGTATTGTAGGAAAGAATACCTGATTATTTTAATTTTTTTCTAGTAATTACTAAGATTGGGCGGTTTAGGGCAGGCACCGAATTAAACAAACAATAATTGTCAATAAAAAATGTTAATATGAATATTACGTTTTAACAGTAAAAGATGTACAGTAATATTAAACTCCGCATATGCATCATTGTTGGACTGCTCGTGCCATACACGCGGGACTGTTGCAGTTGACTAGCCTGAGAGACCAGAGACGATGCGTACTGCGTAGCAAGGGATTTCTCCCTGGCCGGCTGGGCCGGCCGGCCAGCCACAGTTTGGCAACCGCGCTTGGCCGGTTTTTACCACTAGCGCCGCGTATGATCTGGCCGGTGAGTTAAGCGATCTCGCGTTTCAAAATTTAGCATTGCGTGGGGCTTCTGTGTCTGTCTATATTCTGTGGTACTTCTAACTGGACTGAACGGGTGTGCGAACTATCATCAGGCGTGTCCTGGAACACCTCTTTTAGCGCGATGGTGCGCAAAGCGGAGCGACATGGATTCGATTTGCTGAAGAGCTACCTAGCGCATCCAAGCGAGTCTGTAAGGAGGAACTGTGGAGATGTTCTGACTCGTTGTACAATATTGTGTTCAAACAGCTCTTATTTGAACCTACAATAGAGTTGTTTTCACAAAGGGATATTTTGGCATAATGTATTAGACAAATCAAGCAATACTGAGTTCTGATGGTCCAGAGTAAATACTGCATATCTTCATGAGAGTTGAACCACGTTTGGTCAACAAATGGTTTGTTAGAGAGTGCTTCATTGGTCGAACACGTTAAGATGGATCGGCTTTGTCCAATTCAACCAATGGGGAGCATGGAGTGATGACCCTTTTAAAAGGCCAAAGTTAGCAATGTTCTTCATAGATAGCAAATGCACTAGATTTAACAGTACGAAATATGAGACGCTGACACAACTCTGTGCATATTTTAAGGCGAATAGGAACACTTACTTGTGTGTAGAATGACCTGTGTAGTCTGGTTACCAACTAAGTTCGACTTATGCCATTAATTAATAGCCCAATATCCAGGGCAACTAAGGAAACTGCAGTGTTACGTGGAATCCGAACCACGCAGTATCGGTCTGATTTTCAGCTAACTGACAAACATGATACTCAGTTCTCTTCCCTACTCAACATCCATACCCTGACTACCACTCAACATGGACACCCCAGACTTCTCTAGTGGTGACCACGCCAATGACAACCATTGAGCGGACGCCGAGTCAGTATTACGTGGACTTAAAAAATCTTTGACTGTTCGAAGTTATCTTTTATTCGTATTTTGAGATTATTACTGCAGTTCGCTGCTCTTGGCTGAAACATAACTATCTAATCTCCACAATATGGTATTTACGATGTAATTGTAACCAAAATACATACTAAATTTAATTATGATCATTTACAAACTAAAAAAAAGACATGACAACGAATCACTATTCAAACTAAATTAAAGTAATAATTATGAAGTGCCATGAACTTTTTTGCAAACCAATATAATTGACATAACATATTAAATACAATTAATGGAAACGTTAAAGATAATGAAAGGAGTACATTTATTTACAAACCTTCTTTTGGCTCCTAGCCAAATAACGCCATGCAGTTCACGGTAATGATGTTTGAATTTTGTCACAAAAAAATAAACATGTCTGCAAATGTTCAGATCAAAATGTTGGAGGTAAGTGATTTTTTAAAATTCAGTTGCAAGATTTTTCCCACACACACATTGAATTGTGATGACAATATTCGTGTATAACGAGAGGATTATTAGGTAGTCTGGGTAAACATTGTTAGAAAGGGTTGTAAAGAAAGGGTTTTATTGTTGTTGCTCTAAGTTGTAGAGAAAGGGGGATTCCGTAGATATATGTTGTAAAGGAAGGAGATTTGGGCAGATAGAGGTAGATATCATATGTATCTCATGTTTTTTGTTACGATAAGATATAAACTAAATGTGAGGTTAGCAGATACATTCAAACGGCAATGACAGCATTGACGATATATCAGCGTCGGTTCAAGTCATATCCTGGACCTTTAATCTCTTATCACTTCAAAGTCAAAACATTCCATCATGAGCGGACAATTTGAGTCATGATTTCAAAATATCAGTTTCGATGACTCACAGTACGCTGAACTACATAACCCATCTTCCTACAGAAAAAACTGTATCATCGATAACATGAGTTAGTTCGTACGGAAAAATGAATAAACGTCAGCAGGTGACGTCATCGGTCAGGTGACTCTGACATTAGCGAACTACTACCCTTGATTAACAAGAAATAAAGAACATTTACTGTTCACCTTTTCACCTGTGTAAAATGAATAAACGTCAGCAGGTGACGTCATCGGTCAGGTGACTCTGACATTAGCGAACTACTGCCCTTGATTAACAAGAAATAAAGAACATTTACTGTTCACCTTTTCATCCGTGTAAAATGCGTTTAAATAAACGATGCTAATCACATAGAATGTTGGTTGTAACGATGGTTTCTTAACATTTGGATAACAAGTTTCAGAGATAATAAAAGCACTTTTTTAACTGAAATTCAGTCCAAAAGTTGGTTAACAATTTTGAATCGTTCTCCTTGATCCAATTAATGCTAAAAAGTACATTTAATTTGATAGGATGTTTGCGACTTGTAATTTGGTTATATAGCCAGGTCTGTCACTAAGACAAGTTTAAAACTGCCTTACTTTTATGAGGGACTACACTAGCGCTCCTCACTTGGACGCAACACAGCTTATAATTAGACACTACATTTAGCATTGGATGAGATATCGGCTGTTAATTTGTCATTGAGCTAGTAATTAAAGTCACTTTCTAAGGAATAATTGGCCTAAGTTTGTAATAATGACTACACTCGCTCATCTACTCCATTAGAAGTCATATTCCCCTAGATCCTGACGATCGGCGTCTTATGAATAAATTAAATCCGTGTACATAAAATCAATAACAAACCTTAAAATACATATTTCATTTAATAGACAGAAACTGGTTAGTGTGAGGTCGGCTTCTTCTGCTAGTTTAAACTGCTTTTACTTTGAAATGGGACTACACTAGCACTCCACAACCGGACCTCAAAACGGAATCAACTCTGGTTAAAAAAAAAAAAAATGTACATCTAATCTGTAGTTGCAGTCTTATAACTGCTATGTATTGTTAAACTTACGTAATGGAATATCTTGTCTTTTAACACTATGACCATCAATATATTTAAATAAGCCAATATTTTTGTCTGTACATTAATTAACATAATGTACATTTTTATATGTTCATGTTTAGTATACCAGAAAGTCTGAAAAGACCGTTAAAAAATTTTTGTTGTCTACTGTTCTGCTTGTATTGTTCGCGTTTCGCACGAAAACAAGAGCCTTTATCAATGCAATCTTTTCTGTACATGCGGGGAATTCTATAGAAACAGAGAATGAAGGTCTTTCTCATTGGATTTGCAAAATGCCATTTATATCTTGGAAATTACAATCAGAAGTTCCTGTAAGCCAACAACATACCATGTTTTGTCTGATTCTTGTGTCATTGCATTGATTTTACGACACAATTTTTTTCATCTAGGCCTACTTATTTTTGTTTTAACTGTTAATGCTAGTTATAAGATGTAATTACCTATACACCATAAAATGTATTGATATTTTTATATTATCTATGTTTTGGTGCAATAGCAAATCACGAACACGTATTACAATATGTAACGAGATTTTACTATTATCTAATTTTCCGTTAGTTTTCGTTATAAAACATAAATTTTCCTTCAAGGATAAAATTTGTTAACTGTTACGCCAGACAAATAAAAACCTGGGAGTATCCACTTCAGATTGTGCCGGTTCTTAATTCATTTTGCAGTTAATCAATTTTATTTCTTAAAAGTGTAGTCTATGGATGTGTCATATATAGTTGTTCACTTGTAAATTACAAACTATATTATATAATTTCTCACTAACATGTTAGTTAACGTAGTTGGATACGTATAACCCTGATTAAAAATTTCATACTTTTAGGAATTTTTTGAATTTATCCTTTAGGTATGTAATTTGTGAACATTCTTTCTTAATGGGTCTCTATGATACAAAAGGTAACTTCTTCCGAATTTCGTCAAAATCTGTTCAGTGGTTCCTGAGGCTTCGTGACAAGTGAGTACATAGTTTTTGGATTATATTAAGATTTCCCGCAAAAAAATAATTAGCGGGTACAAATCGGTATTTTTGCAGAACTCAAGAGTCTATATACTCGTCTATAATAAACGAAGAAAACGATAGGTGTGGTAAGATAAACCTTTCTTTAAAATATGACAAACCAGATAGAACAGTGGTTCTAGAAACACTTGAGCTATCTCGACAATACAACGAAGTAATGAGGCAGTTGTAAACACGCATGAGCGTAGGTCTACAATACCAAACCCTATCTGGGTTGAGGACACTGTAACAATGATATATTTGGTTTCCCAGAATGAGATTAAACAATACTTGACAAGCAAAGGGGTTGTGACCGACACACTTAGGGGCGCACGCGAAAGGCCACGCCTTTGATCACAATCCGCCACCCAGTTGTTGCTACAATATTGGAAGTCAAGATGTAATCTTGTTCAATCTTCACGAAATATTCAATAAAAAAATAGACTCCTAGTGCCAATCCACTTGACTTCCATTACTAGTCTTCCATAGACATAACAACGCCTCCTGTCCCACCTACCCCAATAATCAAAGTAGTACCATCCCCTTTAGTTATGCACAGCGATCCAATGTTTCTTTAAGAATAAACTATTGGAAAAATCGTCGAGATGAATCCAAATGGCGTGATTGTGTACCTATACATGAACCAGAGTTAAACAACACACTGGTGCCATAGTTGGCACTAGTGGCGCAGGGCTGTAACCCAGATACTTGGGGGAAAATGCTGTGGAGACTGTAGGTGATAGGTTCTGTTCTCAGCGTTCGCTCAATGGTTGCCATCGTAGGCACTATTGAAAATGTCTAGGGTGTCCGTGTTTGTGGTAGTCAGGGTGCGGATGTCGTGTAGAAAAGAACGGATTGTCAGGCTTATTGATTAGCTGAAACTCAAACTAATACTACGTGGTTCGGATTCCACGAAAATCTGTAGATCTCTGGCTATTAAGCTATTAGAAATGAATCTTCCTAAGGAAAAAAGCGACCGTAAAAACACTCGTTCATTTATTTACACACATCACACATATTCGTCCCTCATAATTCCCCATATCTTTTAGTAAAAAATAATAAATAACCATACAAGTTTTAGGAAATAAGAGTGTGAATAATCGCCATAATATGTATGATACAAAAATAATTGTAAAATAACTCTTAGTTTGAAAGATCTGGATTTACACTGATTCCAGGAGTATTTAATTTGTAAACAATTTATGTATTTGATGCAAATAAATTTAGTATGCGCATTTATTTATTTAGTTTGGCATTTTGGTATTTGTCAAATTAAGTATGGTTCTAAAATAAACATTTTCTTAAGGTAATTAAGCACTTTTAATACATTTAAATTTTTAAAATATTTCTGGCCTAGTTGTAAAAAAATCTTTAATTATGCTTTTTTATTTCCAAAATGTAGCTAGTGGCCTCATTATTCACTATTAGGACGCCGATCGTCAAGATGAAAATGAAAAATGAAATGAAAAACGTCTTTATTTATATTCAAGAGGCGAAGTTAGGGCTGCAAAGCCCTCTCTACCACTTAACCTCAAGATGTGGGCAAATATGAGGGGCAAATGAGTGTGATCAGTGTAGATAAAAAAATGTATACACTGTTACTCACAAGGTTGACTGTTCCTCAGAAAGAGCTATTTATTAATAGCCTAATATCTAAGGCAACTAATGGACCTATATCTTTACGTGGAATTTGAACCACGTAGTGTTGGTCTGATTTTCAGCTAACTGACAAGCCTGATCAAAGTTCTTTCTCCTATCAAACATCCGGACATTGACTACCACCCAACATTGAGACCCCAAACTTATTTAGTAGTATACATGGTAACCATTGAGTGGACGCCGTCGGTATTAAGAGGACCGAGTATAGAACATATCACCAACAATCTCCACAACACTTAAGCCCAAGTAGCTGGGTTACAGAATTGCGCCACTGTGCCGACTATAATCATTATGCAAACAATAAACATTATTAACATGTGATTATGAGTCAGTTGTATTCCTTATACGACTTCGGTGACTCAGCAAAGTCGTAAAAGGAGTGCAATTTAATAGCTAAGCGTAGTTTTCATTCACACATGACTTCAGGTTACAGTTGTAAGGTTACACTTGTCTATTGTTAATGTGTTTGTTGTAAGTTTTATTTCAATTTGTATCGCCATTTTAAAGACGTATCCCCACTAAAATTCCCAGAACGTAATTAAGACAGAAAAAAAAAAAAAAAAAAAAAAAGAAAACTGTTACTTCGATATCGGTCGAAATTAGCAGAATACTATTTTTATCCCACTTCCATTCGCACCATTATTACGACGTTGCATTTGTTGTTTCGTTAATTGCACGCTTTATAAAGTGTGGTTGTGTGTAGTATTTTATATAAATAGTCCATTAAGAAGAAATTAGTCATTTTTTATATTGGATTCATTCCTTTGATATGTGTATGTGTTGAGAATTGCTGTAACGTGATTGGGGAAAAGCCTGAACTGTGGAATGTATTTTAATAAATACATTTATATACACTATCCTTATTCATGTGTTTTTACGCATTTGTTTGCTTATTGGTGCATTGTATAATATATACCATGAAGTATCTAGTCTGATAACAATTATTACAGTTCCTTTGTGGCGAACCACAGCACCGTTAAAATTTATACCAGTAGTGCATTTTCCTTATACGAACAATAAATTATATTATTATTACCATTACTGTATTTCACTTGTAACCTGTGATAGGATGATAATATAATGTAATGGTCTGTTTAATAATTTAATGCATTTTATTTCTTTTTTATAAGCTGATGCGAACGTCTAACTGGCAGTTATAAATAAGATTTTAACTAAAGTACATCTTTTTATAAACAGTTTTTAATGTGTTTTTTTTGTGTGCTTAATTGTAATTTTAATTGTGCATTTTGTGCTTATATTGTAATATATTTCTGTTGTGTGACGTTCAGTTGTTCTGTATCTTTTTATACCTCTGTAATAATAATTACAACATTTTTAACCTTGTGAATTTAGGGAACTGACAAGGCGCTGACCCTGCCATCACATGACAAACTGGAGAACTAACTACTCGACACACATTTAGTGCACTGTTGGATGCGACCTCTGTTTCTTACTTCTCTGTGTTGGTCCTCACACATAATTCTAAACCACATATGTTTTGCATTTATAGCTTATTTTATATACTATTGGTGAATATGAATAATCATACGAGTGCGTATGACTTGTGTAGTCTCGTTACTAACTGGGTTCGACTTGTACTCAGAAAGGACCGTTTACTAATTGTCCAATAGCCAGGGCAACAAAGAGACCTTCAGCTTTGCGTGGAATCCGAACTACGTAGTATTGGTCTGATTGTCATTGACAAGCCTGACACTTGATTATCTTCCCTACACAATATCCGGACACTGACTACCATCCAACAAGGCCAACCCAAACTTCCCTAGTAGTGTCCAGGTAGATATGGCATCCATTGAGCGGACGCCGTGTTGGTATAAGGACTTTGGATATAATCTATCAACCTATCTCCTACAATGTCCACAGCAATTTGTCCCCAAGCACCTAGGTTACAGCACAGCGCCACAAGTGTCGACCGACAGGTGTAAACTATTATGAACAAAATATAAAAGTTGAACCTTGCAGTGGTCTCGGCTTCTCCAACTTGTATCGCTCAAAGGTTTGTATCCGTTACCTGTTGGCCTTGTAGGCGTATGGACAGGTTGAACAACAGAATCATTTATTCATCTGCAGATCGTTCTGACTCACAAAATTCTCTGAGTATGACATCTTACGTATAACAATATGCTGATGTAGTATTTTAAAAATGCTAAAGGTGACTCACTAGATTTCGAGTTGTATATTTCGCGGCCACCTTGTGCGCACGACTCATGCGCAGGACGCTTTCTCTATCCAACTGGATCGCCAGCAAAGCGTCCCTCCCTGCTCGCCCATCTTCATCTTCATTCCTAGCTGCGCGTCGGGGTTAGTAGTTCCAGTGTCGTAGTGCGTCTAAACCAGCCGTTTGTTCCTCTAATAGAAAAAGTGAGTAAACTTTATATTTTCAAAGGTAAAAAACTAGATTTTGTTTTGTTTTTGTAAGTTGTGATAGTTAAAAAAAGTGTTTGTAAAAAAATATTACAGTATTAAATTCTATACATGCCTAAAAATCCATTTTACTTTAAAGTTATTAAACATTATTTAAGTATTATAACAATTTTGTGAGAATAACTACAATTTAGTTGAATTAAGTTAAGATTTTTTTAACTTAATTCAAAAATCAAGGAAATAATCGTAATCAATTTATATATTTTTTCTGAATGAGTGATACAAATATATATTAGTTAAGTTAAAACCGTTTTAATTCCTAAAACGTATTTATTCTAAAGCTATGTAAACGTCGATAGGCAAATTTATTAAACTTTTTCATGTGAATAAATGTTTACTAGTTTAATGTTGTTATTATCTTTTCACGACACGTTTTGAAACACTGTCGTCAAAAGCACAGAAGTTGCCCCGACAACGGACAATAATATGGCAATACATATTTTAAATTGAAATATACGTATGGAAAGTAACAGTTTTACGGTAATAATTTCGAAATTTATATATTCACTGGAAAATTGAAAATACGTTTAAACTAATGGTCTTATGTAGAAAACGTTATCGAAGTACTGAGTTCTTTTAATGAGTAGCACCCACTTTTCAATACTTAAGTAACATTTTTTAAGTTCTAAATATCGTAAATACGATATGTACGTTTATGGTTGCCGCCTTACTAAGTGTCCTCCTCTTAGATGCCGAAACGTTTCAGGTGTTCACTGGGCGTTCTTTGCGCTGATCACGCGACGAGGGAGCCACACCCAAACAAAAATAACACGCTCAAGTCCCACTCAGTAATTCATGATAATTTCACAGCGTCGTTTCCACCCTCATCTAGACACCCCCGCGCAGCCATGTGTGGCGGCTTGGAACACCCACGCCGGCCAGGCCGTGGGCGAAGCCCTCAGAACTAGTGTTTTGTTGTGGGCCGCCAGCGATTGATGATCATCTCAGCTTCCCGCGTAGAAAGTGAAGTTTTTTTAAACAAGAAAGTCGTCACTTTCTCTCGTTACAAACCAACTAATGATTGATTAGCTAAGTAGATTCTGGGAGTAATAAGGTTGATTTTCTCCGAAGATATTCTGTCCTCATCTGTGCCCATACTTTACCATATCGGCGTGGGGTGTCCGTTATAGTTAGGGATGGCGGCGATATATCGATATATCGGAAATATCGATGTATTAGTATCGATATTTTCTTTCGATAATATCGACTATATCGATATATCATATCAATAAATAGTCACGCCCTTCTCTCTCCCCAAAATCATCACGATTTGTAAAAAAACATATGTAAATTGTCTCTTAGGCAAGAGTACAAAATATGCAGTGAAATAATAAAGTAACGTTATTTGGGTTTTATATGAGGTTAAGTGAAAATTGATTTCCAAACTATTATTTTTAAATGATTTAGAAGTATTGGAAGTAGGTTTCGTAAATTAAATTGTTTAATTTTGAGTGTTTATAAGAAGCCTAATAACATTTTTAAATGTGAAAAACTAAATTAACAACGTTATTACATTATTCTGTTATAGTTAACATAATAATTAAAGATATAATTATTCTTATTTTGAATATTTTTCAGTCAACTCCACAGACCACAACTTGTTTCGTGTATATAAATGTTTTAATTTTTACATTCAGAAAGCTATTCTAAATAATAATAGCAAAATATGATTGAATTTTTGGTCACGACATGAGAGTTAATGCATCATTTTAAATATATAAATCATTTACAATCGATATTATCGTTAGATTGATATTTGGTCTGTGAAATATCGTTAGTTTGATATTTTGAGGATATTTGCCATGCCTAGTTATAGTCAGGGTCCGTATGTTGTGTAAAGAAGAGAAGTATCATGCTTGTCAGTTATCTGAAAATCAGACCAATACGGGCGTGCTCGAGTTGCGACTTGTATGACCAATGGATGATCGAGTTGCGGTCCTGCAGCCGTGCCATCAGCGAAATGGCTAAACTTTCCGAACTTCTAATAATATACATATCCAAACTAAGTTTCTATACCATGAATTAAATACAAATACTAAATATTCTATATACCGAACGTCATTTTTTATATTATCGTTATATTAAGGTTGTCTGATATCTTTTTATTTTTAAAATAAATTTTTAAACTAGTCGCTCACCTGCCGTCCTGCATTTCATTTCGTACGTAATATGCAATGAAGGTAAACATTGAGTAAATAAATGTAAATGTTGATGTTTGCCTTAAGTTAGTAAGTTGGTTCGGATTCCACGTTATATTAGCAAGGAATGTCTTACTTGTCCTAAGTATGAAACCTTATGAAACATCAATAAAATTTCGTTATTATAAAACTTGTATTTTAAACGTGTTTATTGAAAAAAAAGAAAAAGCAATACAAACGTATTATTGGCTTCTTAAACATTGAAAGATGCAAATTTAACACATTTAGAAGAAGATGTTAATTTTAAGTCATTGTCTTTTTGTGATTTTCGAAGAGAGCTTCGATACTGACCCTTGAACCAAATACCATTTTTGGACAGATTCCAATGTCACCCATTTTACTGCCTCATACAAATTATATTACCGAAACTAAAAACATTATTCAAGACAGTCAATATACTGTACTCATAATTATCCAACTTGACGTAATGCTAGTGCCGTTATAATTTTGTCAAGTTCTAAAAGCCCCGGATATAGTCTTTGTTCAAAATCCCCTCACTAATACAGACCTATTGTGTTCCCGGAGTTGTAAACTTAAGAGTTTAAAGGGCCGAAACTATTTTCGTCGCCGAGAAAGCTGTCGCAGAGTATATTGCACACGTAAAGGTATTTCATGACTATTCAAGCAAGATAAGACGTGTCTTGTTACAATGTATTACCAACCCTTCAATAAACAGCTTCAAACTATGGTATTTTCGGCAAAATTATCGTACAGATTACCGTAACTAATTATTCATTTTTTGCTGTCGTTTTATAACTGAATTGATATAAACCGTTCATATTTATCATTACAGGTAGTAAAATTGTTAATCCATAGTCATTTAGTTTGACTGAAAAATAAATTGATATGTAGTCTACTGTATCGTTCGTAAAATTGGAAACAATAATAGGGATGGTACAGTAGTAGGTACAGTATCAATTAGTTTTTATAAGAACGGTACAGATAAGCCACAAAATAGTAATAAATTATTGTTTCTTGTTGTTATAATTAATCAATATATTTTCACACTCAGTGAAATTATCGTAAGTACATCGGTGAAAACAGGGACCATCGCAAACCAAATATCGATGTAACGATAATATCGAAAGAAAAATATCGATGTATAGGATAATTGATATATCGAATCGTAAATGATCTGTTTAAAATTGTGCATCTATTAAAATAAAAATAACTCTTATGTCATGAACAAAAATACACTCGTGTGTTGTCGCCACTATTTTGAACAGCCTTCTGAATGTAATAATTCAATATATTTATTTACAGGAAATAAGTTGTGTTCTGTTGGTTGAATGAAAAAAACTTCAAAATATTAATTACACCTATAATTATTATTTTATTACACGTTGTTTGTAAGGCAACCGGCTAGGCAGGCCAGGCATACACTGTTATAGCCATTGGTCTACAATAAACTACATTTTAATGCGCTAACCTTACGTAAAAAAAACTAAATTAAGTTACTTTATTATTTCAATGCATGTTTTGTACGCTTAAGAGGCAATTTAAATGTGTTTTTTTTTCGAATCCTGATGATTTTTAGGAGAGAGAATAATGTCAATACAGTATTTAGTTATGTGATATATCGGACCAAAACATCGATATGGCTGATATTATCGAAAGAAAATATCGATACTAATAAATCGGAATTTTCGATATATCGATATATCATTGCCATCTCTACAAGAGGACTTGGACCATCCTTGACACATGCAAGGTTGGCTTAGCCCAATGTAATTTGAATATAATCAGTCATCGCCACTATATATTGTGCTACGTTGAGTGCAGGGCGTGTCTTCTAAGAGAAAGACTTGCCCATCTGTTTCTTTTAATCACTTCTAAAGGGTCAATTGTTTGATTAATTTGTACATTTATCTAAGAAGGTACTTTGAATGTAATACTTGTGAAATTGTTGCAAACACTGTTGTTAGACACATTATTATTTACATGTAGTTAGTTTAAATATCGTTGCAAATAATATTAGTTACCAGACACATAACGTTATTGAAAACATTGGTTACGTAGAGTCTAAACATTTTTAGTTAACATAGTTGTAAACATTGTTATGTCACATTTTTAGTTAACAAGTATTGTTGCAAACAATATTAATTAACAAATAAACAACTTTATTGTAAACATTGTTATGCAGACATGTTATGTTAGACATTTTTACTGAAATAAACATTGCTATTTACATACTGTCAGTGAACAAACATTGTTAGTTACAAAACACTGTCAATGTACATATTGTTTGGTAACAAATGTTAAGTGGAAATATTTGACAACTTTTAAGCTACGATTGAGTCCGTCATTTGGCGAGAAGGATGTTTACATCTAACAAGCAATCCAAAAAATTGGTCATTGAATTGACCTGATATACAATATGACAAGCAACTGAGCATTTCTGATGAATGTAGATCAGTGAGTGTAGCCTTTGTTACTAACTAAGGTTTATTTCTCCTTAAACAAGGCCATTTATTGATAGCTCTATAGCCAGGGCAAACAAGGTATGCACAGTTTATTACGAAATCCGAACCACAAAGCTTTGGTACGATATTTGGCTAAATGACAAGTTTGACTCTGTTCTCGTCATGCAATAACAGCCGAACCCAACATGCATATCTTACACTTCTCAAGGTATGTCCTGCAGATGTGTCAAAATATGATGTTGCCCAGTAATAATGTAGGTACTGTCTGCCAAAGCAGAGCACAATCAAACCACTCACAACTCGCTCGTGTGGAAATGTCATCACTCTAGCGTGGGGCTAGGGGCCGGAAACTGTAGTTTAGTTAATTCCTGTACAAAGGCTACAAAGCTCAGCCAAGTCACCCACCAGACTGTAGCTTACAACAGATAACCAAACCTAGTACTTACTTACACAATGGGTTGGTTCTAACTACGATACGATAATCCCAACTACGATAGGTTTCGTTAAAATTCGACAAGATTGGTTCAACTGCAATAGGTTTGGTTCCAACTACGATAGGTTTAGTTCCAACTACGATATGTTTGGTTGTCTGTTGTGTACTTACACCATGAACCAAACCTATTGCAGTTGGACCAAATGTATCGTAGTTGGAGACAAACCTATAGCAGTTGGAACCAAAATTATCGTAGTTGGTACAAAACCTACTTTCAATTGGACCAAATGTATCGTAGTTGGAGACAAACCTATAGCAGACACAAAACTATCTTATTTGGATTCCCATTAAATTGAACTGCTATGTTTTTTATCCAACATTTTAACTGTCCATCATTGACTGAAAGGGTGATTTTTTACGTGAAATTTTTAACGACTCGCCGGAAGAGTATGCCGGATTCATGATGTAGATTTGAGGTACTCGGACTATTTCGATTGCAATCTTGCTCAAATAATTGTTGACAGGATTATTTTAGCTGTCCTGATGGTAGCGATGGTAATATTGTCACGAGTTCAATTCCCGAAGTTTATTACTGTATTTTTTCTATGCCAATATTCCTACAACGAATTGTGAACAAACTGATTATTTTACGGTATATAGAATAACAATTTATATGACCATAGGCCTGCATTTTGAGATATGCAGTGGTCTGTGGTTTTTATTTTACTATTGAACACGCTTACTATTAGACCTATTTAATATGGGCCAAATCAGACCATGAGAGGTACAGTAAACACAGTTTTGATCAATTGGCCTTTCTTTACGCCCACATTTGTTTCATATTTCGAAATGAATTATCTTTCTTACACTTAACCAGGTTGTTCCAGTTCTTTTTACTTTCACCTTCTGACAACCAATAAAACATATTTTTCATGAATTTATTCCAATTTGAAATATCCTAAGTTTTGGTTATAAGTGCTTTTTATGTGTGTAGACCTTTGTAGTTCCACTGTCCATTGTAGACAAAGTGCAATGACCATATATACAACCAGCACATGCCTTGAATGCAAATAAAGGGTTAAAATAGTGTGACAAAACATATAAAGCCATAAACATTTAAAATAAAACCAAATTTTAGTTTTTATGTGTGAATTAAACAAAATTAATGAATGAAAAATTACTTAACTACAATGGATTATTATGTACATTTAACTAGTTACAGCCAAAATAGCAAATTAAGTAATCCCAGAAAAATATTTACAGAGTGTTAGAATAATTTTGCAGCGTAGTGAAATAATCTGCCACATATGAATTAAACATCGTTCCTAAATAACGGAATACATGAGTTCCGAGCTGGCTCATTAACACAGATGTGTTTGAACAGGTGGTTTGTGCAAATATGAACATTGATAAAGAATGTTCATATTTGCAATTCACAGTCACGGGACTTTTTAATTCAAGAGAAAAAGCAGAATGATGTCAGTATCAGGCCTCCAGTGTCATGAAATAAGAACCAATGGGGCTATAATATTTTGTTACTTTTCTGTACGTCTGTACGCAGGGCCGGTTTAAGGGGTAAGCAAAGTATTCCGTCTCCCGCGGCCGCGTAGGGCGCCAGGAAAAGGGCCCCTAAAAGCTCAGTATTAAACCAGGAGTCTAACAAAATACCGTAATCCGAAGTAGGAGAAAGTAATTAAAAAATATCATATGATGAAAATTACCAAAGGTTAGTGGTTCAGATAGTGGCTGATCTAAAGTTTGAGTGTTGACTCACTCTGCCGAATTAATATTGTAGGACTGTTAGAACCCCGTAGGCATACGTATACCACATTACTTTTGACTGTTACTGTTATTCTCAAATTGACGTGAAACCTTACAGAAAGTTTGCTCCCCCCACTACTGGCTGAAAAGGCGGCTGACACCGTAGAGTAACGCAGCGCTTGGATGTCCCCATGTTCTTATTATAAATAACGCTCGACAATACGTCGTCTGCTACCGTTTATTAATTTCGAATTGCTTACTCCAATTTGTAGCAAATACAATTCAAACATGTCCTTATCTCAATCTCATCCCGTTTGTCAGCAAAGCTGTTGTTTCACGTTATCGGGAGTGCTACTTCAGGACGGGTTTACTTTCATTTTATTGTTTTATTTAAGATTTATCATTTACGCGTGTGAATTTACTTTCATATTCATTGACGACTATGCCCATCACGGTTCCCAAAATAGAGTCTCTTATTTTGTTCTTATGATTTGTGTTTTTTATCATTATTATATTTTTTTCTGTTGAAAACGTAATTTATTAAATTTGTTTTACATCTTAATAGCAGTTGCAAATATTATTTTTCATCCAGAATTTTGTCTGATTAAACAATGTTGCATTTCTGACCTAAGTAAAACCAGCCATCCAGTAATGCGCTAAATGTGTATCGAGTAGTTATTTCTTCAGATAGCCATTAGGATGGTAGGGCCAACACCTTGTCAGCCATTATACCCCCAAAACCTCAAGGATAAACGTAGTCATTTTTACTAAAGACGAATAAAGCTGTACATTAGCTGTAATCTATTTACAAATACCGGTTAGGCTTTAGCCGTGGCTATAAGAAAACGGCATATGTTTCTTTCTTCAATGTGATACAATACAATCTAAACCTTACTAAGATTATATTTTTTCCCCGTAACAAAACATGGGTAAACAACTAGCTATTTAAACAATAAATGATGGTAGTTTAAAATATTTAAACAATCTTTGGTTTACAAGATATATGGTGTTAAAATTGTTAAACAGCCACCGTTGTGAAATGGCTAAAGATAACTCAGTATCTATTTTTCTGATGTTTATTAATGGTGATGTAAAGAAGTGTGCCAAGTTTCAAATCAGCCGGTCAAACCATTCTTGAGTTATTATTATTATTATTTTTTTTTTTTTTTTGAAAAACAAAAAGACATGAACCCTGAACAGAGCGGAATTAGAAAATACATTATGTACTATTTTTTACACTAAATTTGGTGTAGAATCTGACAATTAACAGTCTGGACACCTTTGTGACACCCAGTATGTGTAGTCCTACCTCAGGTGATGGCTATAACACAGCTTGTTACATAACACAGCTACAAGCGCGTCAGGCTGTAATTGCCAACACTAGAACCGTGCAAGTGCAACACTAGGCCATGTGCAATTGTCCAAATGACCTTGACTCCACCAGGATTGCACTTATCGGCCTCCACATGAACACTCACTGTCTTTACATAGATCTGCAATTATTTAACTTGACGATAATTCTACCAATGTTAAATGTTGTTTTAGTACTGTTATCAGTGGTGGATGTCACCAGTTTGTTATCAGTAGATGTTCACCCACCCACTCTATGCTCAAACACCACTCGCGTGATAAGTTGCACAAAACATGAATAAACAAGTAGTAGCAGTACATAAACCGTCTCGGACTTCGCCATTTTTTACGGGAAAATGGCCTGAAAGATATAATGAAGTCGGCTCAGATGTGAATATATCTGCAATTTACTGAGAAATGCATTTAATTGTAAATAAAAATATAAACAATACACTAAATGTATTATAATTCGAAGTTATAATGTATGTTTAAATACACTTTTTGTATAGCCAGTATCATGTGATCTATATTAATATAATTCAAGTGTATGTTTCAGTAAAAATTATATTGTTCTTAAGCTGGAAAACTACAATGCACAAACATTTACGTAACCAGCAGTTCACAACAGAAAGTTCCTCAACACATGATTCATGGTACGTCTCCGCTCTGGAATGATCTCTGTAAACAACCTCTAATAAAACCAACTGCACTTGCTGAGGAGCAGTAGTATCGAGCAGTAGTATCAAGTAGTAGTATCAAGTAGTAGTATCGAGCAGTAGTATCAAGCAGTAGTATCAAGCAGTAGTATCGAGTAGTAGTATCAAGTAGTAGTATCGAGCAGTAGTATCGAGCAGTAGTATCGAGTAGTAGTATCGAGCAGTAGTATCGAGTAGTAGTATCGAGCAGTAGTATCGAGCAGTAGTATCGAGCAGTAGTATCAAGTAGTAGTATCGAGCAGTAGTATCAAGTAGTAGTATCGAGCAGTAGTATCGAGCAGTAGTATCAAGCAGTAGTATCAAGTAGTAGTATCGAGCAGTAGTATCAAGTAGTAGTATCGAGCAGTAGTATCGAGCAGTAGTATCAAGTAGTAGTATCGAGCAGTAGTATCAAGTAGTAGTATCGAGCAGTAGTATCGAGCAGTAGTATCAAGTAGTAGTATCAAGTAGTAGTATCGAGCAGTAGTATCAAGTAGTAGTATCGAGCAGTAGTATCGAGCAGTAGTATCAAGTAGTAGTATCGAGCAGTAGTATCAAGCAGTAGTATCAAGTAGTAGTATCGAGCAGTAGTATCAAGTAGTAGTATCGAGCAGTAGTATCAAGTAGTAGTATCGAGCAATAGTATCGAGCAGTAGTATCGAGCAGTAGTATCAATCAGTAGTATCGAGCAGTAGTATCAAGTAGTAGTATCGAGCAGTAGTATCAAGTAGTAGTATCGAGCAGTAGTATCAAGTAGTAGTATCGAGCAATAGTATCGAGCAGTAGTATCGAGCAGTAGTATCAATCAGTAGTATCGAGCAGTAGTATCAATCAGTAGTATCGAGCAGTAGTATCAAGTAGTAGTATCGAGCAGTAGTATCAAGTAGTAGTATCGAGCAGTAGTATCAAGTAGTAGTATCGAGCAGTAGTATCAAGTAGTAGTATCGAGCAGTAGTATCAAGTAGTAGTATCGAGCAGTAGTATCAAGTAGTAGTATCGAGCAGTAGTATCAAGTAGTAGTATCGAGCAGTAGTATCGAGCAGTAGTATCAAGCAGTAGTATCAATCAGTAGTAGTATCAAGTAGTATTACTGGTAGTAGTATCAAGTAGTAGTATCGAGCAGTAGTATCAAGTAAGTAGTATCGAGCAGAGTATCAATCAGTAGTACTTGTGAACCGAGGGCCAGTGTATCAGGTTGATGTGATGAACAACACGAAGTAATTTGAGTAATACGTATATTTTTTGAAGAAATAAATATAAATCACTAAAACTGTTTTGATTTATACAACCTCGAATAATTTAGCACTTGATAAATTTAGAATTGGAGATAGAATTAGAATTAGAGATAGAGACATGAGAATAAAGAATTAGCAATTGAGAGCGACTGACTGATTGATACTACTACCAGTAATACTACTTGATACTACTGATTGATACTACTACTGCTTGATACTACTGCTCGATACTACTTGATACTACTGATTGATACTACTACTGCTTGATACTACTGCTCGATACTACTACTTGATACTACTACTGCTTGATACTACTGCTCGATACTACTACTTGATACTACTACTGCTTGATACTACTGCTCGATACTACTACTTGATACTACTACTGCTTGATACTACTGCTTGATACTACTGCTCGATACTACTGCTCGATACTACTGCTCGATACTACTACTTGATACTACTGCTCGATACTACTACTTGATACTACTGCTCAATACTACTACTTGAAACTACTGCTCGATACTACTACTTGATACTACTGCTTGATACTACTACTTGATACTACTGCTCGATACTACTACTTGATACTACTGCTCGATACTACTACTTGATACTACTGCTCGATACTACTACTTGATACTACTGCTCGATACTACTACTTGATACTACTGCTTGATACTACTACTTGATACTACTACTTGATACTACTGCTCGATACTACTACTTGATACTACTGCTCGATACTACTACTTGATACTACTGCTCGATACTACTACTTGATACTACTGCTCGATACTACTACTTGATACTACTGCTCGATACTACTACTTGATACTACTGCTTGATACTACTGCTCGATACTACTACTTGATACTACTGCTCGATACTACTGCTCGATACTACTACTTGATACTACTGCTCGATACTACTACTTGATACTACTACTTGATACTACTGCTCGATACTACTACTTGATACTACTGCTCGATACTACTACTTGATACTACTACTTGATACTACTGCTCGATACTACTACTTGATACTACTACTTGATACTACTGCTCGATACTACTACTTGATACTACTGCTTGATACTACTGCTTGATACTACTACTTGATACTACTACTCGATACTACTACTTGATACTACTGCTCGATACTACTACTTGATACTACTGCTTGATACTACTGCTTGATACTACTGCTCGATACTACTACTTGATACTACTGCTCGATACTACTACTTGATACTACTGCTCGATACTACTACTTGATACTACTGCTCGATACTACTACTTGATACTACTGCTCGATACTACTACTTGATACTACTACTTGATACTACTACTTGATACTACTGCTCGATACTACTACTTGATACTACTGCTCGATACTACTACTTGATACTACTACTTGATACTACTGCTCGATACTACTACTTGATACTACTGCTCGATACTACTACTCGATACTACTACTTGATACTACTACTTGATACTACTGCTCGATACTACTACTTGATACTACTGCTCGATACTACTACTTGATACTACTACTTGATACTACTGCTCGACACTACTACTTGATACTACTACTTGATACTACTGCTCGATACTACTACTTGATACTACTGCTAGATACTACTACTTGATACTACTACTTGATACTACTGCTCGACACTACTACTTGATACTACTACTTGATACTACTGCTCGATACTACTACTTGATACTACTGCTAGATACTACTACTTGATACTACTGCTTGATACTACTGCTCGATACTACTGCTCCTCAGCAAGTGCAGTTGGTTTTATTAGAGGTTGTTTACAGAGATCATTCCAGAGCGGAGACGTACCATGAATCATGTGTTGAGGAACTTTCTGTTGTGAACTGCTGGTTACGTAAATGTTTGTGCACTGTAGTTTTCCAGCTTAAGAACAATATAATTTATACTGAAACATACACTTGAATTATATTAATATAGATCACATGATACTGGCTATACAAAAAGTGTATTTAAACATACATTATAACTACGAATTATAATACATTTAGTGTATTGTTTATATTTTTATTTACAATTAATGCATTTCTCAGTAAATTGCAGATATATTCACATCTGAGCCGACTTCATTATATCTTTCAGGCCATTTTCCCGTAAAAACATTTATTGTCAATTTACATTCCTGAAAATGTTGTGTTTTTTACGAGATGAATGAAAAGGAGGGAATATTTTCCCGCCATTATTATTCTGTTAAGGCCATGGGAAAGTGAGAGTTTCTTGTTTGGCAACAGTCGTTTCCTTGGGAGGACATCGACCGTGTAAAGTATGCTCACTTACGTACATTCTGACTACTGCTCAACACCGCTGTATAGTGTATAAACTGTAGTATATTGTGTATATATGTTTAGTAGTACATATGTATACTATTGTATAGTGCTATACGTATAGTCGTCTAAAATGATACTGTTCAGTGTCTGCAGACCATTTTTTGTGGTCCCCCAAGGTCACATTCTCGAGCCCATAATGTCTCCGACCGTGGCGAATGGATCAGTCACAGTTTGGGTAGATGTCCTATCTTTTCTTTGCCATCATAAATAAAATATTTGACGATATTGCTCACTTAGCTCTATAGCAGTGTATGTTTTATTAATTCATTTACAGAAATAATTCCCAACAATGATACATAGTGTATAGAGAATTAAATAATTTATTTCTGATAACCTAGAAACGTTAATAACCTCAATCATAGCCTTTTTACTGACCACAGATCTACAAATTACTATCTATATTTTTTTTAAAAGATTAAAATAATTTAGGGTGATTTTAACAGTTAAAAATGTTATTTATTTTTAACTTTATTATGAAATACAGGGAAAACACAACCTGCTACAAAATATTGCATTCGTACAACTAGTTTGCAATAAGTCAAATTCATAGACTACGAGTAATGAGGCTCATAAATCAGTAAAACAATCGGTTTGTTTGAAGTCATCGAATTTGGAGTTTGGGGAGTTAATTTTAACATATTTTTATTAAAGGATTCACGGTCGATGTTCGAAATTCCTTTACTACGTTCTCTTTCTCACAACTTTTACTGTCGGAGATGTAGGCAACTGGCCACTTATTATTAGTAAATATAAAAAATTCAATTTAAAACACTTTTTGTTAGTAACAAAAGTTTTAACTATTGGTTTAAAATTGTGTTATATTTAACAATTTTATGCAACAAACTAATACAGCCCATCTTCAACATAGAACATTATGAAATGTTTGTACGCTCTTATTGTTTAGTTAAATATTTTCTCTTTGATTTTTTCGACATTTAGATTGTTTGTTCATACGTTTTAACTGTATTCTTGCTTATTATTACTGTTCTTAAGTAAATTGTTTGTTTACTACATCTTGCACAGATCACATTCTGATTGCATGTAGTTGCATTTTTCCACCAGTAGCAACAGCAAGGTACACAGAGCGCAGCTGCCGCTTACTAAAATAGACATGATGTAAGTGGTCAAGGCAGTATGACGTCACACGAGTTCAGTTAGTTGCCCACACAACTGTGGTTTGTTCTCCAGCGTTTCATGTTTACAGGAAATAATACCACATATTATGTGGTGATAACGGCGAACTCTTCACAGAGTTTGCCTACAAGTACAGTAACAGGAACAATATGCCCCTGGTGTGTCACATCTATCCTGGTGCAACCGTTATTGAAAAGGTGTGATATTGCATCAATAAAGCATTTTTATTTAACATTTCAAGTTAATCTAATGATCAAATGATTTTTATTCGTGTTTAAAAGAGAAATATATGATTCAGCATTTTATCACATGTAAACTATTTTAAAAATTGATAATAAATAGTTGCTCAAGGTGGCACAAAGTGTCAAACCACTGCTGGGAAGACGATGGCCCAGATAGCCCTATAGTAACCCTTTCAACCTTACCGTCAGCGGGCTAAAATGTGCTTTTTTTATTTCAACTGTACGGTTCGTAATTATTCTTATGGTGAGTTTTAGTAAACACTGAACACTGTGTGATTAATAAAGGTCCATTCTTGTGGACCGTGAGTTGTATTACATTTTTTATTTGAAATCGCCAAGAATTACTTGTAAAATTTCACATATTTAACTGTACAACAATAAGAAAAATACTAATTTTTTTTCTGAAAAGCCAACTTATAGTCTTCTATAAAATAACACTTCAAATGCTACAATAGGATCATTATTACGGACCGAAACGTTGAAATAGAAAGCTATGTTTTTGGCGTTTTTCAAGGAGCGAAAACGGCTTTCTTAAAGAAGAACATCGTTTGAATTTATAGGTAATGCTTATTTGAAACAATATAACGTTGTTGCAAGAGGGTCGGTTCCAAGCGGAACCAAGGTTACGTAACCTTGGTAGTAGGAACCTCTCACTGATCCACAGGTAGGCCAGGCTGTTTAGAGTGGGCGAAGGCACTTGTATCTACAATAGACACAAGC
This sequence comes from Stictocephala bisonia, assembly GCA_035578905.1. Taxonomy (NCBI): domain Eukaryota; kingdom Metazoa; phylum Arthropoda; class Insecta; order Hemiptera; family Membracidae; genus Stictocephala; species Stictocephala bisonia. Next base: position 494,557 of record JAQJVL010000396.1, on the reverse strand, counting down.
TACGATATTTTCACCAAATATTGAGACATCATTAGTGGGCTACATAAAATGGCATTAAGTAGTGTCTTAAACTAAAATAATTTTCAAATTACCAGTTGGTTCTATAAAATTGTTCGATTTGCGTGAGGCATTTAACCGTCAAGGCAAGCCATCTTCACAAACCATCAAATAAATTTAAAATTTAAATTTGATTTGCTGTTCTCCGAAGATACCTGCCTACCATATCATTAAGCTCAAAGCCCTTAAATAAATTAAACTATTTTATTGGACATACTGATAATTTAAAAAAAATTATTTTTATTTAAAAACTTGAAAAAGAAAATGACGTAATTTCTAAGTTTATAACTTTATGTACTTACTTTTATCTAATAGTTTGTAGGGGTGGGTGGGTACACATATGGATTTTAGTGACAGCGTGGCCTTTTAAGGGATGATTCTATGCAATAAATTATCTCTACGTTATTCAATTAAATTCAAATGTTGTTTTATGATATATAAGCTCAAAATAAACGTTACGCCTAAACGAGTATAACGAAGAAACAACCAAATATATGAAGTACATCTTTTGTTGCTCAATTTATTATTTCTGAGTGATACAGCCTGTTGAAGTGTAGGAGTAGTTTTGTCAGTATTTAACCAGATATGCACAAGAAATGAAGAAAATATCACTTGCACTGCTCACACGATTTTATTTATACAAATAAATATTATATATGAGAGGAATTTGTCTTGTTATAGCTTTAATAATGCTGTGTGGTAACTGAAAGAGGTTACTGGTAATCTGCAACAGACTGCCAGAAAAAAAAACAGTGACAACACGTCAGTTTTATAATATAATCAGCTGTGACATTTAACCAAGAGTCTACTGACCCAGACTTTTTTCGATATGAACTCTTTCGTTCTGTTGTACTGTTGTGTTTTATAACGCTGGTTATATTTTCTTGAAGTAATGACATTTTCACAACACTACCATGAGTTCAGCCGTTTTCGTTATGTGTTTACAACCTGCGCGAAACATCATATTTTCAACAGCTGTCTATTGTTTACTACCGAAAGTAACATTGTTTACAACCGAAAATTTTCCACAGTCAACAACACCTGTTTTTATTCCGTGTGTAGTGAAAAGTATCGTTCAAAACTCGAGTGAAAGTGTTTTGTATGTTCTCGACCTTTTGAAGTGCTCGACAAGTCTCGCACTTCAAACATATGGTCTCGAACATGCAAAACCCCACTTTCCACTCTTGTTATGAAATATACTATTCCTGTCAATTGAATCGCTGGCAATGAGAAATGTGTTATTTTGTCATAAAATAAATTTCCTTTTTATTCCGTGTTTTATGTTCAAAAATTACAAATTGATCCTCGTCACACAATTACTTTTAAACAACCAAAGTAATAAATACTGGTATATTTTTATGTGGAACCAAATAGAATGTGCGATCAAATATTTGTTGTGAATGTGAATTGAATGTGCTTTAAACCTTTGTGAAGAAATACTCGCACAAAAATCGGAATTTATATATTTAATTCCGCATTTCTGGTCCCTGCGAAATTTCTCAGACTAGGAAGAAGATAGATAGCTTCATTAGGTTTATTAAAAAGCTTAAGAGCCAAGGGCGATGGGGAAATATCATAAATGAAAAAAAAATCGTGGGCTCAGCCCCACTTGCTCTAACATCCAACGATTTCTATCGATATATACAGTGTTTTTATTGATACATACAACAGTTAGCCTATTTATGTTGGGGTAAACATTTTGTATTTGTAATATGGATTATAGCATTCTGATTTTATACATGATAACATCAGTCGTTGAACAAAACAATACTAGATATGGTTTAGTCGATGTTATGAACCCCCATGACTTGTAATCGTGGCCGAATTACGAGGTAACACGAGCGAAGCGAGTGACAGGGTTGGCACGCGAAGCGTGCAAGGTTTCCCCTAGTATGAATTTAAGAGTCGAACAGTAAGTTATTCTTGAGTAAATTTGAATTTTAGGTGAATCATTAGATGAATTGACTATTTTATCTAATAACCTCATTTTCTTTGTACATAATTTAGTAAGATCCACAATTTCCACTCATTTTATAATCTGTATTTGAAATTTTATTTACATTATTTTAATTTTCAAATAGCTCCAAGGTAAAGATGAATCTAGTCCTATAGAGAACAGGGTACTAATTGCATGCGAAGGTCGTCTTCCCACACTATCCTCTATTATTTCAATTAACAATCCTCCTGCTACCACGTTTTTTAAAGCATGGACCTAAGGCATTCTGTCATACTAATACCACGAATAGTTATGTATTTATTTTTTGTTACATACTGCCGAATTTACGTATTTCAATAAAAACTAAAACTTTGGTTACTTTTTTGATTCCACAAAACAAATAGCCTACCTAACGATATTTATTTATACGAGATTTTAAATATATTTATTGATATTAAAACTTTTGAAAAAAATTTAATGAAAGAGTGTTGTTATGTACATGTCACTATAACAAACATTTAGACATATTTTCTCATTTTTCGCATAGCCAGGGGATGACCCATGAAGGAAGTCTTAAAAAGTTTAAATGTAAGCCTACCTCGAGTTATTCCTCATTTTAGAGGTCTTTATACAATACATAGGTGGAAATCTGAGGTCTAAATTAACAGTCTTAGAAGAATAGAATATATAGTTTTTCAAAGAATTTATTTTCATGAAACCATTACGTCTTTAGAACAAATATAAGATAGCGATTGTATATTGCTTTAAGCAGCTATAATTTAAGCAACATAATTTGAGAAACTAATTTATTTTCACTAAAAAATATGTGACAAATTATTATCATAATTTTCTTTACCTATTTTTAGAGTATACATACTCTCAAAAGTGTTTTTCTTATTTCTAATTTTGTTAAATGATATAGTTATTTTTATAAGGCAATCTTTCATCACTACTGTTAACAATCAACAACATACTTAACAAAAGGGACCTCAAACAGGGATAAATAAATAGCCGTATAACTTAGAAGAATTAGTTATATGACATTAAATTCTTTGAGAATCTGTATTTTTTATTGGGTCATCCTTTTGACATCAGATTTCCACTTTTGTACTGTACAAACAAGACCTCTAAAAATGAGGTATATCTCGCGGTAGGCTTACTGTTAAATTTTTTAATACTTCCTCCGTAGGCCATCCCCTGGCTATACGAAAAACGAGTAAAATATGATTAAATATTCTGTATATGGACATGTACACAACAACAAAGTTTCATTCATTATATTACAATACGTGCAATCTTTTGTTACATCCTTCTATTTAGTTTCTGGTCCTAGTTGCGGTAGTTTCCATGATTCGTAAGGTCGTAAAAGGGTTCATTTGAAGCAGTTGTGGTACACTCTTTTATAGGAAAAACCTTCACTCATAGTTTTTTACAAATAACTACAATTATCGTTATAAAAACGTAAAATAATAATCTATCATGAATTAAAAAAAAAATAACAAAAAGGTGGAGTTAACACATTATTGAGCGACATGATTAGTGTTTATTGTAACTTATTTCGTAGTTGTAGGACATGAACAGACAGACGTAATGTCTGTTTAATAATATTGTACGTACAGGTAGTACCTGGCTATCACATTGTTAACTATTGTGGGAAAGTGATTGTTATGCCGCTGTTAACATTGAGGTCGGTAGATAACACGGCCAGCGTTGCGCGGATCACAACCGTTTACTTCGTTCAAACTTTTAACATTTGAAAAGAATCAATTATTTTTCTGATAATTTACACCGCGAGGTAAATATTTATTATGTCGCATTCATCATATAAGCAAACATAACTTTTAATAAAAAATAAATAAAACACTAAAATACAAACAGCTAAACACTGACTAGATTTTTCAAAACAAACTGAATGTAAGGGAAAAACGGATGGTAAAATAATCTTGCCAAAAACAGGAATACTTTAATAATGGAATAATTGTGTTCGACTTCTCTTTCATATAATATCGAGCAACGTACGAGCGCTTGCCTTCGCAAGCAGGTGCCCGTTTTATTAACAAAATATCCCATACAAATAACAACTCTACGAGGCTGCAGTCGTTTAAAACTCGCCTTAAACGCTTCTTAGCCTCACAGGCATTTTACAATGTGGACGAGTTTTTTGGGAGACCGCCCAATTGGAAAACTGACGCCGTTATGGAAGTGGGAACAATTGGCGAATGAATGAGAACACATTGAATGTATGACTGAATGAGCACATTTTAGTATAATATAATGAAAATGTTTTAAACGAATATTGACTTTTGCAATTCCATTTATATTGTCAACGCAATAAAAAAAAAGAAAAAAGCTCCCTAAAATAAGCACATTTTTTGCAGTTATTTTCATTTCATTCTGTTAGTAGACTATGAATTTTAATCAAGTTTGAAATTAGATCGAATTTCATTCAAAATAACTGTACTTTATTATTGTTATTATTTGACAAATTTCGTAAGTTTAGAACTTACTCGTAATTATTCTTGCTTGTTACTGTTCAAACGTCAAGTCATTTTAAAATCCACACTATTATTTTAGACCTATATTACTTTTTAGGTTTTGGTTTATTACCTATTTTATAGCCTACAACGAATATTGTTTTACGATCTTTCTCATTTTTAACATAAAGATACCATAGAGGGCATTTTAGGAGTGTGTTAAGTAGCATAGTTTTGAGGTGGATTATTTTTTTACTTTATTAGCCCTACGTTATTATTATTTTTTTTTTATTTTTAATATTCAAATCTACTCAAAACAATTTATCAATCCTTGTACCCAAAAAATGTACGTAAAAATGATTAAACCATTTATCAAATTTTATTTCGGGGGGGGGGGGGGGAGATTGGTGTAGTCTTCTTTGGATAAGTAGTTTCTGTAAATAATGCCTTCTTCACCAGACTACCTTGACATACTACTTGTTTTTATACAGGTGCGTTTCAAACCAACACGCCTGACATTTACCACCTAGCTGCACGAAGTAAACTGAGGGGACCAAGTATTTAAAAGTACTTTTCAACATTTCGAGATGATTTCTTTGCCTTTTGCACAAAAATATCTACATGCAATTAGGCCAATTTTCAAACAATATTCGACCTCAACCATACACGTTTTTCAACTTTCATCAACATTGCTACTTTGTCAAAGAAAATACATTTTGAGATTTTTAGTAGTCTCTTGCTTTACATTACAGACTATGCACGTTCCAGCATATGTTAGAGATATTATTAAATATATTTGTTTAGTTATCTTACTTTTTATTATTAGACTACTGTTGTATTCATATGTGTTCCATTGTAGTATATAGATTATTATAACTAAATTTCAATTTATAGAGAGGGCTTTATAGCCCTGACGTCACCATTTGTATCAACAACTGATCAACGAAGACATTTTTTTCATTTTGCAAATTTAACAAGAAATACATGGAAAATTTACGAAGGAGAAACAAAATGAAACACTGAATGTTATCACTACTGATAAGGACAAAGACCTGACGTAACTGTTTATTTAGCCACAAATTTATTTTTTCTCTGAGGCTTCACCAAGCACTGCGCTATTGGTTTTATGCTATGGTTTTAGTGATTCATTATTTTGTTAACCTCTTAGTGTCAACGAGAGTTTACAAAAAGCCTGCCATGCCCATTCTTACATTTGGATTTTGACATTTTACTTATTGTGTTGACGCACAGACAATTCATCTAAGGATAACAATAATATTTCCAATATATCGATATATCGCAAGCAAATATCGATCTAACGATAATATCGGAAGAAAAATATCAATAAATTGGATAACCGATATATCGAATTGTAAATGCTATGTACCTGATTAAAATTATGCACAAACTCTTATGTCATCATCAAAAATACACTCATGCGTTGCTGTCATTATTTAGAGTGTAATTGAAAGTAAAAATAAAATGCACTTTTTATCTACACGAAACAAGTTCTGGTATGTAGAGTTGAATGAAAGAAATTCAAACCAAGAATCATACCATTAATTACTATGTTAATTATTAAAGAAGAATGTAATACTATTGTTAATTTTCACGTTTATAAAGGCCACTAGGCATTTATAAAAAAATAAATAAATTAATCTTAGAGACAGCGTTGCCAACTCGCACACAACTTCATTTACCCGTTCCACCCACAATAAACTACATTTTAGTGCGTTAACCTCACATAAAACATTTTATTAAAGTTACTTTATTATTTCAATGCACGTTTTTACGCACAAGAGGCAATTTAAATGGTTTTTTTTTTCAAATCGTGATGATTTTAAGGAGAGAGAATAACGTCAGTATTTATTGATATGATATGTCGGATCAAAATATCGATATGGCCGATATATCGAAATAAAATATCGATACTAATATAGCGATATGTCGAAGCATATTTATCGGTATTTCCGATATATCGCTGCCATCCCTGTTTGTGAGCAGTAATGTTTTAAAATATTGTTATCATTTCACAAAATACAACCAAAATGTTCACAGACAGGTCCAAGGTTTCAATGCGAGCACGACAATTAACAACAGCCCTCCCCTTCTTTCGTCTTAAATTGTTTCCGGTTCCCAACCAACTATCCAGCTCTCAAATAGTGCGATAATTTCCAGTAATTACTGAAACCTTCTCGAACGGTAATCGAGACACTTCGAGAGCCATCCCGAGCAACACCTCTGGAAACATTTAAGCTCGCAGCGACGTTTAATATAAAGCCACCCTCAGCCGACCAGTTAGTCAGTCTCAGTGGAAGTGTGGGTCTTCGGTCTTCAGACTGCAGTAAAAGTGACAGTTAACGAACACTGAGAGATATTTGTGTGAACACAAACTCGAGTATGATAAGTGACATTAGTTATCATAAATAATTGTGGTTTTATTTCAAGTGTTAAATAGTGTCTGTCTGGTAGTATAAATCTTTAAATATCTCGTAGTGCGCACTGCGCAGTTCATTAGTGAGTATGTATGAAAGTACAGTTAGGAAATACAAAGTAGAATCTCCTTATTATTACAGACCAAGTGGGCTGCAACAGTAATATAAGTGATTTGAAGGTTCATTTATATTAAATTTATGTTCAAAATTATGAATCAGGTATATGTCTTCAAATCAAAGATGTAGAATTAATCTAGGTAATTTTTATTCAAAGAAAACATTACAATGATTGATATTACAAGTGTAAATAAACGTTGCTCGTTGAATATAGCACAATTTATACAAAATAACTACATACTGTACATTTGTACCATTGACCATACAGTAGAAACAGACTGGCCAAACCAGTGTATTTGTGGTAGACGCATTGATGTGCTGCTGCTATCTAACGGTGATTTGTTTAAACTAAGCGCTCGTACGACTATTTGGCGTAGACCTACTATTACCTCAGCTATGTTTTAGTCATTCAGCGTATGTTGGAGAGAGACAAAGAGAGAGGTGAATAAAAAGGACACTATCACTGTGAAAACCCAGCTTCATGTGACCCATATGAGTGGACAGTCTTCATGTGACCCATATGAGTGGACAGTCTTCATGTGACCCATATGAGTGGACAGTCTTCATGTGACCCATATGAGTGGACAGTCTTCATGTGACCCATATGAGTGGACAGTCTTCATGTGACCCATATGAGTGGACAGTCTTCATGTGACCCATATGAGTGGACAGTCTTCATGTGACCCATATGAGTGGACAGTCTTCATGTGACCCATATGAGTGGACAGTCTTCATGTGACCCATATGAGTGGACAGTCTTCATGTGACCCATATGAGTGGACAGTCTTCATGTGACCCATATGAGTGGACAGTCTTCATGTGACCCATATGAGTGGACAGTCTTCATGTGACCCATATGAGTGGACAGTCTTCATGTGACCCATATGAGTGGACAGTCTTCATGTGACCCATATGAGTGGACAGTCTTCATGTGACCCATATGAGTGGACAGTCTTCATGTGACCCATATGAGTGGACAGTCTTCATGTGACCCATATGAGTGGACAGTCTTCATGTGACCCATATGAGTGGACAGTCTTCATGTGACCCATATGAGTGGACAGTCTTCTCTTCTTGTTTCTATAGTCAATGGTTAGCCTTTACACATTGAAGTAGAGGTGTTCGAAAAATTCCTTGTTCAAAATTAATATTATTTATTTGCATTCACAGTAAGAGAGAAAAAACTGCATGAAATTTGTCTTTTGAGTAATCTTCTTACCACATTATTTAAACCTGGTGCGCATTCCCAAAAACATCAGAGGCGACTAGATGTTGAACTGTAATTTAGTCATTGAGCGAGTCAAAATTATAGGATATGAAATTAATAGACTACAACGAATATCGAGAATCTAGAGTTGGGAGTCGGAGAGATCTGAGCGGATGGAAAGTGAAGGGCAGTTTTTACAGTTCGCTTTCGAGGATGCTTAAAGGTCAAGGAGAAATTTTAGTTCGCCAAGTCGAAACTGTGAGGCTAATTCATAACTGAATTCGTAATTATTTAGTAACACTACTGCGATCTTCAGTAATTACGTTACCATAAAAAAAAACTATTACTTTTTGGCCATAAAATAGGAGTACAACAGTAATAGGTTTTTTAATAGAAACGTAATCAGCGTTACTAAAGCAATGCCGTATCTAAGAGTCTGAGCAACTCAATTTCTAGTATTTATTTCACCTTGTTATCGTGGAAAGTTTTGTTTCTGGTCTACGACGAAGTTTTCAGTATCGTGTTCTCGGAAATTAATTATGTACTTTGTTTACAGTTCCGACCTATTATACTAACTACTAAAAAACCACCTCCAATGGTTTTATAGATGTTTATTTTTCACGACTGTCCGTATCGTGTGTACAAACCAGATCAGTAGAGAGCCAAACAACAGGGAGAGCCAAAACAAAGCTCCTTCTCCTGGACGGCCTTGGAAAACCGGTTTTGATCATGTCTTCTCCAGAGCTTTTTTTGATGCTGCACTCCTTTTTGTTGCTTCCTCTTTGTTCTGGTGCAAGCATTCTCAATTCTCTAGACTCAATATTATTCCTCAAATACGCTCATAGTAGAATCACAAATACGCCACGATATAATTAAAACAAAATATCAAATATACTGTACACATGATAGTAGTATTAGTAGGCTACACCATCAGATTTCCCACTTACACAGAAAACTCAAATCAACAACATCACGAATTAGCCAAGTTAAATTATATTTGCAAAAATCCTAAATTGAACCAAAAGATGTTACAAACAGAAATATTCTTAGAAAAAGTAGAACAGTGGATTGTATTGCCAGAGAACGAAGCATCAGAGAAACGAGGTAAACATTGGACAGAAGAAAGAAAAACTAAAGTTGGAGAATGGATGAAAGAAAAACGGAAGGAACGATGTCACAATACTTTGCGTGACTCTTCTGGGTCCATAGACGATAAATAAGTAGGTCTAAATAGTTTTCACATGGAATTATATTAATAGAGTAATGCATTAATAAAGAAAACAAACAGCAGAACTCCGATGAAAATAAGATTTTGGAAACTTTCCACAAAAAGAAACAACCTATCGGCGTTGAAATGATCTTTCTTTCATGGCTGGAATTTCCCAAAAGTTTGGAAAATATGAAACATAAACAATCATTTACCCTTTGAATATCATAAGAAATCTTCTCCCAATATTTAAAATTTCTGAACTTTTAATTCTCGACTCGAATACAAAGACAGCGCTAGTGATCTTTTTCAAGAAAAGTGTTGTGTGAAGGCTCAATCGATAGTCCTTTTTTCAAACTACCAGCAAGGCGTCCGTCAAATGATTACTATCGTCGTGGACACTGCTGGATATCTGGGTTGTTCGGGTTACGTGGTGATCGAGAACGGATGCTGCTTAAGATCATATAATAGAGATAGACAGATGTCTTCTTATTATGTGCTACGATAGAAACACTCTCTCTCCTCGAATCCAAGACTCGAGAGCTAACGCGCTCTCTCTAGCTCGCAAGGAACCGTCATACAGAAGATGAGGAAAATAGTAAAACGACTTAGGGCATGTTGCAACGGAGGCGAAAAGTTACATTAAATGAGAAAAAAAAACAAAGGCTGAATTTTTTTGTTGCAAGGAGTGACCTTAAAGGAATATGTATTCGATAATTTAGCAGAGGTTATCTCATCCTTGAACACTTACGTCATCATAAAATTACTCACAATAAGGATCTCAGGCGGACCAGCTGACTAGGTACGAAGGCCACCTGGGGGCATGATTTGGTTCTCTTCTCGTTTTTGGATCTGGCCTGTAAAATTACGTCATTCATGACGTCATTAGTGGCACGCCGCCCGGATACCTCGAGAGCACGTATAGTACGTTACTATCCGCATGACAATTAATTAACCCATTTGTATGCTTGTCTTGTATCCGGTGACAATTGAGTTTCACTCGTTGCAGAGTGATTGGTCAACTTTCGATTGATCACTAACTGCTTTATAATGATTGCTAGTTTTGTGAAACCAAACAACATTAACAAAGAATGTGTCCTTGGCGAGAGATTCTTGGGTAAAATATCAGTATTTGAGACAACTTAAAGATTTAAATAAATATTTAGGGGTTTCAATTATTTTAGGAGCACGGGTTGAATTTTCTAGAGGTCCAACTATATTTAGGTTTGCGGGTTTGAACCCGTTGTCCCATAACAACGTAAATATGCTACGTTAAAAAAATGCCACAGGTGAACAAGAAAAAAATAATTACCTCTTATACACATTACAACATGGAAAATCGTAGTTTCTGAAGAAGATGCATTTATTAATTCATTTTTATATTTTTGTAGAAAGTTGGTGATATTTAAGTGATATTTTTGTAGAACCTAAATTAATATGTTACATATTAATGTGATTTTTATTTTCATTAATTATATTTGTGTTTTTCTTTGTTTCAGATAAAAACTCAACATGGCCATTAGCAGGTTGACATTTGTAAAAATCGCTGAGCTGGTAAGTTTCTAGGTTTAGGCTGCTGTTTTCTAAAGTTGCTTTAAATTCCAAATTAATAACTTTATATTCGGGGAGTGGATTAAGCACCACAGGGATGATTGCATCAAGGTTACCATCTTTGGGTATGCTCATATAATCGAGTACGATACAGAGAAAAGGAATCGTTAGGCGTAAATTACGGTTTTTAGCCATTCTGTAGTTATTTTCTGTTTGTGGCTTTGGTGTCCAAATGAAAATACATTTTGTATAAGGGATAGCGTTGCTCGATCGTTATTGTGGTTATTGAAAGGCAAGGTGAGGTGTCATTTGTTATAAGACCATTTTTGTATAACAACATACGGGCTACACGCACAAACAAGGGCTTCACAACATATTTTGCCATATACTTTCCTTACTCCGTGTCTTATCGCAACAGGATGAATGGAAGGTTAAAATTTACGCAAAAAGTGGTCAAATTGGACCACTTTAGTAATTCATTACAGACTTTAATTCGTCTCTGTATTTTAGTATTAGATCTAAAAAATAACGTATAATATTCCTTCATCCGACTGGATCTTGCCTTTAGTTTTGCTTCTAAAAAATTCCAAACTAGATTTATTTTGCTTTTTTTTAATTTTACATTTTTGTCCTTGAGGTGTTTATGCTTGTCGCCTTTCTCTTTTAGTATTTTTTATGATTTTTCCAAAAAAGGCTTGCAAAGCGCCAAAAATGGTACCTGCATTTTGGGAGTTTAGCATTGTTCACTGTCTAGGGTTAAACCTTCTATTGTTACAGATCGAACTCTTTCGTGTCTACTTTAACCTCTAATCATATTACTTACATATGAGACGCCGACACAACGTTGTGCGTATTTTAAGGCGAATATGAATGATGATATGAGTGTAGTCTCGTTACTGAGTTCAAATTTTCCTCAGAAATTGAAATTTATTAAAAGCAAGGCCAACTGAGTGACCTACAGCTTTACATGGAATCCTAAACACGTAGTGTTGGTCTGATTTTCATCTATCTGACAAGTCTGACACTCAGTTCTCTTCCCTACACTACATCCGAGCCTTGACTAACATCCAACATGGACACACCAGACTACTCTAGTAGTGTTCACGTCGATGGCAACCATTGAGCGTACGCTTTGTCGGTATTAAGAGTACCAAGCATGGAACCTATTGCCTACAATCTCCCAAACACTGTCCCTAAGTGGCTGGGTTGCAGCATTGCGCTATCACTGCCGACAGGAAAAACAAGAAAAACAGAACAGTTAAATATAATTTAAAAAAAATAGAAAGCGGAATAATTAGAAGATGTATAAATAAAAAATATCAAAAAGAACAATTGAGAATCACCAATGTCATGATGTATCGAGATACTGAGTCTGAAATTGGCACAATGAACAAAAAGAGAGTTTCTTTTTTTTGGTCAAGTGATGAGAATGTCAGAAAATAGATTAACTATACCGATAGTGGATGAACTGTGGATTTTGAAACATTTCTAATATTATATTTATTTTGCAATTTAATAATAAAAATTGCTTAGTGTAGCAGTACTACACAAGTTTAACTTGTAAATCTATATTTTTTTTCAGAAATGGACACTGTAAGTCATGAAATTTTGATAGTTAATATATAGTTGTTTTAAAGTTATTTATTGGTCTTGGATTGTCATTTTGGAAATTGTTTTTAAATATTCAACGCTTCAAGTGTTTCCAAAACTAACACAACATTGCGAGAGGTTTGAAACGTTTTTAACGTATCCAATCCACAACAATGTAGAAAAACCTTTTAAAAATACATGCTTATAGATTTCGATAGATAGCTCAGAAAATCGTGTCGTACAATTATGAAAATATATACAATTCAAAGAACACATTGGTACGTAAGTAACACTTAAAGACTAATGGATTTATACCTGTCGATACGTTCTGTTAGTGTGAAAAACATCGAAGAGTTGGAAGTCCCATATGAACTTACAGTAGTTTGTTAATACCCGTCCTTTGGCATAAAAGCGTCTGAAAAGTTGATGCTGCATTTTGGACTTGCACAGTTCCTCAACTCGTTCGACGACTTTCTACATAAACACACTTTTCAAGACCATAAAGAAATTTTACCTATACAATGAAATCCAGTTTAGTAGTAATTTAACTAATTGAACTGAGTTAAACTATGGTGTTATCAACACTAGGGAAACAAACAGACGTTACACGTTACGTTCTAAATTACAGTCTTTAAGTACAATTGGTATGACCCACTTTAGTTAGACTCTTGTTTTGATGATGTAATGAGTTTATTAAGTGTACTCTACAATCTACAATACAATGTTCTGGGTCCGACACTCAAGTTTGAGTTCCATGCCAAAATTGGTACCAGTGGCACACTGCTGTAATCCAGCTACATCGGGACTAAGTGTCGAGAAGATTGTAGGTGATAGGTTATAGGCCTACTCTCAGTTCTCTTAACACCAGCACGGCGTCCGCTCGATGGTTGCCATCGATGTGGGCACTACTAGAAAACTCTGGGGTGTTTGTGTTGGATGGTTATCAGGGTCCGGGTGTTTTTCAGGAGAGGGAACCGAGTGTCGGGCTTAATTACCTGAATATCAGACAAGTACTATGTGGTGCGGATTCCACGTAAAGCTGTAGGACATTTAGTTGCTCTGACTATTAGGGTACTGATAAATTACTCTTTCTGAGAATAAATTGAACTCAGTTAGTAACCAGACTACACATATAGTGAACTCACATTCGCCTTAAAATACGCTCAAAGTTGTGTCGGCGTCTCATGTCTGAGACTGAGAATTACAGTAGGTTTAACCACCGTAAACTATCATAAGTTTTAACAACGTAAGTAGAATTTAGGGCCAAATTTGACCCCAATTTTCAAAAATTTATTAATATTCTTCAAAAAATCATTTTAATAACTTTAATGATAATAATCGTTTCTTAATCTTTTATTTTTTCAACAGAACCAGGCTTTTATTACTTTATAAATAAAAATACTTTTCTTGACTTTTCTTTAACAATGTAAAATTATTTTCATAATAACATAGTTTATAAAGCAAACTCTCATAACAGTTAAAGTTATAAGATCTAAATTATATATTTTATTTTAGAATGTATCCTATATTTTAAGAAACTATAGTATTTAGCAACGTGACTGATAATGTAAAAAAAGACCTCTACTAAAATTGGCAGTTTATCCTTATCCAATTTTCCTTACTGGCAGCATTGTTTGCACATTCAATATATAATCACCCGTTGCACAACATTTTTCAACTTAACGTTTTATGCCATTTTTGCCTAGTCAACAATTTATACAAAAAATTAAAACGGAAAAATTATTAAAGTTAAAAGACTAACGCAGCGCATCATTCGTGGGGTCGCTGATCACCCCAGACGCCTTGCAGGCAGATATGAACTGATTGAACTAGAATCCACCTCACGTCCCATAATATGCCTCTCGAAGTGAAACGATTACAGAAAGTGGAATGGACTTGAATTCCTGCAAGCACATATGATATAAAATAACTAAATTTACTCTCTGGAATCAAATTCTACCCCATAATAGTAGTTAAGGGTTGATGTTTGAAGGCGACGTGGAGAAAATCTCACTGGTTTTACGTATAGTTAGTTCTTTTAAGCCGTTCAAGAAGTATGTTTACCATAAATGTTACAGAAACTTAAAATATGCTGTATTGGTGGGCATTGTAGAGTACTAATAGAATCAAATATTAATACATTTGAGCGCAGAGTTTATAGATAAACTGTATAAGTTTGTACTCTGTGGTTTGAGGCAGGGGGTTATGGGTTTATGGCTTATTAAAATCAGCTTAAACGATTTTTTAAATTATTTTCGGCTCGTGGTGATAAAAACACAGTAAATCTATTCATGTTGATATAAGTATTTAGAAAATATAAACAATAGAAAAATAATTGTTTGCCAAAACAGCGTTAATATTCTTTTACATATATGATGTTTTTAAACGTAAACACGCTTCAAGAGCTCATTTCTCATATAAAAATACAGGAAACGGTCTTATAAAAAAACGACGGATACTGACTGAAGGTCAGGAAAACATGATTTCTGTTTGTACGTGTTTTATTAGCGGATATATTTATATGTTGATAAATAATTGTTTGGATATTCCAAATTACTAGTTGGTTTAGGTATAAAGTAAATGAACGCCTGTTTTGAGGCAAATGCGAGCAGAAAACTGCCATGTGGTTTAAGATTCCAAACTTTGGCATAATACAACAATAATAATACATCCATAAATAGCTGTCTGTCTTTGAAGATTTGCGAGGTCCGCATCGCTACTCTTTCTCCTTCTCAAAATCGGTAAACGGGTCAGCGATGACGTAACGATGACATCATCACCTTGAACCGACCATTTGCTATTCAGTCCCACCTGAAAGCCTGGGCGACCGCGCCACACCTATCCCCCCTCACCTTCTGTCTTCGGACTTGGTCACAGCTATAAATACTCTAATCCGGTCGTACTTCGTTAATTTGAACTACAATTGATAGTTTTTTAATTAGCATAATACGTGTTGGTACATATACAGTACAAGTAAACGTCACACAACACAAATGTATTACAATATAAGCACAAAATGCACCAATATACTACAATACAAGCACAAAATGCACAAATATTATGGTGATCGATTTCGGTGAACCACGCTCACCTTCCTCAGACCAGAGGGATTCACAAAAGAATGGAAAACGGTGTTCAACAACTCAATTTATAGGCCTATGATCACGTGACCCCATTGGCTGGAATCGTCAAAATGGCGGCTGCTGTGATATTATTGGTTAATTCCTATTGTCTGTTACTTCTCTTCTTTTATTCGCTGAAAATACATTATTAAAAACTATTTCGGAATCAAAATTAACCTGTTCATTCATTAATTTATCACGATCCTTACATTTTTCTTTAAAAATAAAGAAAATTGTAACAATTGATGACAGTGCAAATGATAAAAATTCAAATTATAACAACAATAAATAATTTTGTTTGTTGATAGAAAACGGCATACCGTCGGGATTGAAAAGTGCTCAGAGACATAGTAAACAAACTTTAATCATCATAATGAACCCCCTTACACAAATAATTAATGCAGGATTCATTTCTCATGTGATGACAACTTGTTAATATTTGATAAAAGGCAATTCCGTGACGGGAAGAGAGATTCTTAATGGCACAGATGTTCTGGCTTGTGATGAACATGAAAAATACCTCGAACTCCTACAAATATCGAGGTCAGTACTGCTAAGTCCTCTCTGAAAGATGTGATCATTGTTAAACATGTGATGAACATTGAGGTTGCCATGTTAGTCAGACAGAGGACGTATATTTATATTTCTACTTCAATTTAAACATCATAACTTCCATGTAAGGAAACACTCAACCACACAATGTAAGAGTAATTGTTTACATGGATTTAAATCGTCATTTGGCGAGGTGGGGCATTTCAAGATGACAAATGGATTTGAACTCAGTCTGCAAATAATACCCTTCTGAAATTAATCGATAATTCTAAGAGTAAATGGTAGAAATCAGCTTTTCTCTAAATTTGTTATTCAACAAATGAGTTTGAAGCAGTCCCGTTCACCTGTGGAAGTTATTCGTGTCCACCTGAATCAGACCTTGACGTTCTCGAGGAGCAGTCAGTGGGTTAAGGCCAGAGAGAGTGGTTCTACCAGAGGTTGAGGATTGCGAGCAGTGGCTGTCACACAATGCCAACCGAGCTTGCTGTCACACTATGCCAGGTGATAGTGCCATTCAAGATGACAATTGCTTTCAATCACGCCAGGTGACACTTGCAGTCACACTTACCAGGTGGTAGTGGCCATCATACACACCATGCTAGATGACAGTGGCTATCACACCAAACTACGCCAGGTGGCACTTGCTGTCACACTTCACCAAGTGGTTAGCTATCACACTAAAATACGCCAGGTGGCACTTGCTGTCACACTTCACCAAATGGCAGTGGCTATCACTCCACACTACTCCAGGTGGCATTTGTTGTCACACTTCACCAGGTGGCAGTGGCTATCACACCACACTACGCCAGGTGGTACTTGCTGTCACACTTCACCAGGTGTCAGTGGCCTTCACAC
The DNA here is from genome assembly GCA_035578905.1 of Stictocephala bisonia. NCBI lineage: Eukaryota > Metazoa > Arthropoda > Insecta > Hemiptera > Membracidae > Stictocephala > Stictocephala bisonia. The sequence continues at coordinate 477,454 of JAQJVL010000396.1, read as the reverse complement.
CACACTACGACAAGTGGTACTTGCTGTCACACTTCACCAGGTGTCAGTGGCCATCACTCCACACCAGGTGGCAGTTGCTATTATCAGACCATATGTCGAATATAGCCTACTTCCTACCTGTTGTTAAAATGAATATCAACTAGTTTCTACTTATCTATTGCCTATTGACAACAAACAAACGTCGGACGAGTTATGCAACTGAAACCCTCACAGGAGCCTCACAAATGTGGGAATTTTCTATGTTTTTAAAGGAAATATTTCCATTGCTTACTATTGCCTATTGACAACAAACAAACGTCGGACGAGTTATGCAACTGAAACTCTCACAGGAGCCTCACAAATGTGGGAATTTTCCATGTTTTTAAAGGAAATATTTCCATTGCTTACCGTACTCGTTTTTCTCAGAGTTTTTTGTTTAAAACAACTCATTGTCATACGCATACTACTAACTGTGGTGCATTTTTATTTCTTTTTGGCACTGCATTAAATTATCGTGACATCAGATTGAATATTAAAGATAAATGTTATGGGCTACTCTACAGTTAATTAAGTTTCTTTAACAGAATGAAGTCCTATTTTCATTTTGATACTTACAAAGTTATTTGTCTCCTGTGTGTTAGATCATAAATTAAAGCGAGGGCGTGGGACTTTTGGTACACTATGTAATTAATTGGTAACTCTGTAAATAATTTTGTAAACCAAAACAAAATCTTGATGTGAGGTTTGTATAAAACAGCTGTGTAGCCTACGCTTTACCAATCTACAACGAATTAATTAGGTACATTCCATATATATTAGCATTCAGTGCATAAAAAGGTTCGAACCTGATAAAAATCCAGTACCAGGTCATATTACACAATCGACTCTTAATTATTTGGTATTATTTCCTCATTTTAAAATTGAAATCTTCACTATTCAACCGATATAAAGGCTGAGTTCTACAATATTCTAGCTGGGTTCAGAATATCAATGTCAAATCCTGACGATCTTGTAAGCAGTCATCAAAGTTTATCAGCTGACCACTTAGGCCTACTACTGGGGCCATTGAGCGTTGAAATATCCCGAGTGACTCTACGGTCATAGTAGTTACGGATTGCTCATGGTATAGGGAAAACTTACAATTGGTCCACAGCTAATAAGTTATTTATGGATTGCTCATGGTATAGGGGCCTTGAGCACTTGGCCCACAGCCAATAAATTATGTAGGGATTACTCATTGTATGGAAGAAACTGTCCACTTGGGCCACATATAACTAGAATGCCTGTATTGATCATGATATAGGGGAAACCATGCACTTGGCTCACAGCAAACAAGTCTTGTATGGATTACTCATTGTATAGGAGAAATTGTTCATTTGAACAACCGATAACAAGTCATATATGGATTACTTATTGTATAGGAGAGTTAGTTCACTTGGGCCACAGATAACTAGGTAGTCATGCATCTATTGCTCATAGCAAAGAGGAAACTGACTACTGACATGAGGCAAAGTTTATCCAGGTATTTGCGTGCGTTGTTGCCATAATGAATGATAAGGAACAGAGAGCACAATCTTCGCACCTTTTTTGAGCTGCACTGGCACAGTCTGGCAACGGCGCTCAGTCTACAAATGCTCGACTCGCTGCAAATCGGATAGTCTACAAACTACACAAAATATATCTGGATACTGTTTAATATGAGTTGAGATGAACAATCTGTATCAATTTAGTTTATCTGTGCTTGTTAGCTTGTATTAATACAGAATTTAATTTTTGTAGGCCTACGTTTTAGAGCCAGAATGAATGTTTTAATTGTGTATGCATCAATATAGGTATCCAACTTAATTCGCAATAAAGAATTAATTTAATGTACATATTGGAGTAAAACACTAAATGCGCTCTGTAGTGGAGTATGGATATTTAGCAAGTCTGCCGGTAAAGACGCTTTCAAGATATTCTTCTGTTGTAAAATAAGCACAAGTAGAACAAACCAAATATACAGGATGTTTTGGAGCCTTTCTTTTCACACAACAAAAGTTTATTACCAAATGATTCATTGGCAATCGGTCTAAACAATCTTCTGTGGAAAGAAATTTTATTTCAAAGCAGCGAGTCGTAAACGAGACTGAAATACGTTAGCCCCTGCTGTCACAACAGTCAACAGAAATACCCGCGAGTTCCCCGCCCTGGCAACACTGATTCATCATTGAGAACGGTTGAGTCAGAGTGGTCGTGATTAAAATATTAACAGTTCTATTACTACTACGCTAAATGTTACTACTATTGAAGCTCGTAGTATTAGTTGTGAGGCCATTAGTCCGCGATCCCTCTTTTCCGTTCAGTTGGACACGCTTTCCAGAATATTCCAATCAATGAGTGAACATTTAATTTTGAATTTCATTTTATTGAAAAGGTTGTTTCTGACGAAATATACAACATTTAAAAATAAAATCCCTGTTATCCCTTGAAAATCAGTCAGTAAATACTATTATAACTTGTAAGGAATATGAAAATGCAGGAATAGGTTCCATTTTTATTCCGTTTTTCCATCGCAAAAACGAAGGAAAAACAAAACATGTCCACCGTTCATCATTCCCAAATGTTGCTCGCGGTGGACCTTCAAACACATCGACATCTGGTCCTTAAATAGACCGGAAACCTGGAATTAAAAGAGCAGACTCTGCTAACCGTCACCAGATGTTTGGAAGGGACTAAAAAAAACTGAACCTCAGCTTCCGGATCGAAATATACGCCAGGCAGACTGAGGTCGGAGAGTGGAGTTTTAAGGTTACGTCAAAAATGAAAATATCTAAATAATTTAACAAATTTATTTATGAAGGCTCTACTTGCTATTCAAACTAGTATTTATATATTCCTCTTAAATACGCAAGTTATGTCGGCGTTTCATACGAAGGTTTATTTGTCTTGCTTGTAAAAAAGACGACTGGTGAAATTATATTTGTGGGAGAGTGAATAAGTATGTATTTTTACGTGTCTGCTGTATAAATTTAGTATATTTGATGTAAATTCAAGGATTTCTAATGATTTGTAAAATACTTGACATATACCATTACGACCTCTCAGTCTTTTTCACAAAAGGGTAACAACTTAACTGATCACTTGCTATTGAATATTATATATTCAAATATGTGTACATAATATCTCAGGCAATGAAAAACATGCACAGCAAGTTCACACAAATTTAGGATTCGTTTGAGTCATTTTTTAGCATCGCCCTCGATCCGCCAAACGGCGAGGTCCACTGTTATATAACTTAGCTTAACATAATATAGAAACATACCCTTACTTATAATAATGTAACCTATATTCATTTATCACTATGCTTTTTCCCAAAAGTAATATATATTGCATTTGCATAGGTAATATTGTAAGAGTAGCGGTACTGGCGGCCGTCATTTAAAAAAGACACTGACTATTATATAAATAAATCTAACTTAAGTGAATGGTGTAAGTGTCCCATTTTCAACATCAGTACTGTAAGAAGTTACAGTTTATAACTTATCTGGATGAATATTTCCAAAAAACGAAAACATGTGCCTATAGACATACTGTTAGTTGACGTCTGATCCTTTCTCGTATAGAATCCCTTAGACAATAATGCATTATTCATAATAAGTACCATTCAAACATAACAAATTTATTAATTACAATTTATATCATTTCCTAGAAAATTACATTTAAAAATGTGCGTTAATTTTCTTAGTACGTGAATTACCCGCTTAACAAATGAAGTTCACACGGGAAAACAATACAAAAAGTAGGAAATAGTTCTTCACAATGACCGCACACACAGCTGGTGTGTGTCCGCTATTTATCCTGCACATTATCAGGTGCACACAGAGGGCAATGACATTCAGTGTGTTTAAACACAGTCTAACAATATATAGTCACGCTGCTCTGTTGAGCTAGTGCGATACTAGCGATCCAAGTAGCCAGCCAGCACAACTACGCTACGTTACTTGTATTTCACTTTATCTTGCAAAGAAGTGGGACAATAACGATAGAGAACTAGAGCCATGACAGACTACACAGTCATTTGAAATTTATCAATCTCAGCTGTGGATGTAAACAGTGCAGAGATCCCACGCTGTCGGCTGGCCGCTAGGATCGCTGGCATCATACTTGTCGCCAATATCTAACTGTGATGCGAATCTATTATTAGAATGTGGTGTAGGGTTGCCATACTTCCCGAAAATGCAGGATTATACGAAGATTGAAGATTCATTGATCATCCAAAACAGTCTCGAAATATCCTAATTTTTGTAGGCTTAGTAACGATTTTCTATGCACCAATATTAGCACCCCCACAAACAGTTGCTACGTTGAAAAAAAACAACAATAAAAAAACACAAAAACCAAAACAAAATTTTCTGCTATAACATATATATAAAGTTATTGAAACTAGCTGAATATATTTTTATACAGTATGCCAACATTGATTAAAGTCTTTCTGACGATGATCTGAGTGTATATGGGAGGGAGTGCGGGTATAGGGGGGCTATCTTTTACGCTATACAAAATTACAACTGATGTAGAAGTCATAATTTTCAAAAAGCGAAAGATTTTTATGGTTACAAACATGTATACACTTTAAATGTTAATATACAAATATTATTTTAGTGAATAGCCCAAGTTACTTATGATGTACAATGAGATACTTATAATATTCACAACTAGGATACATAATATTCAATACAATTGAAGATTATGTGCCTTGTTTCAGTTGACAAAAACTAAAATTAATCAAATTTTTTATTTTGCCATGTTTAATGTCAGTCTTCTATTTGTTCTCTTTTATGGCTGGCAAAGAAAAGCCATGTGATGTACTGTATATACGTACTACTCTTAGTCACCTACGGTATATGTTTAAATTGTGTATCTTATCCTGTTCTACACACACACACAGTAGACTATATTAATTCTAAGACTTCCTAAGGGCCAGTTTTAAATTCACCTTTTTCTGTTTTAGGCGTTGGCAATTGCCATTCTGGTAATTCACTACCAGACTCTTGAGGAACCGGTGCCTTTCAACAATCTGATTGTGACTGGAACCTATGCAGGATTCACTATTATTGTGATTGGAACATTCCTGGGCTTCATGACTGGAAACTCCATCAACAAGTCTGTGGTAAGTATATCTTCTCATTTTACAGAAGAGGGCAGTGCGAATCATCTCGCCTGCAGGGCACCTTGATCATTGTAGGCCTCTTTTTAGACGTCATAACATCTTGACTCTCTTTGGACAGTACATCTTCCTTTGTCTTGTCGAAGTGAAATCCAATCTTGCCTCCTTTGACTTGAGGGATGCCCTTCACAACCACAACGTACGTAGTGCTACCAATATTAATGTTTCTTTCTGCAGACTGAACAAAAAAAGGACAGCTACCCAATTTTCAGTCAAACTCTTCAATCATCTGCCTGTGGGGTTCAGATCCTTACCACTCACCATCTTCAGGGCCCATTTGAAGACTTGGCTCCAACTTCATTCCTTCTATAGCTTAAGGGAATTTTTTGAGGGAGACAAAAGTAACCTAAACTAACTTGGCGCCAACTAGTTATTGTAAATAATGTAAATAGTCAATTTGATGTATATATTTTATTGTTTAACAAAAGTTGTGATCAACTTAGAAATGATATTTGACGTAGTCAATCCAGCTTGCGCTGGTCAAAGATGAAGGTCCAGGTAATTATTTAGGTAATTAATTATAAACATTGACGATAGAAAAAAATAAATGGTTCCAAATAATTAGTATTAACTTTCCCCCATATTAAACTCTAAAAACTCAAAACTGGGAAAATTACCAGTTTGATTCCCAAATATGTTTTTTTTTTGTCATAACTCAAAAACTAGTCAAGCTCTATGCAGTGTTTACTAAAATATTTAAAATTATAATTCACATCTTTCCTGAAAATTTAATCAAAATCGTTAGAGCAGTTTTTGAGAAAATTCGTTTTTGTATGTTTTTTGCCCATAAAATCAAAAACAAGTAAATTTAAAAAAAGTAAAAAATGGTCTAGAGATATTGGCTAAATACACCTACAAACCAAATTTCATAAAACTTGACTATCCGTTTGTTTTCTAGCAAACTGCACATACACACAGACGCACAGAAATCAAAACATTTTTTTAAAAAACACACTTTTTTGTGTTCAGGGGACCCTAAAATGAAATTTCAAACTTGTAAACAGATTTTTTTTGGACGAACGCAATACTTTCTCTATGCTAACGCATATGGGAGAAAGTAAAAAGACTATTCATTCATAAGAGTCCTGTTGAAGCTGGTTTTACTGTTAGTTCATGTTCAGTTTTCACAGGTAGCGCCAGCGGTCTTCCTCTCTCTTCATCCCTCTCTTTGCCTCTCTACAGCACATGCTGTAGTGACTAATAATGAGCTAATAGTACGCCAAATATACATCTGAACACTTATTTGAAATCAATCACTGTTAGATAACAGCAAATGCACTAGTCTACAGCAAATGCATTGCCTTGGACAGTCTGTTTCTATAGTAAATGGTATGGATCTAAAAGATACTAAATAGTTGTGCTGAGGAATTTTGAAGAATTTTATTGAAGAAGCCAGATAGAAAAGATCAAGTGCTGTCAGAAATCAACAGTTGGTAACCTGGCCAGCACTATGCCTTTTAATGATCCTTGTAAATTAATTGAGCAAAATTTTCTATCACTTCTGTATATTCAACATTCTGTAATATTGACTTAAAAGTTTAGATTAATAAATTTAATAGAATAGATAGGGCATCGGCAAACGTAACTGAGAAGACGTCTACTAAGGTAACGCACAAGAAAATATAAAGACCCAAATGACAAAAATTTTAAATACCACTGGTTCCTTCTTCAGGTGTCTCTGTTCAGTAGTACTGAAACTGTGTCATATTTTGCTATTATATTTTTCTACCAAAGCACCCTATAACCTAACCTTATATTTAGATAAAAACATTGTGCAACAAATGCTTGTGTAAGGATTACTTGTACGAGTATTAAATAGGTTAAGGGGGAAATGAAGTTTCTTGGATCTATTCTTTATAACACCAATAACAAACAAATTAATCTGAGTTTTTTGGTATTTTTCCGATACAATGATGTTTGATGTGTCATTTTTTAGTTTTTGTGGTGGAGAATGTTGATAGCTTTGCATAATTTAAGTTTTTTTTAATTATACAGTTACTTAAAATCGTTTTAGAGTAAAAATGGTGAGATTAAAAAAAAAGATAAAATGAATTGGAAAATCCAATAAGCAATCAACACTAAGTATTTATTCATGGGTTGTTCAACATTTAAATTGTTAAACTCTGCTAATGAACAAACACTTTAAAGAACTATCAGTGGAGCTATGTTTTTGCTTGAGTTGAGAAAGTTTAACATTTTTTATGTAAAGAAGTTTCGTGCTGGCTTTAATAGAATTTTGATCACTTCAGACCCTTCCTATGACTCTGCTTTGTATGTTACCATATTGGAATTGATCCTCCAAAAGGCTATTTTTTTTAAATTCTGTTGTAGGATAAGTCATATTTTATTACAATTATATGGGATTATATATATAATTTATTATATTTTCAGTTTATAGAACGTAGCAGTTCAATCTATGTGTTTGACTACTATTAGTTTAGTTTACTCAGTAATGAATGGTAGTTATAAAGCAATGAAGCACAACTGTCACTAAATCAATAGCCGTTAACTGAGCTTTGCTCATTGTTTACATAGTAATCTAGAGACCGTCAAGCTTAGACGATCTTTTAATGTACATCATAATGACTAATGTTAATGTTAGGCCTACGAGAGAGTGAACGTGTATCAGTCTCTGCAGACTGCCGACCACGGTCACCTCGCGCTCAAGAAGTAGAAGTGTAACTGTTTGAAAGTTCGAGTCTATTTAAGCTGATTGTTATAAAGTGCTAAATTTCAATTGTCAATTTACTAGTTTATTCGAGTTTCACGTAGTGAATATTTTATTGGGATTAATTAAGCAACATTATACTGTTTAGAATTTTATTCTGTTTTACATCAATAAAAGTGTGCTACAAACATTCTTCAGTGTTCTTCTTGAGTTCAACTCTTAAAGCACACCTCAACCTCCACATGGTCAACTGCTCCCACGACAGTTTGGTGCTCAGGTGTGGTGTGTGCTAGAAGAATAAATTGAAGAGAAAGTGAAGATTGTATTTGAACTGTTCCGATTAATACTGGTGAGTGATAGATTCTAGGCTTTGTGGATACAAAATAATTATTTTATTTATTTATTTTTTTTGGTTCCACAAAGCCTAGAATCTATCACTCTAGATTACTATGTAAACAATGAGCAAAGCTCAGTTAACGGCTATTGATTTAGTGACAGTTGTGCTTCATTGCTTTATAACTACCATTCATTACTGAGTAAACTAAACTAATAGTAGTCAAACACATAGATTTAACTGCTACGTTCTATAAACTGAAAATATAATAAATTATATATATATATAATCCCATATAATTGTAATAAAATATGACTTATCCTATAACAATTCATATAAAGATTTCAGCTTTATTTTTAAACAAACATTTTTAACTTGACCTTTTTTTGAAAGAGAACAGAACTGTCTAGAGCAACCCTGAGATTTTGTTATTTTATCCCCTGATTTTTATTTTAAAGACAAATAGGTAAATAATTTATTATTTCTTTAACATAAACAATAACCAGTTGGAGATTAGTCATCCGGTGCTTTAGTCACACTAATCCTGTAAGCATATCCATGATTGAAAAAAATACTTAAAAAATGTAAGTGAGACAGGTCTGTAAAAGAAGTAATGTTCATTTGTAAAGCGGTTGTCAGCTACTGATAAATATGCTAGCTAAACAAAGAACTACCTGAAACTGACCGTGGAAGGGAGGTCAAACTGCCACTGCTCAGAGAACGGGTTTCAGAAAAACCGACAGACAACAATTTGTCTACTAATAGAGGACCGAGTTAGAAGTGGTTTCAGAAGTTAACACCAGGTAGAGGGCCAGAGGCTCAAGTGCGATGAAATTATTCACTGGAGAAGCTATTGAAGGAGTTTTATTTAGTATCACTAAAACATGTAATTTAAGAAAAGACTGAGAGAACTAAATTGCTTAAAATAATTCCAAGAAACGCTTATATTTTAATAACTACATATTACCTTCATCTAAATTTTATAAAAACATAATGTTGTAATAATAAGTTTAAAAAAGATGATGAAAAGTCATTCATAAAATCACAAATAAATCAGTAGAATAACTAACTATAAACCTTAATTGCCTATGTGGAACTTTTGAAGTACAAACACACGATTAGAAGTGAAGTCAATGTTGACAAAATTATAGCAAGATATTCAGATTGGTTGATGGCCTCCCCCTAACATTTGGTTGTCTATAGCACAGAGAAGAATGAAACAGAGGTTACTTTCTTACGGCAGCAGCAAACACCACAGTGGTAGTTAGAAATAGATTACAACTTATTATGTATATCCTTATTAATAATTACCACGTTTATCCGTGGGATTAGGAGGGGAATAAGGGGAAGGATTGGCACAGTCCTTCACATCTTCACAGAGAACTGGAGACCAACTACTTGCACAGAATAGAAAGAAACAGAGTTTGCATCTAATAGTGCGCTGAATGTATGTCGAGTCAGTTTGTAGAATAGTTATTTCTCCAGTAGGGCCAGCACCGTCTAAGTCCCTCCCTTTTTACCCCCAAATTCTCAAGAATAAACATAGTAATTATTACTACAGATGTAAAAAGATTTACATTAGTTATAATCTATTTTATAACTACCACTGAGGGGTTCCTACGGCCTTAAGAAAGCAACCTCTGTTTCGTTTTCCTCTGCATTACTCGACGCCCATTGAGCAAATTATTACATGTGATCTCTGTCTCGTTATTATCTATGTGTGTAGACATCTTACAGAGCAACAGCCGTTTATGAGAAACATATAAATGTTGCATCTACCGTATTTGTCAAAATATTGTTTACTGTAAAAACATACAAAACAACATGGTCTTGTTTTTACAGGACCTGTTCTTCTGTGTCGCTGGAGCCATCTTGTACATCCTCTCTGCTTGGTTCTCGTACAACCACTTCAGCGGATGGAAGTTCAACACCGGCCATGCTAATCTGGGTATCACCAAGGCTGTTCTAGCCCTCATCCAAGGCATCGTTTTCATCGTCGATGGATTCTTCACGTTCAAAGTTGAATAAGTGCACAGTGTGTCATTCCCCATCAGTACAAAGATCTGAAACTGATCATAATTCCAAATCATCAAAACACGTTTTCCCAAACCAAGATAGTTTTTTGACCTGTGTTTCATTTTTAAGAGACACAAAACAATTGCTTATCATAGAATAAGTTTTATTATTAAAAAAGTAATAACATCAGCATACTCTAGAATAAGTTGAATAATATTATTAAGTTATTTTCATTTTTAATTGTTAGTGTAGATTGTAAGTATTATAACATCTTAAGTCTTTGTACAAGAGGTTCTTCTCTGTAACCTCGTGTATTAGATAAAATATTTTCGTATGTCAATACTTTAAGCCAATTTATGGTTATCACTAAGGTGCAAATATTATACCAATGAGTTTTCAGTTGAGAATGTATCAATTTTATCTATTGTTGACCATTTTTTTTCACAGTAAAATTTATATTTTCAGTATTAATTTGAATGCTATTAGTTTTTCCTACCTACATCAATCCATTTTAAATAAATTTTATACTGGGATTTTAATTTATTTTAATTTGATGAGTAACTAAATATAATAGTTACTATACAAATATTTTAAAAATCAGTTCCGTCCAAATTAGTCCCATTAATTTTTTAGGGGTTTGTTACTTAGACATCTCCTAGATTATATAGTTATTTTAAATGTTGCCCAGTTTCATTTGTTTAACTCCAAACAACATTTTTTAGGAATCTGGATCCCTATTTTTTTAAATTTTTTTTGCAAAAATTAAAAAGGTAAAGATGAATATTGTTGTGAAGATAAAAACAAGTTATGTAATAGTGGGAGGTGATTGGTCATCTATTGGCCGATGACTAAGCAGAATTGTTAAAACTGACAATTATATATTTTTAATATAAATTAAAATTTGATCTAAGAAATATCAAACTGTTCATAGTTTGTTGAAAGAATGACAAAAAATAGCTAAAACAGAGCGAAAAATTCTCTGTCGTTAGCGCATCTGTTTCAGTGGAGTACCTACCTTCCGACATACCCCTTTACTTGTCACGACCGATGAGACCTGCATTACTAAAGCCATCTCTGTGTCTGGTTAATTGGTTGTATTTTCGGCTCCTTCTGGTTATTATCGGCTGCATTAGCCACTAGTTGTAAGCGATTGTCAACCTTATTTCTTATGCTTTCATACTGTTATGTCGGCACTGGTGGCGCAGTGCTGTAACCCAGCTACATGGGGACAAAGTGTTTGGGAGATTGTAGGCGATAGGTTGGATGCTTGGTCCTCTTAATACCGACATGGCGTCCGCTTGGTGGTTGCTATCGGCGTGGACACTATTAGAGAAGTCTGGGGTGTCCATGTTGGGTGGTAATCATTGTGCGGATGTTGTGTGGGGGAGATAACTGAGCATCAGGCTTGTCAATTAGCTGAAAATCAGACCAGCACTACGTGGTTCGGATTCCACGTAAAGCTGTAGGTCCCTTAGTTGCCCTGGCTGTTGGGCTATTAATAAATTGCCCTTTCTGAGGAACAGTTGAACTCAGTTAGTAACCAGACTACACTCATCCACACTCATCCTACACTCATAAAACCATTCATATTCGCCTTAAAATACGCACAACGTTGTGTCGGCGTCTCATATGTAAGAATATAAGAATAAGAATATAAGAATGTTGACTAACTTTTAATATCATATCACGATTCAAAGCTTAACTGCAAATTATAACTTTAGCTACTTATACTAAATATGAAATAATGATTTTTATTCACAATATCTTGACAATTAAATGAACATAAAACTTAAGTGAACAATACTAACCACTGTTTCCAGTAATGTGGTTAGTGAATAAAAATAGGAATAATAAAATAAATTAACAAATAACTCAATCCAGTCTCTTTTAAGTATTACAGTCTTGTATATAATTAGAATGGCATTCTGCAGCGTTCATTAAATTCAAACTACTACTAAAATAACAGTATATGATTATTCAAATAAAATTAAATATTTGACAGTTCATAAACTAATGTTTCCCATAATTTACTTTAAGTTAAGGCTTGGCTAAGTCAACTTGTGTCGTGTATAGTGTAAAACCAGTTCTTTAGCTTGTGGCAATTCCTTATTGTTGTTGCTTTCTTTAATGTTTAATGGTCATTTATTGAAATAATTTGGGCCTAACTAATTAAAAGATTGTTTGAAGAACATTTTGTTTACTTTGGGTTTGATAAATAATCTATTCTTGTTACTTCTCATATCGTGATGAATTCTGGTTGAGCCTCTATTGCCATTTCGTATATAAAATAATTTTAATGTTTTATAGATGAATAAATGTTGGATGGGTAATATTTTTATTAAATAGAATAATGGTAGAGAAAAGTCTCTTGCATTTGCTTTCAGGATTATTCGAATAAACTTATTTTTAATTGTTCTGTTCCCCCCAACGCATAATGCCATATTGTATCCTTGAATGAGTCAGACTATAGTACAAAGTTCGCATTAAATTTACATCGCAATGTTTCTAAGAAAGTAAAATTTTCTTACATTACATCTAGTTTTATTTATCAAATCACAAATATGCTTTTTCCAGGACATTTTGCTGTCTAAAATTAACCCTAAATATTTGAAGGTGGGACTTGCTCAACAGCACTACAGCCACACGGCTCACCTTCACAGTCAAATTTATGATAAACTATAGGGTTTGAGAATCTAAAGCTTGTCATGTGAAAGTTAATATATTTAGTTTTTTTTGAAGCACCATGACTGCAAAATGTTAAAATCATCGTTAATACTCATTTGGAGATTTAATTCACTTTTCTTGGAGGATACAAGTGCAATGTCATCGGCAAACACACTAACTGAACATGTGAAATGTTGGTCTAACTGGTTCTTAATAAAAATTAAAAATAGATTTGCACAGAGCACGGAGCCCTGAGGGGTTCCTGCTCTTACTAATAATGAAGGGCTTAATTGATTATTAATTTTAACTGATTGGGTCCATCTTACAAGAAAGCTTTCAAACCATTTCAACGCAACACCTCTTACCCGACACTTTCCATTTTATTATGTAAAATATTATGATTCACAAGGTCGAATGCTTTTTTAAAGTCAACAAATACGGCAGTCGTTTGACTGTTATTATTTATCTATTCATATATTAAGCTTGAAAAGTTGATTAATGCATCTTCTGTAGATTTATTTCTTGTGAAACCAAACTGGTATTTATTCTGGAAGTTAATAGAACTCAGGTAATTTACTAATCTAACTTTCATGCATTATTCTAACATTATTAAAACACAGAACACTAAATTTTAATTTCAACACTACTTTTATAATTCCTTAATCACCTTTTTCTGTGTTAAATTTCAAAATTGTATGTTCAAAATTAAAATGTTAAATGTTAGACTAATTGAAAAGTGGTTACAGGAGATATCTCCAGTTTGGAATACCTTCTGGTGTTTCTGTCTGTGGTGAAGATCGCAGCGATAGGAACAGTCTCTAAAGCTAATAAAATAATTGATGCTAATAAATATACTATAAGTGTGCTAACAAATATAATGCTGAGTATTAAATACATGTGCCCTTCTATGTTTATCCAGTGTTTGTTGAATACCAACTGTCACTCTGCGGCAGAGATGACCAGGCGAATTCATCACACTTTGCCACCGTTCTGTAATATAGTCAGTAATCCAAATGTGTTTACTAAAAAATGTTTATTTAGCTGGACAGTTTCGTTGAAAGCACATCTTTGCAAAAGCTTACAGTTAATTCAAAAAAATCAAAAATTTAAAAGCTAGCAAATATATGGAAAAATGAAGTAGATTTGCCTTAATAATGGACTGGGGTGTCAAATCCACTATATCACTGAGAAAAGGCTTTAAAGCGGCCATAGCTAAGGGGTTTAGGCAGTGGCTTGCCATGCAGCTGGTCTGGGTTTGATTCCCGATAGGACCACAAATAGTTTTTCCCCACCATTACTGTGGTTCGGAAGTCACGTTAAGCCATTGGTCCCCAGGTTTAGTGTTAGAGAGGGCTTCTCGACCCTAAACTCGCCTGGTAAAATAAAACGATCTTTAAATTGTTATCACTGAAGTTATCAGTTTGGTAATTAGTTGTCTTGTGATGTATTAAGAGTGGCACACCTTATTGGATTTGTTTCTCCACAAGGCCAACGGTAATTCGAAAAGAAGATTACAGCTTTATTTATGACAATACAGTTTTATAATTAACAATTTTTTTTTTGAAGAGAACAATTGTCTAGAGCTCCCTAAGATCAGATTGTAATTTTATCCCTTGAATCGTTGTTTAAATACAAATAACTATTGTTCTAATTCAATTTTAGGATTCCAAATCAGTTAGAAAAATATCATCTCAGGGGGCACTAGTTACACTTATACTAAAAAAAAAATGTAAAATGTTGAAGTACGTATGTTTATCATGTTACATGTATGGGTTACGCTGGGAGAAACATGTATGCCTCCAAGGATTATGTTGAAGGCTTTTCTTTACGAGTGGTCCCCTGAGTTATTAAAGTTCTATGCAAATGCTCTTCATTGCACATTACCTGATCCTAGCAATCTCAGGAGACCACAGAGAGTGACAGCGGTATTGACCCACCCTCCTACCCCTACACGTACAGTATTGTCAACAGGGGTCAACGATTACTGTACGTGGATGAGTACGGCAGTCATGGATAGGTATGTCGTCTGTTGTAATGGTTTTTTTTTCAATACTGTACAGTGTTATTAACCCATATGTCCACCCCTATACGTACAGTGGTAGTGACCCACTCCAACACATACAGTAGTATTGACCCACCCCTACACGTACAGTGGTACTGACCCACTCCAACATGTACAGTGGTATTTATTAGAATGACAGCTGCCCGCTGTGTTCAAGAGGTCCTTCAACTGCTCTGCATATTTTGGCTGGTTGTCCAGTGGCTCTGCAGGATGGACGTTACACTTGATAGATATATTTGATAGGACTCTGATGGATGATAGAGTCCTGAGCATTATCAGACAGGCAGTCCGCTTAGCGATTGCTAGGGCCAGGTGCTCTAAGAAGGCTAATGCAAAGATTCCATTCATCAAGAGTGGGGAAAAAGCCTTTAAATCCGAGATGAAGATATTGCCATCTATAATCAAGAAGAGTGATGATTGGAAGGTTCTCGCAGATTTTGGAAACCTCCACTACGAGTTCCCACCAAAAGTATCAGTACCTTCATTGTGTCCTGATTTGATTGCAGTGTCGACTGGACTAAAATCGGTTTTGATGGTTGAATTACCTTGACTGTACCTTGGGACACCAATATCCCATCCCCAACATGAGTACAAGTTGAATAAGTGTGCTTTCCAATGCTCATCAGCAAGGTAAAATGGCTACAAATGTAATTTTTATGCAGTAGAGATTGGAGCACTTGGCTTTCCAGCGAAATCTTTGCATACATTCCTTAAAGATCTTGGAATGAGAAGAAATTCTCTAAATGACTTCTTAAAGCGTGTCTCCAGGACTGCACTGGAGAGCTCTTACTGATTGTGGCTGAGGCTCAGAATCCTGGTCACCTGGTGGGGGTAGCATTGGGCCCGTAAAAGCGTTTTAACCCTCCTAGCCATGGTCGCAAGTCCCGGGCCAGGTGAAATGGATAAGTGATGCAGCCTAGCGTGAAAACATCATGCAAGATCCCAAACAATCCTGGTTTCTCTAAAATAATGATGGACCTCTGTTAAGAGTGATTCCATTGTATGCAAGTTCTTCTGTATATATTATGTTAAAATATATTAAGCATTCCAAGTGAAGTGACGTTCAACTACAAAACGCGGGTGTCAGCTACTGATACATACGCTGCTTAGTAGCCAAGTATGGAAACAAGGAGAATAAATATGAGTACCACGACTTATACTTGTTCAAATTATACAATGGTTTTGGGATGGACGGACAAACAACAATCTGGGATGGTCTTTTAATAAACGGATGTAGTTGCAAGTAATTCCAAAGTCAACACAGAGGTTTGAGTGCACAAAATTATTCACTGGAGAATACTGTTTAAATACTGAAGATGTTGGAACGGAATTTCAGCTTCTCATTCTTCTTCTTTGGACTCTGATAAATTTTGTATTACTCATATTGCTATCTTTCTTAGAAATATATAGTATTTCAAGACAATACAAATATATAGTATTTGTGTCTTTCATTGATGAGGTGTTTTGTTGAGCAAAGGTCACCTTTTGTTTAAACCTTATATCACCTTTTTTTTAAAGGCGTGGTCAATTTTTATATTATTAAGAAATTTATTGTACTATTTTAAGTATTTTGATAATTAAAAACTTTAAGGGTAAGTTTGACAATGTTTTATTTACTACAAAAATTTGCTGCTAAATAAACGTTCTTCGGTAAAGACATTTGGACTACAGACCGAGGTAATGTAACTATTTATGTCTTGAAAATGTCCAGTACAAGTAAACGTCACATAACACAAATTTATTACAATATAAGCACAAAATGCACAAATATTTCAATACAAGTACAAAATGCACAAATATTATGGTGAGCGTGGTTCACCGAAATCGACCACCATAATATTTGTGCATTTTGTACTTGTATTGTAATATATTTGTGCATTTTGTGCTTATATTGTAATAAATTTGTGTTGTGTGACGTTTACTTGTACTGTATATGTACCAATACGTATTATGCTAATTTAAAAACTATTTGAAAATGTCAAAAGCACTTGGGTATTGTTGTAAAAACTTTCATTAAAAAAGCAAAATTTTACACATTTTAAAACTTTTATATAAAAATTACATCTTCCAGAACACAATTGTAGCATCAGCCCTCTGTGCATTTTCAAATATGAAGAAATTGCCAAGGGTTCGGAAGGGGTGTTTAAAAGTTTTACAGGGAAAATGATTGAAATTTAATCTGAAAATAGCATTATTGAAATGTTCTAAATAATGTTTTTACAACATAGATTTTATTTATACAGTGTGACAATTAAGTTTTAGGATGACTTTATTACTTTTAAACGACAAGATATATCACAGCTAAATTTGGCATACCGTTACTCGTAATTTTAAGCTACTTTTCTGTGAACATGGTGATCAGATGTCACCTTAGGGAGACAGCCTGTTAGGAGCAAGAAGAAAATCTTTAATGACAGCCTATGTTGAGTAGTACATCAAATTAAATGTCTAGTTGAACTGAAAACAATGCCGCAAACCAGACTTCAAAAGATTGATCCAGTTGAAAGTAATTGCTGTTCAAAGTTTTAAAAATATTTAACACATTGTATTTACAAATAACTGAAAGTTATAAGTTGAAGGGAATACTTAATTCCCTCCAACTTGTATAGTAGTTAGCTACTGATTTTTCATGTATTCTCATGGAACATCTTGTGCTATCCTGTGTCTACGATCAATCAGATCTGTATGCTGAGTTTCATAAACTTTGTCTTTGAGGTAGCCCCATAAAAAGTAGTCAAGCGAACTTAGGTCAGGGGAACGAGCCAGCCACTTAATCGCTCCACGTTTTCTAATCCACTGGTGATGGAATACTGTATCTTAGTATTGCCTCACTTGAACACAATAGTGTGGTGGTGCTCTGTCTTGCTGGAAAAACTCATGTTTAGAAGTCAGCGCCAAGACTAGCTAGTAGAGCAGGAACTAACTCATGTTTAGAAGTCAGCGCCAAGACTAGCTAGTAAAGCAGGAACTAACTCATGTTTAGAAGTCAGCGCCAAGACTAGCTAGTAGAGCAGGAACTAACTCATGTTTAGAAGTCAGCGCCAAGACTAGCTAGTAGAGCAGGAACTAACTCATGTTTAGAAGTCAGCGCCAAGACTAGCTAGTAGAGCAGGAACTAACTCATGTTTAGAAGTCAGCGCCAAGACTAGCTAGTAGAGCAGGAACTAACTCATGTTTAGAAGTCAGCGCCAAGACTAGCTAGTAGAGCAGGAACTAACTTATTTTGGAGCATATCGTGATAATTGCTGGCATTTAAATTTCCCTTCAAGTATTCCCCAGTAAGTATTTCCTTAAACTTGTAACTTTCTGTTATTCATAAGTACAATATATTAAAATTGTTAAAACTTTGAATAGCAATTACTTTCGACTGGATTACTTTTAATTTCCGGTTTTCGGTATTGTTTTTAGTTCAACTAGACTTCTAAAATTATGTACAACTCAACATAGGATGTCATTAAAGATTTTCTTCTTGCTCCCAACGGGCCGTCCTCCAAAGGTGACTTGTGATCACCATGTACACAGAAAAGTAGCTTAATATTACCAGTTACGATATGCCAAATTTAGTTGTGATATCTCTTATAAAGTCTATCACTAAAACTAAAAGTTATAAAGTCGTCCTAAGACTTAATTATTGTCACCCTGTATGCTTGCCCTACAGCAGAACAAAGTATTCATTTATATAAAAGCTGTACCATAAGTTTGCATGCAGTGTGGAAACGTTCTTTACAGCACTTTTAACGCAGAAGTGAGCGTTTTTCTACAGATCATTTTTACTCTCAAAACATGAACAAACGTGAAAAAAATATATGTAAGTCCTTCATAATACTACTTGCATACCCAATTGAATGTACAATGAATGATTTTACAACGCATCAAGTAGATTTTATGTTTCGTAATAATTTGTTTACTTCACTCACCCGTTATCATGGGCCTGCAGGCCTGTGTGTCAACATTATTTCACGTGTGAAGTACTGGCCGTTAGCTCAGCTTTAGATGAAAACCCTACACTTTACCCTTCAAATTTTTAACAATTTCGCTGGAATTGTTTCACCAATTACACGTACAGTGGTAGTGACCCACCCGCCTGCCCATACACGTACAGTGGTATTGATAATACAATTGATAATACAATCTGTATTATCGCGGAAGTTCAAGTACATTTCCTTTATAAATACATACCACTCCTGTCCAGTTCATGTCTGGGTATTCACTAGCCTTTATTTAAGCTCTCGATAACCGCTCTCCTCACATCCCTGTTCACAACGTCAATCCATCTACTTCTTGGTATTCCTCTTGTCTTTTTCCTATAATTCTTATCCATCATTTTTGTATGTATTCTGCCCTCTCCAATTCTCTTAACATGGCCATACCACCTAATTCTTAATTTTTCAATTATTTTTCTTAGGCTTTCCTCCATCAGGTATCTCCTAATTTCTACATTTATAATTCTGTCCCTCTTTTTCTTACCCTTAATTGCTCTCAAAATACTGATTCTTGCTAGAATTTCTCTCTGTCATGTTCTAAGTCTCAGATGCACGTGCCCTCTTTCAAAATTACATATAACATTTTTGAATTCATAATAATTTCTAATATTTGTTACTAGAAGGAAGTTTTATTTGGCTGATGATAAACATGAAACAGTAATTAGTAAACCTCGTTGTTTAACTAAGTATTTTATGGTACAAGGTAAAAAGTAGTAAAAAATAGTTTCAAACAATTTTTTTTCAAAATATGTTCAACAAAATGTGAAAAAAAGGAACTATAGATAAGCCGCTAAGATTGTGACCCACTGAAGAACTGCGAGACAGCACTGAGTGGTGGAAATGAGAGAACTAATCTTTCCATAATAACTAATAATAGTAATAATATGTAAACGATATTTAATAAAAATAAAACAAACTTATACTGTTTATCATATTTTATGTTTTACAACCAAACAGTGTTTTGGAAGTTGAGAATAAATGGGACCTTAAAGGCAGAAGTATTTTTTTTTTTTTTTTTACGATTTGGAGGGCCAGGCTTCAAATCTTGTAACGGCCCCTAAGCCAATAAGGCTTATTGTGCACCCTCCTTTACAAGACTTCAAACCTTACCCAATCAAAGGTCCTTAGAGAACCTTGAGATGCATTGATGAGGTTTTCCTGTGCTATACCTTGGCCACGTTCTAAAACGCCCAAGGGTGAGCCCGCTTCCTAGTTAGTGCCGGGCAGTGGAAGAGGATGTACCGTCCAGACTCTTCCTCCTTCCCACATTTCCTACACAAGAGAATGGGGTTGGGAACCCCAACTTGTTTATGTGTGCCTGAAACATCCAGTGTCCAGTTATAAAACCAACCACCCTT
The DNA here is from genome assembly GCA_035578905.1 of Stictocephala bisonia. NCBI lineage: Eukaryota > Metazoa > Arthropoda > Insecta > Hemiptera > Membracidae > Stictocephala > Stictocephala bisonia. The sequence goes on along the minus strand of JAQJVL010000396.1, from coordinate 457,184 downwards.
CCAAGTTCTGATCTTGCAAGAGAAAGAGCTTCAGCCATGTAGGTGTAAGATGGCCCCAACAGGACCTCCTTTGATGCCTGTCACCTCGCGTTACTCCCAGGTCTCCTGGTGCTTACCAGCGACCCATGTAGAGGCAACCCTCTTGGCAAGGCTGTAAGCAACCCTGCATACCGTCTGTGGGCCAACGAGACGTTCCACAGTGCCTCTCCTGGCACAGTGGTCTGCCCTCTCGTTTCCCAATACCCTGGTGTGACTTGGCACCCATGACAGGATTACCCTATTGGAATGTGCCAGCGCTTTAAGAACCCCGTGACAGTTCCAAAGTCGAAAGACACAAGTGACCTTAGTGCCACTTGGCTGTCTGAGTTCAGATAGATTGTTTTTCCCATAAGGCCCAAATCTATGTTTGCCTGAGCACAAGCAGCTATGGCAGCCACTTCCGCCTGAAAAACCGTAACCAGTTTGCCAAAGCTACAACTGAGCTCAGTTTTAGACCTGGCACCATAGACCCAGTAACCAGACCCAAGGAGGGTTCGTGAGACATCTGTGTACCACATGTTCATATTCTTAATTACAATTGATTCACCTTGTTTCCAATCTTTTCAGTCACCAATGACGACACGATAGGGTTTGTCAGTCAGTTTGTCTAGGCATCCTATTCGAACACATCTCTAAGGCGGAAGTTAGTCATGCCCATGATGTACAGCAGCGGAGCAGTAGAACGTTTTCCCTCTACTGCTCAAAACCATTGGGCACTAAATATTTCATGCAGGTCACAAGCTGTCTGGCGTAATCATACATGCTTTCATGAATTAAAAAAAACTTGCTATTGATAGATTGGTTCACAAGTCGGCAAGTGGATCATATAGGAAAGACCACGTCGTGGCAGGGCAAATCAAATAAGGAGGTTGTAAGCAGTTCCTCACAATTTCCTGCGGGTGCGCTCGGATGAAGCAAGAAATACAGTCAACCAGTGAGCAGGAGTTAGTTTGATTGATGGCTACTAAATGTTGTTCCTTTCACCAAAATAATGAGGAAAGATGTCTTGCCTATTGCATACATACACTCAGCAGCAATTTCTATGCAGTTCTTAAGTTTTGGTTGGTGTGTGTGATATACAGTCACTGTGCTTGCGCCCATTATTTATGCTAGGTGTGTGCGTATATGAAGGTTTATGCCAGATAGTGTATTTAATTTGTGTACTCTAAACGAGCATGTGTGCGAGGAGGAGTCGGGTGCGTCTTTCTTAGACATGTGTGATCTTTCATGTAAGTGTGTATGCGGTAGTGTATGAATGTGTAATGCTTTGTGTAATTATTGTGTAATTATGGGCGTGGGTGTCTGTAAATGTGTCCGGGTTTTAGGTCAGGTTTTTATGGTATTTTTTTTAGCGGATTACTGAACCCTTTATTATTATTATTAGTTTTTATTAATTTATTTTTATTTTATTTTTTGTGGCTTCTAATTTTACGAAATTTAGTTTATAAAAGTGTCTCTTTGTAATTTTGTATGGCTTTAAGTAATAATTGTTATGAAATATAAATTTATTTATATACGTATTTATTTTTTATTTGTTTATATAATAGTAACATTTTCATTTTATTTTACGTATGGCTGGTATTGGCCCGTTCCCCTTCCACAGGCATGAGTCCATGAGGGGAACTATTTCCACCGTTCTTATATGATCTTTACATTGTCATTATTGTTTTTTGTGAATAAAATGCTTATCTATCTAATATTCCAACAAGTTAATTGTTCAAGCAAATAATTATTATCTCGTATAATACTGTTAAGTATTTTATTTTTTCAAAAGTAGATGAAGAAAGGTCCCCACTTCTTATACGGACATATCGCCACTGTATATGAATATGACTTCTAATGGCTCTCCCATGTACTCTGTTTATGTATTCTAATGGCTCTCCCATGTACTCTGTTTATGTATTCTAATGGCCCTCCCATGTACTCTGTTTATGTATTCTAATGGCTCTCCCATGTACTCTGTTTATGTATTGTAATGGCTCTCCCATATATGCTGCTTCCGAATATGACTTAAAACGGATTTACCACACCTTATTATGTTCATGAATGGCTAATGGCTCTCCCTCTACACAAAGGAGGCCATTAGTGCAGATATCTATTCCAATGCCAGTTATCGAACCGACGTATGTCAACTTTTACTGACATAAATGTATCAAGCTAACATTAAATAATTATAATTATTAAATGGTTTTTTTACTTGCTACTTGCAAAGTGACTAAGCATATTAGTATGTTTTGTTAATTTTCATGAAGTAATTGTTATAAATTTAAATTATTAAATATCTATTTTTCGTAATAATTTAACAAATATACTGTTTAATTTTCAACTTAAAAAAAATTGTTAATGAAATTAAATTTTATTTATGAGTAGTTGACCATGAGGCTACTATTAGTTTTAATTACGTTATTGTTGACATGTTTCAATTAAGATATTGTGTAGGTCTAAGAAAGTATCTAATGATTTAAACAAAAATTAATTTCAGCCACCAGCAATTTTGTACTCGGTGATTCTTAGTTAAAAGCCTGGGCACTCCGTCACAGTGTCACCTACGCCCAGGTGCCTCTTTTGGGGAGAGACTCCCCCCAGGGGTAGAGTACATCACTCTGGGGTATGGACAACCCTTCTTAAATAAATTAATTACCCACCTGTACATAATATCTGCATCTATAACTTCTTTCTTCTTTTTTGTTCTTTAAAACTGAAAAACAGGAATCCAACTAACTGACCAAGACAAGTGATAGGGCAGATTCAAAGTTGAACGACCTACACGTACGGATCCAAATAACAATGGACTCTTCTCTCATACACCGTTGATACCTATCATATTTTTTTTATTCTTACACAAAATTAAAATTCTATCGATATCCTACTCACCAGCCTCCAAAAGTTAATTATTTTAATCGAGGCTCCACCAAAACGAAAAATTATTTCAGATTTTCATCAAACAAACTACAGTTACATACCCAGAAATGAAATAAGGAGAAAAAACAACTTATAATATTGGTAAAAAAAACTTTGAAGTGGATAAAATTGAATGATTTTTTAGAGGAAGAAAATATCAGTGTAATATATTTTATTCGTTGACGCTGAAACACATATACATTAAAATAAAATAAAAATACGTTGGAAAAAATAAGGGAAAAATCATAAGCGAAAAATGATTAAACTTTTACCTATTTACTCACGAAACATCAAGAAGCTAAAACACAGAAAATAATACATTATAGTACATTTTTATGGTTTAATCACATTTTATTGCTACGTATTTATATGCAGTAACACTATACATGTTTCTAACTTTCCCCAATGACACTTTTCTAGGCTTCTATTAACTTAAACCACAGACCAAACATTGATCTCTGCTTAAACAAATGAAAAATCATAGATCTTGTATTACACTTATGGCCGGACAATGTTTTTGTTTGAATAAACTTTATCTTTAATTCTGAAAAAAAGTACAATAAAAAATTACGTACTTCATGTTGAGAAAAATTAAAAAGAAAGGTATATTATAAAGTTTGCTTTTAACTAACGAGGGGGCCCAAATCAACTCGATTATCTCTGTGGACCAAACACATTTCAGCTCTACAAGACTTTGAATTTCTCATGCAATTGTTTTTGTTAAAACTACTTATTTGAGTCCCAAGTTCTAGATAGGCTTTTATAATTTTTTTATTTTCATACGAAACATGTTTATTAATTTTGTTTAGTAAATGTCTAACCTAATAAAATTTACTGCCCTTATCATACAGGACTCTATGTAAATCCTACTGTATAAAAAAAAACTAAAGTTAATCCGCTGAAAATCTAAATTATATGAATTTAAGCTGATGCTCATTACTGTTAAATTATTTGTATGTTTGTATTTTTTTTTTTTTGTCATATCATTACGAGAATTTGCCTTGTGCACATTAATTTATAGTATAACATATTGGTTTTGACAATTTCTTCTCCTAATTGATTTTCTAGATTCTTCTACAAACAATAAGCATAGATTTTTTATTCTTGTTATATTTGGTTTGTTATATTTTTTACCATGAAAAAAATCCCAGCCCAATTGGTTCAAAACTAGATATTACAGTTTTTTTATCCTTAGTTAAACTAGTGTTGACTAAATTTCTACACATATTTCTCTTTCTCTATTTGCCCAAAACGATTCTCGTACCATTACCTAAAAAAGTATTGGGCATTGGACATCTCCCTTTCCGTAATATAAGATTTAATGAATGATAGATGAGTGAAGAAACATAAAACCAATATTTGTAGAAACAGAAAAGACCAAACCACCAAGATGCCAACAACAATATCAAATAAATCTGCCATACAAACCAAAAAAGTAACAACAACTAAGAAAACAAATCCAACATACCCTACAGCAAAATTAAGATATAAGAAAATATAATGTAAATAATCAAATTCTAACCAGATATAATCCAAATAACAGCACCTTAAACAATGACAACATAAATAAAAAGCCAATACAACCCACCTGACAACAAAACAAATCAAGAGAATTAAAACAACATCACAACTTAGACAGGTCAAGTAAAACATCAACTTTGTCATGAAAATGGATAAAAAAATGATAATTTAACAAAATAAAAAAGTTAAAAATAAAATATATCATGAAACGAAAAGTCAAGTTGCCCAACATCCCAATATTTAATAAATATCTACACAACAATAATGTGGAACTTTAAAGTGATTGATTATGTATTAATTTATAATAAACTACGGAATTAAATTACATTAATTGATTGAATCGACAAACTAAAGAATTTGTTCTTTAATAACAAAACTATTGTGTTGCCTACGTTTTTAATGTTAAATGTATTACTTAATATTCAATTTAATGGTTGTATTACCTTTTATTTATTTTTAATAACAATGCATAGTAATACTTTCAAATAAATTATTTAATTAATATCCTATTTCAAATCAGGAAATTGAATTTTTCACTAAATATTAAGCCTATTTCAAGTACAGGCCATTTTGGTAATATACTCTAAATTTAAAAATTATGTGGAAAAATACAACACACTCTCCTTCAAAATTCGTAAATTTAATTATATTGATTACGTATTTTAAGTTATTAAAACATTTATAAAAAACCTTGAGATTCAATAACTTATTTTTAATTAAATAGCCTAGAAAAATATCACAGGAGAATCATAAATTTTTTCCTAACCATATCAAATGTAAATCATTCAAGATATGACTTTTTAAAAAACCAAGTCTATATTGTTATTTGAAAATTTTACTGAGAAATTCTAACCTCAAATAACTAAAAACAAATAACACGTTACATAAACAATTATTCTCATATTGTACCTTACTTTTATAGCAAGAACCCTATTTTTATCATTATATATGTGTTTCAGAGTCCACAACTGAATAATAAGACTGCCCCCTTGTAGAATAGTCAGGCTTATCTTACTGTCATTACACAACTTAAAGTACATGACCTCTCCCTCGGGAGACAGCCATAGACTTTTCTTACCTGTAACCACACTACTTACATGACCTCTCCCACGGGGGAGAGCCATAGACTTATCTTACCTGTCACCACACTACGTATATGACCTCTCCCTGGGGGAGAGCCATAGACTTTTCTTACCTGTTATCACACTACTTACATGATGTCTCCCTCGGAGGAGAGCCATAGACTTATCTTACCTGTAACCACACTACTTACATGACTCCCACGGGGGAGTGCCATAGATTTTTCGTACCTGTTATCACCCAACTTACATGACCTCTCACTCGGGGGAGAGTCACAGGGTTTTCTTACCTCTCACCAGAGCCGTGACACACTACTTACATGACCTCTCCCACGGGGGAGAGCCATAGACTTATCTTACCTGTCACCACACTACGTATATGACCTCTCCTTGGGGAGAGCCATAGACTTTTCTTACCTGTTATCACACTACTTACATGACGTCTCCCTCGGAGGAGAGTCATAGACTTATCTTACCTGTAACCACACTACTTACATGACTCCCACGGGGGAGTGCCATAGATTTTTCATACCTGTTATCACCCAACTTACATGACCTCTCCCTCGGGGGAGAGTCACAGGGTTTTCTTACCTCTCACCAGAGCACTACTTACGTGTCTTCTTGGTCCTCTCTTCTGTCATCAGACAACAGTCAACTACCTGCCTAATTCGCTTATATACGCAAAACAATCAAACGTCTGTACCACGTTAATAAAAGATTGACTTACTCGAGTACGGCACCAACTCTAGAAGTGAAGGACATCAGCAGGGCTCAGAAGAGCAGCTCGTGTCATTGAAGAAAATCTGCATCGAAGAAAAAATAATTAATAGTTGAATATTACTACAGTAAAATACTAGTTAACTCACACAGAACAGTTGGATAAAAATAACATATAATAGTAAAATTGTTTTATTACTTTATGCCCCTAATTACTAGTTTATTATTCAAATTTATTCCTTCACAGCTTATTTTTTACAGTTTTACTCCTTTACATATGCAATTTTATGAGTTTACATGCTTTATTTTAGTCCCGCCTTTTTTCAAGCAGTTAGCTGTACTGAAACTTTGAAATATCTATGAAACCTTTTTATTTCTTTATATTAAACTTCACTCACCAGTTCATATGTGCTTGCAAGCCTGTGCATGAACTTTATTCAACGAGTGAAGTACCGACCGTTGGCTCAGTGGGGATTTGAACCTTGGAAATTGCCCTCCGCAGTCCGAAGCCTTAGCCACTGAGCCACCACGCCGGCAACTACATCCTTATTTTGACGTACTTTCTATCCAATTCATGCTTCCTATCTGTCCGAGAATTAATGTTCCAACTTTGTTTTTGTAGTACATGAAGAAGAGCCAGACTACTATCTTTTCCACACCATGGACAAAAAATCCATAATCACCTCATGTATTTGTTTGTGGAAATCTCTTCCTGACAGTTTTAAAACAATAGATAACAGATCTCAAGTCGGGGGAGATGACAGAGTGGGGCTTGCTGTAGTGTTTGGGTAGGGCCTAACTAAATGTACGGCAGTTGTAAGTGAAATATGAATATTTATAATTGGAAATAATATAAGATGTATTTTATTTTATCAAACTGTTCTGTAATGTAAAATTATTTAAACTTATTAAAGTTGTATTTTTAATTTTGCTATATTAATTTTTAATACTACCTACTTTAATGTGTATATTTGATTATTGATTAAGAGGTAGAGGACTCAATGTACAACTTCACCAAAATAATAAAAACTGTTTTCAATTTAAACCGGCAGACAACTAAAAATTACTTAACTTTTAGTTGTTGCTTGAATGCCAACAATGCAATTTAAAAAGCTGATAAATATAAATCTGAGTCCATCTTGAACGTGTACTCTATTTATGTCTAGCATCTTTAAAAAATACTGTATATTTAATATCTCCATAGATAAAATGTTCTAAATATTATGTATTAAACAAATAGTCCTCCTTCTTTTAAATTGCAACCACTATACACGAAAGTCCCCCATACAAATATTACAATGAAACAAAACAAAAGCTGAATTAAAAAAACCAGATAAACTAACTCTAACCATATCAGCACTATAGGCACAGTGCTGTAACTTTAACAAATCTACTTGGGGATAAAGTGCTATGGATATTGTAGGTTCTATACTCGGTCCACTTAATACCGACATGGCGTCCGCTCAATAGTTACTATCAATTTGGACACTACTAGAGAAGTCTGGGTTGTCCATGTTAGGGTCTGGATGTTGTGTAGGTAAGAGAACTGAGTATGAGGCTTGTTAATTAGCGGATTCCATGTAAAACTATTGGCTCCTTAGTTGTCCTAGTCATTGGGTTATTAATAAATAGCTTTTCCTAAGAAACAGTTGACCTTAGTAACAATGACTACACTGGTCATCCACACTCATTCTATACTCATAGAATTATTCATATTAACCTTAAAATATGCACAGTGTTATATTCAGCGTCTTATACAAGAGAATAGAGAATAAGAGTGTCATGCTATTTTATATAGTTTGTTGACTGTCCACTTTGCAGCATGGTTTAACTTAGATTAACTTAGAAGATTAACTTAGATTCTGTGAACTTAGATCAGTCAGACTGCCCCAGTCCACAGAAGGCCAACAATCATAGGCAAATGGTATTCTATATAACTCTATATTGTAACAACTCTACTCGTACAAACCTGCAGAGTGCCTGCTTTAGATGAACAATGTGCAGCTGATTCCCATTTACTATGAGTAATCTATGTATATTTATTTATCTGTGACCAGCTAATGAAACATATTGTATGGAAAGTAGACATATTTCCTTGTTGATTAACACTGATCATATATGAGACACCACAACTACTCATAGTCTTAAAAGATTTGCTGTTTATTTATCCTTGAACATGAAAAGTGATGGTTGTAAAAACTATAATATTTCCCAACTTTTACTATTACTACGTTGTTGTCAATGACATGACAGTTGAGCTTGCAGACAGATTGCAGCATGCCCAAAAATTATTGTATTCGCTTTACTTTCAAACTTAGATATAGAGATCACGTAAATCCCCTTTTTAACGATCTTCCACATGAAAATGGACAAAATTCGACAGCTCCATATACTCACTATGCTGCACCCTATTTTACATCTCGATTCACATCCTTATCTGTCTGAATGCTTTTGTTTCATCTCTGAGATCAGTTCTAGAAACACTTGGCGTGGCAACACTGTTATCAAGTCCCATTCATAGAACTTCGATATATAACAATTATAACACATTGGCCGCTTGACGACTTTGGAATAATCTGCCTGATCACATCAGAGGCGTTGTTGAGCAAGCTCTGTTCCGGAGGTGTGTTAAGGGTCTGGTGCAGGCCTCGCGGGATTGAGTGTTTTACGAGCCAGGGAGTATGTTTATGGCAATGTATGAATGTTGATGAATGACTGTTATTACTTCATTAATTTAAATTTCTCCTCTACTTTCAATTTCTTTTATTTTTATATACTTATTAAAAGTTTTCTGTTATTTTAAAAACAGTAAATTTAAAAATGTATTAATTTTATTTGACTAGTGAATGTGCTAAGTAAAGTTAGTTTATTCATTTTATTATGTTTTGACATGATTTTGTTATTGTTGTTTAGGTGTAAGAGAGGACTTACTTGTCCTAACCTTGCTTTGTTGTCAATAAAGCCATTTTTCATTTCATTTCAACTAATCAAAAAAGACAGTGCCTACCTAAGTCTCGTTTCCATTCATACAAGTCTCAGGCACAACATGTGTCGGTCACAAGTACCACGAAAATGATCAACTGTTTCCATTCTTCGTGACTCAAGTCCCATGTGACACGTGGCACATTTTCATTCCCGGCACTGTCCTGTGACATATTTCAGACTGTTTCCAAACGGCAACTTGTGCCGACACATGTCTTGCGACTTATTGTGGGACAAATTTGTAGTAATGGAAATTTGGACTTGCTCTATCAACGTCAAAATCTGTATGTGCTCTCTTACCTTGATTTGTCATAAGTAGGCCATAAGTCAGCAACAATCCAGGTCTGAAATTCAAAAAGAGTTAGATATTTGTTTTCAATTAATTGTATAAAGTTAGCTGAAATAATTGGACTACTAGAAGTAAAAGAGTAAAAAATGTATAATTTAAAAAAATTGGTTACAACTTAATACAATACTTACTGAATTACTTTTATTTGTATTTAAAATTAAATATAAATAAGTTTTCATTAGGTGGCGCGCCACTCTTCCATCAGTACACAAAACTAAGCAATGATAAATCTGCAATAACATAAGTACAAGGCAACATCCACAACCAAACAGTTTTCTATCTTACAAATAATTATTTTAAGACATAAAACAATAAATAATTACCTAAATCTTGTCATGTCTTCAGTTAGAAGATCAATCTGACTTGTATTTGCAGTCTGAAAAGTCTGAAATCAAACAAACAAATACACCCCCAAAATGTTCCCCAATAGTTGTCCTGTAGACGATTTTATAGTTTATTTGTGGCACAGACCTTTGATTTTGAACGACACGAACAGCTAAAAATGCTTAACCTAACATGCAAAATAATATAAATAAAACATGCACACAGTACCTTGGACGTTCTGGAAGGTCTACGGTGAATCTGGAAGACTTTCCCTAAAGATTCTATCCCCCTGATGAAGCAATAAATATAAGATTTATCTATTCTGAGAAAAATGACTCATTCTTAAAATTTTTAATTTATCTGATTAACAACTTGAATTTATATATTTTATATTACCTAATCAAAATTAAAACTCATTAATGTTATGAAAAATTCAAAATAAATAAAAGTTAAATAATTACGTTACTTTAGATAAAAATGTACCGAAAAAATATTATGCTTTTTAAATAATCATGTATTCCTAAAATTATAGTTGATATCTTCTATATTCCTGAAATAACAATACAAAAAACAAGAAATACATACAAATTCAATAAAAAAAAAGACTCCACCATTTGTGGAGCCGGGGACCTAAGCTAAATTCTATATGAACACATTTAAGGACTGATATATTTTAAAAATTTGAGGTTGAACCTAAAAGATATTTAAGCAGAGAGTCGATCAAACATTTAATATGTAAATCTGGTGTTTCATTATTTATTATTTTATGAGATGGAAGTATTATTTCCTTTATAATGCATTCATACAGATAAAGGACAAAACAAGACAAATAGACGATTTAGGGACCAAGAATCGAAAAATTGTGCATAAAATTATTAATTTATGAAATAAAACACGTGTATGAGCACTGCAAGGAGGCTCAACCACCACACTGCCTCTCTGCTCCTGAGTCAGGGCTATGACACTCTGTGGCTAGCCGGCTCCTCACAGCGTCCACTGGCCTCGTCTGTGTTGTCTTGTCTTATATGGTCTCTAGTCGACCACGTAGATCATGTTTTAAAAATAACAAAAAAAATAAAATAAAAATTAGAGGGCCTAAAACTTTTAGTCAGAGAAATAGTAGAAATGAAAAGGCCACTTGTAGTGTGAGAGTGTTAAAAATGGCATGAGAGTAAGAGTGCGACAGGAAAATTCATCTAAGGCTTTTACTGAAGGCTGTTTTCTGACATGAATTATTTATTATATATATTTGTAAATACTTTAGAATATTAGTGTAAGGAAGATTAGGAATATAGTTGTGTTTGTTTGCTACCGCATTGGTCTTTTTGTTTGAATTTTATTTTCTTAGTGGAACCCCAAAACAGGTCTATGATAGAGGGCCCTTATTTTTTTTCTCAAAATATTTATATTTAAATATCACTATAAAACGTTATAAAGCTGCATGTTATGTATATATATGTATACAGTATATTATATATGAATGTATTTATTTATTTATGTGTATTTCTTATATTGAAAGTCAATGTTAGGAGTTTAATTATGTTTTGTTTTTTATCAATAATGCGTGTGTAAAATGAGAAAATAAAACATTATTATGTAAGTGGATAGTGAGTGAGGTGGCCAATGTACTTACCGAGCGCCTAATAACGCGACACGTACCCGCACTGCACCTGTAACAAGTAAATGAACTTTAGTTCAACCCTTGTTGTAGTATTACATACAAATAGATCATGTAGTATGAATGATTGGGCCAGTAATTTCATTAGCTAATGACGTCTGCTATACTACATCTGATTTAAACTGCATTACATTTTTCATGGGACTACACTCGCTCTAAACTAGTGGACCCCAAAACTGATAATTACAGAAACATGATAATAATGCTCATAAGATTTAGCATTGGACTACTAAGTACACTCCTCTACACTCTCACTCCTCTACACTTGCCGAGGAAAACAGTCCTACAATAACTTATATCTCTTAGTAAGATACCAAGCAACCCATGTATGTATAAAAAATGTATAATAAAATACAATGTACAAATTTACATTGTTTAACATACAAGATGCCATCCATAAAAACTAAAAGAAAAACAAAAATTATAGGCACGGAAAATGATATTTTTTAGCTTCAAAACTGTTCAAGATTTTTGTCTTCTGTTGTTTAAAAATGTTCAAATTAATACCGGTTCAAGAATATATTAATTAATTAACAGATGAAAATTAAATTCTTAATCAGCTTATTATAATTAAAATATGTGTTTTATCTATTGTTGGACTACCTTCAATAAAAATTACATTTGATCCTGTCTTGTAGATTTACTTTTCAACACATAATGATACCGAAAAAAAAAAATGTTGGTTTGGTAGGTACGTTAATGCACTTGTATAATAAAAATTAATTAGAAACGTGAGTTTGAAGAAGTTCTCACTTGACCTAATTTTATAAACTACCTCATTGGGTTTCACAAACAAATTTTAAAACAAACTGAATTTAGCATTTTCAAAATCAGAACCTGTGTTTTTTTATCAATGTCATGATATTACTTGCAAATCCTTTCAGAATCGTTCATCGACATATGATATAAATATTGTAACATAGAAATGGACCTGTTGGTATACTAAATTGATCTGTTAACTAATGCATTAATGTTACTATATTACGTTAGAACGCCCCACCACCCCTATCAAGAATGTTGGTGGGTATTTATACCCCAGTACACCTAACTAGACCTGAATTTTCACCCTCTAAATATTTACGCCTCTAGGTAAAACAATCACTAATATGAGTGTTTTTTTATTTTTAATAAATAGATCACTCCTCTACACTTGCCGAGGAAAACAGTCCTACAATAACTTATATCTCTTAGTAAGATACCAAGCAACCCCCCACCCCTCTATATTTATAGTTGTTGTTTCTGAGGGAAAACTATTAACTTCCAAACATAATATGAATTCAACAACTCTTCCTCCCCCCTAGTGACCCTCCTTTAACTAAGTGATCCTTAAGGCACGAACATTTCGTTATGACCCTCATAACCATCCTACAACCTCGTTATAACGTAACTTATGTTTAGACAACCGAATATATATATATACAGGGTGTCCGTGAACTCTCTGAGGAAAATATTTTTAAGTATTGATTGTTGTCCAAAAACAAGACATAATATCATATTTAAAAATTCCAAATCACCTCCGGTACCCGTACAGTCACCATTTTGTATTTTTTAGAAATTATTTTTTATTTAAAAAATGTATAGAGTTAAAATTTGGTATACACATTAATAAAACCATTTTATCACTGAAATGAAAAAAAATCAAAAACCTTTTTTAATTATTTTCAAAATGGGGGCTCTTTGAAATTGTTGATCCTTAATAACTTCTGAAAGGTAAGGGATACAAAAGAATTACAAGAATACATTTTTATTGCAAATTTGATTTGCAATCCAAAAAAGTAATGTTGTATAAGATCGGATGACAAACAACCGAGATTTGAGTATTTTGGTGTTTAATCATTTACATGTTGTCAGCCATGGTGTCGAGTCGCGTAAGTCAACCACAACAATATCAGCGATCTATTCTGATTACTTTCATCCAAAACATAACAATAAAGTGATCTGTAATGTTATTGTAATAAAAATGCTCCTAGCAGGCACGGGAAAAAATTTGCTGATGATTTTCGTTATTATTAAATTAAAAATTAATTTCAACCCTAAGTAGTGCGCTGAAAACTATAATTGTTGTAAATTCTAGGTTGGCAGAATTGTTGAATGTGTTGGAATTATTGATGAAGAAAATTAATTTGCTGCTGTGCACCAGTTACTTTCCAATAGTGTTTTCTTTGCAATCAAATGAGAGGATAAGGTTCGTAATGTGAAAATAAATTTAATTAAAATTTCAATTTATAATCTAATGCTTTTTTTATATAATTTTACTTGTTTCATATCTACTAACTGCTTTGCATCACAAATAAATTGTACAATAATTTTAGTTTTTATGGCACTACTTAAAGTTAATTTTTAATTCAGTAACAATGAAAATCATCAGCAACTTTCTTCCCGTTGCCTGCACGGGGCATATTTTTTACAATAACGCCACAGATCACTTTATTGTAATGTTTTTGATGAAAGAAATCAGAATAGATCGCTGATCTATTGTTGTGTTTGACTCACGTGTCATGAAACCATGGCTGTACACACTGACGCGTAAATGATTAAATACAAAAATACTCAATCTCGATTTTTTTGTCATCCAATTTCATTCAAATTTAATTTTTTTGATTGAAAATTTAATTTAAAAAAAGGTATTCTTGTGATTTTATTGTATCACTTACCTTGCAAAAGTTATTAAGGATCAACAATTTCAAAGAGCTGCCATTTTGAAAATAATTAAATAAGGTTTTTGATTTTTTATTTCAGTAATGAAATGGTTTTATTAATGTGTATACCAAATTAATAAAACAATTTGGGTTGACCCTATATATTGTTCTAACTAACGATCCGACCGACCCACTCACCCAACACTTTCTTTAAATAACCATCCCACTCACTCACCCTAAACATTGTTGTAACTAACCGTCCCATCCAATAAATCAATACATTGTTATAACTAACCATCCCACCCACTCACCCGATACGTTGTTGTGACTAACTATCCTACTTACTTGTCCTACACAATGTTGCTACTAACCACCCTCCTACTCACCTTGTGCATTGCTATAACTAACCATCCTACCTACTCACCCTATAAAATGTAGTATAACCATTCTCCCACTCACCCTATGCATTGCTATAACTACAGTACAAGTGAACGTCACACAACAGAAATTTATTACAACATAAGCACACTATTGGAAAAAAACGTTTTGCTATGACTAACCACCCCACCCACTCATATTATACGTTGTTCTATTTAACCATTCGACCGACCCACGCAAAACTCACCTACTCAGCCTATACACTGTTGTAACTAACTATCACTCCACTCACTTACACTATACATTGTTGTAACTAACCACCCAACCACCCCACCCACTCACCCTATTCATTGTTGTAACCAACCATCACACTCAATCACACTACATATTGTCATATCAAACCATCCCAACTACTTACCCTTTAGGCTACTTTGTTATAAATACCCATCCCACCCACCCACCCTGCACATTATTGATACTAACCATCCTACCCACTCTCCCTTTACATTGTTATAACTACAAATCCTTTCACTAACCATCCTACCCACTCACTCTATACATCGCTGTAACCAATATTGTAGTTATTCCACCCATTCACCCTATAAATTTCTATAAATAACAATCCCACCCACTCACTATACATTCTTTTCTTTAACCATCCCACCTACTCCAATCTATACACTGTGGTACTAACCACCCCACCCACTCATCATATCCATTGTTTTTACCCACCCAAGTTGACACAGCTTTGGTACCGTGTCAACTTTTAATTTCTTGGGTTCCAACCTCAACCAATGTGGTTACTCTTGGCTATGATGACCTCAACTGACCTGTAACCTATTATATCCGCTTACGACAAAATCACAAAAATACCAGATGAAACAAACTTGTTAATTATTTAATTAGCCACCTATAATGACTAAAATGTCAAGATGCAAATTTAATATTTTTTGCCGTAGATGGAAATATCTTATATCTAAAATAATGTTATCAAGTAGATTATAATGAACAGATATGTAATGATTGTCACATAATTTTAAGTCTAAGTTGGTCGTACTTATAAAATTCAAGGACATACCCATGCAAGTTTGAGATAATATCAGTATAATTACAACCTTACAATTAGTAATTTAATGCATTAATATATGGTCAAAATACCACAAGTGTAAGTTAAAAAGTTTATGTAATAACATATACAATAATTAATTAAGGTTGGAGTAGTAAGTCTAGAGGCTTAAATGGTATGGCAAACATATAGATAGATATTTTAGACAGCGAGAAAATGGGTAGTTACTGAAACGGTAATACTTCGAATCTAATTTTAATCTGTTTATACTGGTTTTCGAATTTATGACAATGCATTTTAATACGGTGCTTAGCAAACATACTGATATGATTAATTACATACATATTATTCTGTAATAAAGTACATTTCTATAAAACGTTAACATTTTCCAAGCTTAGGGCGTTTCTAGAAAGGAAGATAATGATAAGAGAATCTTACCTTACTATCAAAACAGGATTGATGAAATAAATAAACACACTCGCGTTCACTTTTGTATTACTTTCACAACGTCACAGCTCATTATAATCAATGAATCGTACGAAATTACGATTGAATTAATAAAAATGGTGTATTGAAAATACGGACGACCTAACACCATTATCTAAAGAGCTGAAATGGAGGGAAGTTATAAATATTAATAACGGTAAAACGTTCCCGCTTAAAATAGTCCCGTCCGAAGATAAATGATAGTTGAATTTGATTGGCTAACGTATATCAACAGATGATATCGCCCACCCCAACAAACTACCCTGTTACCAACTCATTCTAGAAAAAAAATCAATACATAAGTAATAAGTACTTTGTCAGTAAACAAATTATATATGTAAACATTATTCAACAAATGCAGACAAATATTTGATAGTATATTATTGTAAAGCATAATTAAAACTAAATGTATTGATGATTAAGTTATTCATTGACAAATGTTACATATTAAACTCAAAATTCCTTTATTTTAACAATTACAGAATTGCATAATAGAGTCATACTATTACTAACGTAAACTAAAACATATCCGAAGATTGAAAATTAATAATATACAGGTGGCAACATTCTAAAAATATTTACAATATTTACAGTGATACAAGGTTCATATACTCCCTCACGCTGTAATGGCAACGAGACAGCATTCTCTTGGTCATTCTGCCAAACTTCGTTGCATCATTTTCCGCTGTGACAGCATCAGGGTGCATCAGTGAGTTGTGGAGCCTAATTGCATTGCTCCTTAAATGGCTTTCAAAAAAAACTTGTTTTATGGCGAGGAATGGGAAGGTTTTGTCGGTTACGGAGGTCATACTGGTTAGGAGAAACACCAAAAAGTTCGGTATTTTTTCTGACAAATGTAACGCAATGAAGAATATAAATAGATGGAAAAGTTAATATATTGTAATTTTTGAACATTGGTTTACAAGACTGTCTGAAAGGTAGTTTAAAAACGGCTAGTTAAGCTTTGTAGTCAAGATTTATAATCTCATTGCTATTATTATCAATCATATTTTGAAAGATATAATCGCTCTTTTGTTTTCTCCATTTGGGAGGTATTTTTATCAGATCATTGAGAAATTTAACTTAAGAATAGAGGGGGGAAAAGAGTTGAACCGAAAGGGTCGTTTAACAAATCACGATAACTTGGTAATACTTAGATAACAGTATTTTATTTTATTACTTTCCTAGAACTATTGTATCTTAATTTATTATAATAGCTCATCGTAAATATAATTTTGGCAAGATCTTAACGGTTGGCGACTGAAAATCAAATAAGTTCTAAACTAAGTAATTTAAAAAAACTATTATTAATCCTACATAACGCCCAAGTGCACCTTCTCCCAAATAGTAGAAGTCCTATCTAGTTATCCAGCCTTCTCTAGCTGTACTTTTTTTAAAAGAAATTCTCACTATAGTTCACCGCATAACAATAGTCCGGTTGGAGTCAATGCGTAGTTGCTAAGTCTCCACTGAGATCTTAATTGCCATTACTAGTATTTTAAGTTGACGATGTTAAATCTAAATGAATTTTAACTACTGCCATTGATACAATTGAAACTAAATTAAATGAAAATAAGGCAACAAAATACTAACAATAATATTAAAAACTGTTATTTTATATCCTGTTAACTAGATTCAAAGGCTGACCGTTGGAGTGGCTGACAAGTGAGAGTAGCGCGCAGACAGCGCTTGGCAACTTCGTTGGGCGGGAGTAGGTGGAGGGAGGGTAGTATGGGACGCTCAGTCATGCCTGTTATATTTAGAACACACAGGGGTTTCAGCAGCGTAGGGGAGATGTTTCACCACTCTAAAGCCGTACATCATGGACGTGACTATGATAACTTCTGCTTTCAAGCTTTGGATTGTGTTTAGTTAGACAAAATAACTGTTATAAAACTAACTTATTTATTGTTTACAATATTATTCACTGTGTTATTATTATTAATTATTGTTATTTGAACACTAAATCCTTAATTTAATCGTTCTAAGCTTGATTCGTTGGTGTTCATCAGTAAACCATACAATAGTTACTGCAGCTTTTGACGTAATGGGCGAGACTTGCTACTGCACAGCCAGCATGCAGCCTAGGAATGACACAAAGGAGGAAGAAAGGCTGTCTATTTCACTTCCACCACTCAGTGCATCTCTCTCGCACAGGTTCTTTCAGTAGGTCGCAGTCTATCTGCAATAGCTGATGTACGCCAAATAATTGTCTAAGCGCTTTTTTGAACAAATCACTGTTAGATAGCAGCACAGGAGGTGTATACAATAGTAAATGCATTGGTCGTGGATTTACTGTTTCTATAGGCCATGGTCAGACTGAATTGAACAAAGTTTAGGTGCAATGGGCACTTAACAATATTTAAACCCCAATATTAACTCTAATTAACTCTAAGTCTGTGTTTAGAACATGAATTTTGATGAATTAATATTGCGTTATTGCATGATGTTGATATTATGACTAACTGTAAAAATAAAAATATCAAATGTTTATGAAATATCTTTCATACCTAAGAAAACTACACTACCCAATGAAAAAAAAAAACAGTTTTGTTGTTAGAAAGTTAATTTGCGAATATTTCAAGAGCTAAATAAAAAAATATGAGCCACATTTTTCACATTTTAGCATGCAAATTTAAATTTTAAATTAATTCTCTAGCAACAATATATTATTTACTTTTGAATGCACAACTTTAGAAAAGCATAATGAAAAATAAATTTGTTTCATTTTAGTACAGATGTTATTTATTTATTTTTCACTACACTACTATGAGTTCAGCTGTTTTCGTTATGTGTTTACAACCTGCGAAACATCATATTTTCAACAGCTGTCTATTGTTTACTACCAAAAGTAACATTGTTTACAACCGAAAATTTTCCACAGGCAACAACACCTGTTTTTAAAACATGTTTCTAATTTAATAAACAGTTAACATTCCAACAATGAGTTTTTATTCCGTAGTGTAGTGAAAAGTATCGTTCAAAACTCGAGTGAAAGTGTTTTGTATGTTCTCGACCATTCGAAGTGCTCAACAAGTCTCGCACTTCAAACATATGGTCTCGAACATGCAAAACCCCACTTTCCACTCTTGTTATGAAATATACTATTGTTTATTACTACTATTAAGTCTGTATCTGTTTACATTAAAGAGCACTAGGCCAGGAATTAGTATATTAGGAGATATAGGACATCAGCAGAGTTACCGTAAAATGGGGTGAATAGAAACAGTGGGGTAAATAGCAACAAAACTTAGAAAAATACTAAATTGCTTATGAAAATGCTACCGACGGGATTACATGGGGATATTTAGTTATTTCCAGTCTGCCCACTTAACAAACTAACAGGGAAATTGTGTTTTGATATGTTGGCAACACTGTTCAGCTTTTCCTTGTGTTTTGTTCAGCAGGTTATGTTTGTCACATGTTTTTTGGCTCCACAAACTTTGCATGTAAGTATGAACCAATTTATCATATTTACCTATAAACCTAGCTGTATGTGTCGAAAATAATACTATTACAATGAATAACATTCATTTTTTGATATCTTTTATGTTACCTTGACAACGAAAACTAAAAAATTTAGTGACAAGATTTTCTGATCTGTGGGGTGAATAGAAACAGTGTGTGGGGTGAATAGAAACACTTTTTTTTCTATTCACCCCACACTTTTCACGCCCCGTTTTTTTTTTTTTTTTTTTTTTTTTGTTGCTAACATAGAGCAATGTACTTTTAAAGAGATTATTTATTTACAAAGGTGTTTTTTTTTTTCACAGATCCTGCTGCTGAACGTGAATTTTATGAAATAAGATGCCTCGAAAGTATGTAAGTACAAATAGTCATTCAAAACATGATCCAGGGAAAATTCAGTCGGCCCTTCAACTAATTAAGGATGGTGTTAGCCTTAGAAAAGCCGCTGTAAAGTCAGGAATACATTACAGCGTTCTGTACAGGCATTTGAAAAAAGGTGACAATTTAAAAAAAAAAAGGTGGGCAAACAGTCTTAAGTGTGGAAGAAGAGAGGTTAATAGTGGATAGGCTACAAATTTGTGGTGATTGGGGGTACCCTATAGATCCCGTGACGTTAAGGTTGCTAATTAAAGAATTTCTTGACAGACAAGGCAAAGTTGTAAGAACCTTCAAGAATAATCTACCAGGTCGTGATTTTGTCTATGGATTTCTGAAGCGACATAGCAAGAGTCTATCTGCAAGGATATGCCAAAACATAAAGCGGGCTAGAGCTGCTGTCAATCCAGACACTGTGAATGCTTATTTTGATGAGCTAGAGCGTGAACTTAAAGATGTCCCTCCAACACACATTGTGAATTATGATGAGACAAATTTGTGCGACGATCCAGGAAGGCGCCTTGTAATTACGAGAAGGGGATGCAAATATCCTGAACGTGTGATGAACTCGACAAAAGCATCTATATCAGTAATGTTTGCTGCAGCGGGCGATGGAAAGATTTTACCCCCATATGAGGTATACAAGGCATTGAATATGTATGACAGCTGGAGGGTAGGTGGGCCTAGAAATTGTAGATACAATAGGACTGCTTCTGGGTGGTTTGATTCTTTTTGTTTTACTGATTGGGTCGAGACCGTTGCTGTGCCATATCTAAAGGATTTGAATGGTGTAAAGTATTTAATAGGGGACAACCTGTCTTCCCATTTGTCGATCGAAGCCATAAAGGTTTGCAAAGAGAACCAAATTAAGTTCATTTTCCTACCTAGTAACTCTACGCATGTAACCCAACCCCTGGATGTGGCTTTTTTCCGTCCCTTAAAAATGACATGGCGAGCAATTCTAGAGGAATGGAAGAAGGGACCCGGAAGAGCAGAGGCTTCTTTACCAAAGGACAGGTTTCCTCCTCTCCTAAAACGATTGTTTGAATCTCTCAAGGAAGAGAATGTCATTGCTGGGTTTAAGAAGTGTGGAATAGTTCCCTTAAACCGTCAGAAAGTTCTGGGCATGCTTCCCTCTGCCGAGAGCAACAACAGTACTGGTACCAGTACCCCCGAAGAGAGTCAACAGCCGGCACAGGCCTTGGATTCTAGTTTACTTGAACTTTTGAAAACTTTTAGGCAGGGAGATGGTACCAAACAAAGGAAGAAAAGGATAAAGGTCTCCGTAACACCTGGAAAAAGTGTGGGAGAAGAAGATTTCATTGAAGCACAGTCTGAACTTCCAGCACCAGTAGTAGGACCATCTGAAGCACCTTCTACGAGTGGACAAGTAAAACCTAAGAAGAAAAAGGCAGCTGCACCTGATCCTGATGAAGAGTCTTCACATGATGAATCGGATTACTCAATCCAAGACAGCGACAAAGAATTTCAATTGTCAACCACCTCTGAAGAGGACCCATATGATGTAGACAAACCTTCATCCCCATCCTGCCTCCAAGTTGGAGACTACGCAGTTGTAAGAGTGGAGAGGAAGCAGAAGACATCGTTCCGGCTATATGTAACCAGAGTTACCGAAGTGGAGAGTGATGGTTATGTAGGAGTATTTTTCAAGAAGAAGTCCAGTGTAACAAAGTTCGAAGAGACTGATGAGGAGGCTTTTTTTAATAAGCAGGACATACTTTGCATCCTATCAAAGCCTACTCTTTGCACCTCTGGAAGATTTCAGGGCACTATTTCCTTCCAGGACGATTTGAGTGATATCACATTGTACTAATTTAGCAAAAATTCTTTTTTGTTCATTATATAATTTTTTGTGTGAAGATGTGAGAGTTTTTCTTATACCTTAAGCCTATATTTAGTAATTGAAACTGTTTCCAATCACCCTACACAAGTTATAAGGTCAAAAGACAGGTATTTAACACACTGTTTCTATTCACCCCAATTTGTAGGGTGATTAGAAACAGCAACTTTTTAATTTTTCAAATTTCTTTCAAGAGATTTAAAATTTGTTTTGTGTGTGGAACTTGTTCCTGGGGTAGAGACCGGAACTTCTGCCAAATTTCAATGTATTTCATTGAAAAATGAGAAAGTTACAGGGTTTATAATTTGAAAATTGTTTCTATTCACCCCATTTTACGGTACCACTAACACCATAGTAGTAGTAAACCAATACAATATAAGACAAATTGCCCAAATTTTCTGTGGCACTGGCACTTTCCTCAGATGAGTGGGGGGGGGAGGGAGGGAGGGAGGGAGGGAGGGAGGGAGGGAGGGAGGGAGGGAGGGAGGGAGGGAGGGAGGGAGGGAGGGAGGGAGGGAGGGAGGGAGGGAGGGAGGGAGGGAGGGAGGGAGGGAGGGAGGGAGGGAGGGAGGGAGGGAGGGAGGGAGGGAGGGAGGGAGGGAGGGAGGGAGGGAGAGAGAGAGAGAGAGAGAGAGAGAGAGAGAGAGAGAGAGAGAGAGAGAGAGAGAGAGAGAGAGAGAGAGAGAGAGAGAGAGAGAGAGAGAGAGAGAGAGAGAGAGAGAGAGAGAGAGAGAGAGAGAGAGAGAGAGAGAGAGAGAGAGAGAGAGAGAGAGAGAGAGAGAGAGAGAGAGAGAGAGAGAGAGAGAGAGAGAGAGAGAGAGAGAGAGAGAGAGAGAGAGAGAGAGAGAGAGAGAGAGAGAGAGAGAGAGAGAGAGAGAGAGAGAGAGAGAGAGAGAGAGAGAGAGAGAGAGAGAGAGAGAGAGAGAGAGAGAGAGAGAGAGAGAGAGAGAGAGAGAGAGAGAGAGAGAGAGAGAGAGAGAGAGAGAGAGAGAGAGAGAGAGAGAGAGAGAGAGAGAGAGAGAGAGAGAGAGAGAGAGAGAGAGAGAGAGAGAGAGAGAGAGAGAGAGAGAGAGAGAGAGAGAGAGAGAGAGAGAGAGAGAGAGAGAGAGAGAGAGAGAGAGAGAGAGAGAGAGAGAGAGAGAGAGAGAGAGAGAGAGAGAGAGAGAGAGAGAGAGAGAGAGAGAGAGAGAGAGAGAGAGAGAGAGAGAGAGAGAGAGAGAGAGAGAGAGAGAGAGAGAGAGAGAGAGAGAGAGAGAGAGAGAGAGAGAGAGAGAGAGAGAGAGAGAGAGAGAGAGAGAGAGAGAGAGAGAGAGAGAGAGAGAGAGAGAGAGAGAGAGAGAGAGAGAGAGAGAGAGAGAGAGAGAGAGAGAGAGAGAGAGAGAGAGAGAGAGAGAGAGAGAGACCTTAGCCCTAGCCCAGCAAGAGGGTAATACAACCTCTGCAGCCTCTTTAAATAGGTTTTGGTATATTTAAAGATGCTCTAAAAAAATAAAATTCTTGTAAATTTTGGTTTTTATGATCTTGAAATTAGTAGGACAATCACTGTTTTCAAGAAAGTGTCTTATTGTAAACTTTTTGTCAAGCCATGAATCTGTTTACTATATGTTCTTGGAAAAATCTTTGTAATAATAATTCATCAGCTTATCACTCAATTCACGCTCATTCCCTGTATGGCTCAGTGCGCCTTTAGGAAACACACTATACTTACAGTCACAGAGGTGGAGTCCATTCTTGATTTTGAATTGTGTACCCTTGAGAATAAGAAGTTCACTTATCTTTGGTCTAGAATCTTTCTTGTGTGTTTACCCTGTGAAACATGAAATTCTTATTAAGAAACTTAAAAATGTGTAATAGCAGAGTATGTACTCATGGTTAGACTATTACCCATACATTTACTAAGACCTTGTGCGAAGTGTAATATTATATTGTGGTACTGTGGGTTTAATAGCACAGTGCTTATGACCTTAACCACCCACGCAAACACATACAGTAGTGAGGTATTACAATCAGTGTTTTAGAATTCAAAGGTAATTTTAAGTTATATTAATAATGGTGTAAGTTTATTAATAACTATCTAATGTGGAGAAAAACCCAGTGAGTGACGGGGTTTGCATATGAAGCAGGTAGGGGTGTTCCCTTGTAATTAAAGTTACAACGCACAGGCATAGGTGGGCAGGTGAGTCGTTACCACCGTTGGTGTAATTTAGTACACCCACCTCCTTCATAAAAATACAATTGATAGGGACCCAACCACATATCTTGCAAACATATACAACTAATATATATTGCATACATTTACAGAAATAGTTAAAAACGTGATGAATGGAAACCTACTCCTGAATTTTACCAAGGAATTTAACCCCATTGATCTGAACCTATTAATTTACAAATTAGAAAAATATGGAATTCAAAAAAACTCTTTAGAATGGTTCAAATCGTTGTTATTTGGAAGGAAACAGATTGTTAAGATCAATGGTATTTACAATAAGACTTTGTCTGTAGGATTCGGCATGCCTCAGGGTGGAATTCTCAGACCTAATTTGTTTGTAATTTTTCTGAATGATTTACTGTCATTAAAATTAAACTCTAAAATATTTGCTTTTGCAGGCGATAGTAGCTTAGTATGTTCTTCTGACAGCTACGCAACAGTAAAATTAACTGAGATTTATTAAAAATTTCAGAGTGGGTAAACAAAATAAACTCCTAATAAATACGAAAAAATCTAGTTCAATTATATATTCATCCAAACCATCATTGGTGAGTAAATATAAAAGCAAATTTAATATCAAATGTCTCGCTCATTCTTGTCTATATGAGTGTGACTGTATAAATATAAATTTAAGTTAACAAGTTAAATATTTGAATATATTCACTGACTCTGATTTGAGGTGGCACTCATTTGAAATTCTAGTAAAAAAGACCAGAAAAATTAACTACAGTTTGTACCATGTCAGAGGTTATTTGTATCCTCTTTATTTACGTACTTTGTACTTATCCTGATTTGAATTCTCCTTGAGGTACGGGGTCGTGCACTGAGACGGTATATTTAAGGAGATTATAAAACCTTTAATAGCAGTACAAAAGAATGTGATCCGTACAGTTTGTAGTGTGGGTAAGTTTCATCCCTCGGCTGAACTGTTTAACTATTTAAGTGTAATGAATATTAATCAAATTGATGACTATTCTATATTGATGTTCATAAGACAAAACAATCTGATTTGAAATAAATTTAACTTTATTAAAATTACTTTTCATGTTAGTGATAAAATATTAACTTTCCTTCTATACAGAAAAGACACAAGTAGAAATCAATGTTACTTTAAATGCACTCAAATTTGTAATAGATATTTTTTGCTTCTAAAAATTAATAAAAAATTAAGTTTAAGGAAGCTGTAAAAAAGACTATAAATACAATTTACTAAGAATTTAGCTTATTAATTTACAACTGTTTAAAATTGTTCATTATTTTAGAATAAAATTTAATATTAAGTTTCTTGATTGCTAATGTTAGTAAATTTATTTACAGTGAAAGTGGAGCAAAGACTGCTACGAAAACTGTTAGTTAACTTAAATAATGTTTTTATTTTTTTAAGCCGCATGTGCCTTGTGCATATGGCACCTTGTAATTTATAATAAGTACTATGAAAATAAAGATTTTCTGATTTCTGAGTGAGACCCACGCCTGTCTGGATTCTCCAACCCATCCTTTTACACAGTAATTTTTTATGTCACTATTAAAATGATGAAAACTGAGGTGATTAAGTGTTGAAACTTGACTTAATAAAGTACTTTCGATTTAAGCCAGAATTACATTTGTGACCTATAAAGCCTCTTCTAAGATAGGTGAGTGTAGGTAGGCCATAGGACTGAATTTGAGATGGGTGGGCCTGGAGTCTTCTTGTGTGGTAGGTGAGTGATTGGGAACAGCAAGTCTGATGAGTGAAAGGTGAGTGGGCCATGATGGGCGGTTTTCGAGTCTTCTTAACAAATAACTCAATGGATGCAGGTTACTCAGTGATAAGACTTCAAACAATCTTGGTCATAATGTCCATAACGCCATGACCATAATACTACCATATGTGTGTGAGTGGGGCAGGTGGATGAATTGTATGTAGTTCATATCTTGAATGTAAACAGCTGATTGTCAGCTGGAATGTTGTCTTGTCATATCTGTTAGATCAGCATACCAAACTGTTCATCGAGGGTAACCTCAGGTTTCTCTGTATTGGTCATGTAAATTATCTATCCTATTATTGTGTATATGGAATTGTCAGCATGGTAACTAAATGCTTGTTTCTTGTGAGAAAGATCATCTTTGTTAAAGTTTTTACAGTAAAACTTATGGTTACTGCTTATCACTGGATTTGAATCAATTAATTTGCTTACATGAGACAAATACCAGGAAATTACTTTAAGCTTGAGTAAAAGTGGTCATAAGCGTGATCCTTGATTCTATGTATATGAATGTGTACTGTCTATAATGAATGGTGTGATCCTGTAGAGCGTTCAGATTTTTCTTAGGACTATATGGTATTGTTTGGAAGCTAATATTTATTCAACCTGCATACCGTAAGACAGATATCTTATTTATCAAATGGGCAAACAGATGACCAAACCAGCCACAACTTAAGGCAAAGAACAATTTTCGTTTTCCAACCTCTGC
This sequence comes from Stictocephala bisonia, assembly GCA_035578905.1. Lineage (NCBI taxonomy): Eukaryota > Metazoa > Arthropoda > Insecta > Hemiptera > Membracidae > Stictocephala > Stictocephala bisonia. Next base: position 430,658 of record JAQJVL010000396.1, on the reverse strand, counting down.
TTACTCATGGCGCTGAACTTTGAGTTCATTCTTTGAATATCCATGAAATTCTCTTACTATAGAAAAGAACTGCATGAAATTTGGGAAGGGCTGGATGGTTAGGACACAGCAGGCCTCTGTTTAACTGCTATTAATAATATTTTGGCTGTCATTTAGTTTAACGTTTTACAATGTGTTTTTAGAAATAAGCTACCTTAACTGTAACTGCCCTTTCAAATTCAAAATTTGTAAAAAAATTTGCTCAACAAATCCACACAACCTATCTCTGTTTAAACTTGTTGCATGTTGATTGTTTCACTTCAATTTAGCATGTTTTATTCCACTTGCTTTGATATATTACTGTATATATACAGAGTGAGTTTTATGTCCTGGCACACCTGGATATAATTTAAACGGCCCGAGATATCTATGTGAAACCTTGACCCTACTTATTATAACATATTTTCTTAATTTTTCAAGTTGTTGGAAATTTTGCCCCCCTTTTCTAAAGGGGGGTAAAGGGGGGCAACTAAACATTTTCAAAAACAAACCCCTATCATGTGACCCCTCATTTTAAAGGGAATAAAAAAAGAAATCCAATAATGCAAACTAGAGGTCTATACGTTTATTTTAACAGATTTTATGACAAATTTATAATAATAAAATCAGTAACTGTCTTGTACTTTTTTTATGTCCGGCACACCTGGATATAATTTAAACGGCCCGAGATATCTATGATGAAATGCAAGTGAGTAGTAAAGAGAAAGTCAACAGTAGATTGTTGCAACCGGTAAGATAAGAACAAGGGAAATTCCAAAGCATGTTGACTCATGTTACGATAAACAGGACAAGACAGTTACTGATTTTATTATTATAAATTAGTCATAAAATCTGTTAAAATAAACGTTGAGACCTCTAGTTTGCATTATTGGATTTCATTTTTTATTCCCTTTAAAATGAGGGGTCACATGATAGGGATTTTTATTTGAAAATGTTTAGTTGCCCCCCTTTAGAAAAGGGGGACAAAATTTTCAACAACTTGAAAAATTAAGAAAATATGTTATAATAGGTAGGGTCAAGGTTTCACATAGATATCTCGGGCCGTTTAAATTATATCCAGGTGTGACAGGACATAAAAATGGACAAGACAGTTACTGATTTTATTATTATAAATTTGTCATAAAATCTGTTAAAATAAACGTATAGACCTCTAGTTTGCATTATTGGATTTCATTTTTTATTCCCTTTAAAATGAGGGGTCACATGATAGGGATTTTTATTTGAAAATGTTTAGTTGCCCCCCTTTAGAAAAGGGGGACAAAATTTTCAACAACTTGAAAAATTAAGAAAATATGTTATAATAGGTAGGGTCAAGGTTTCACATAGATATCTCGGGCCATTTAAATTATATCCAGGTGTGCCAGGACATAAAATTCACTCTGTATATATATATATATATATATATATATATATATATATATATATATATATATAATATACTACATTACATTCCATATTGTTTGTAAAAATGTAATGACCAAGAACTAAAATCCATACTTCAGGCCTGGTATATTGTATTGGTAACCTTTGGCATCGGATAGCTCAGCTGATGGGCCGCAACTAATTCAATGCCAGCTCGGAATAATTGTTATCCTCGCCGCTCGGGTGATCTGTGTTCCTTGAAAAAAAAAAAATGGCTTTTTGTACATAGTAAAACCATAGACCTTCTATTATACCTATTCTATTATACGGTATAGTAGAAGGTCTATGGTAAAACTTACCGTTATAACTATCATCGTGATCATTGAGAGGGAGCGCACACTATTGTTTGCATCCAGGGGCTGCTCCACATATATTCTCATTCAAACGACTCTGTACTGTGATAAAACTGAAGAGATCCGCCATTATTGTAACCTTCCTCTACATAAAGTACGTTTCATAATCTTGGTTAGTTTTGTGAGTAGTTTATTTTGTTAATTATGTATATATTTTTTGGAGAAATATATATGTTTGTATGTTATTAATTTATATTGTGTTCAAATTTTATTTACTTGTTCAAATTAAGAATATAAACTATTCATGACTAAAATTAGATCTAAGGACATGTATTTTGTGAGTAGTAGCGTAATAGGAACTTTTTTTAACGAAAATTAATTGAAAACTTGGGTGAAGCTGAAATGAAAAGCTCCATCATTTTTTTCTATTGGTGTTCTTCTTTATGTTTGCTTTCTATGCCTTTGCGTAGAGTTGGGGAGTTTTAATGTTTTTCATACAGACAGAACACATAACAAAACAACATAACGTAATAACATAACCCAATTCAACCGGTCCGGTAGTAAAATGAAGTAAAAGTGGTTGACGTACTGTTATCTAAATGTCATGATAATTGAACAATTTTAAATTATTATAATTTATTTATCTAGAATGTATTCAATCCAGTTGCCTTACATCAGTTAAATTATTTAAATTTGGAAAACAAATTTTTCTACAATGGAAGTTACTCGGTCTAGTAAGTATTGCTTGCTGATGTAGCTAGTGATTTAGGCAACCAATAATTTTATAGCAATATTCCACTGAGATTTAAAACAATTTAACATAAATTATTGGTTTGCAAATAAACTATGGTATGCTTATTGATCTTATTGGTGTTTCAATAAAGAACTTTAAAATTAAATAAAACAGGGTACAACAATTTGGACACTAGGCCTAGTTTAGTTAAAAAAACTAAATACAATATTGAAAATATCCCATTTAACTCTATTTAACCCTCCAAGTGATGACTATTTTACTTTCCAGTGATAGGCGTTTTAACAGTAACGCGCAGTACTTTTTTAAAAAATTAATTAAAAATATAAAATGTTGAAACGTGACATATTATGTATCAAAATGTTCACAACAATATGTACTAAAAGATAATGTGGAAGAAAAACTTACCAAATTATGATGATTTATGCTGAAGTACCAAAGATCTTCAAAACACTTTTTTCGTGAAATGTTTTTTTTTTTTAGCTAGATTATCATGAATTTCCTTGCAATATATTTCATATTCATTATATACAAAAGATGCACAATTTAGTAGTGAATAAAAATATATATAATACCAATGGTTTACCTTTACATCAAAACTGAATTTAAAAATGTTTTTCACTATCGTACAAAGAGTAAAATTTCCAAAAGTGTAATGTCTTAGAGTCATGTTCCATATAATATCTAAAAATATTTATAGCAACTACTTTGGTCATATGAAAACACTCCCAACTAACTAAATAAAACAAAGTGTACAGAAAAATAAAAATGAATTTACATATTTACATAGAACGGATTGCAGATATATTGCCTAATCGGTGTCAGATTCAGCTACAGCAGGTGCTTTTCTTTTTCTACTACACCCTTTTGCTCTCCAGAAGTGTTTCAAACTATGGTAGCAATCTGGGTGAACACCTGCATTGCACCCTGCACACCAAAATCTGCTTTTTGAATGTTTTCCATTTTCAGAGCAAACTACACAAATGCGTAAATTATCTGCAGGCTGACTGACTGATTGTGTAAACAACAGATGACTGACTGATGTGTGTTGATCAAAGCAACGGAACTGAGCAATCAGCTGATCATAATGGCATTGTAATACTATTTGTAGCACTGAACAAACATCTACGCATAGAGTAACAAATAAAAACACTTTCCGCATAGTTTGGTATAAAATATAACCGGATACCACTACAAGTTATTTTCCCATGCTGTTTTTAGATAACGACTCGGAGCGAGTAGTTATCGCTACACAAGGTACCTATAACGACTCGGACCGAGTCGTTATCACTTGGAGGGTTAAATATTAACTTGTGTGTTTACATTGGAATCTTTGCTAGACATAATTATCCACAGTAAGTTAGATTTACTTTTATAGTATAAATAAGTTATTCACAGTTATTGTTGAAATTATTGAATGTAAATATACTGTAAATTATTGAAGAATCCCCTTACTGTTACAATAGTTATATTGTATTCTAACCCTGGGAATTAAGATTTTGCTTAATCCTTCCTTAGTCCATGGCTTCATAATAGGCTATATTAAAATTCTGGTGTTTAGGCAGTTTCTTGCCACCAAACAAATTTGGAACATTTTGCTTGAAATGGATCTAAAATTGGCTGTATTTTCACGAGATATGCTTTTTATTCCGCAGAAATAAAGTATTTTTACCGAAAAATTCGAAAAAACCAATGTCACAACTTCTAGTATTTTTGTCTTATTTCCATTAATTTAAATGGTATTTTAATCATCTTTTTTTTTTTTAATTTGATGTGTTTTTTTGCGCTGGATACAAATTTGAAAACTATTTTGGTCTATTAGAAATATTTCTCGAGATATAACTGAAAAATACTATCACGGCGACTATAGTGGCCATTATGCGATCATTATATACAACAACTATTAATCACAAAAACCGAATTCACCTATATTCCTGCAGGAGTGACGGCCAGTAGGCCGTCACGGAGGCCTACCACTCGAATTTAACGCAAATTACGAATTTTTGACGATTAGGATTAGTTAGGTTATGTTTGGTTATGTCAGTAAAAAATGCATTTTTTGAGCTGAACAAAATTATTTCACTACAAAACCAGTTATATATTTGTGTTCAGCATAAAAAAACACAGAAAATTGTCAAAAAATAACGATTTTTAAAAAAGTTAGTTTTTTCACTATCAGATAAAAAGCTAATTTTTCGATTTTTTGGTAAAAAACAAGTTTTCCTCGGATGAAATAAAACTCCCCAAGAGATATAAACTCATATTTCACCACTTTTTAACATGAAATCGTATTTTCAGAGATGGCAAGAAAGTGAATAATTACCAAATTTCTTACCGAATTTCAACCTTTCCTAGATTCAGCGTTATATTAATTACTACCAAGGGAAAACTCTGCACGCATTATGTGCCAACTATGTCACTTGATACGCTCGTGAGGGAAGCTCGGCTTGTGGCCTCACCTGGGACTCTGCTTTTATCCCTTTGTAGAACTCGGTCTGCGGCCTCGTGGAGGAGTTCAGCCTACGACCTAGCCAAGACGCTCTGCTACTGGCCCCTAAGTGGAACTCAGTATGTTGCCTCGTGAGGAAGATCGGCGTAGGATCACACCAGGATTCTAAAGCATATGACCATGAATTTTGGTTTTTGGGCAGTGGAGCCCATAAACATAGTCTTTCTAAAACCTGATTGTATATTAGTAACTAAAAGAAGAATACCTTTAAGTTGATAATAGTGCTCTCTGAGATATACATTTGTTCAGTTAGGATAAGTTTGGTTATGTCAGTAAATAATGCATTTTTCAAGCTGAAAAAATTATTTTACTACAAAACCAGTTATATATTTGTGTTCAGCATAAAAAACACGAGATATGAAAAAAAAGTTGTTGAATAACGATTTATAAAAAATTTTGTTTTTTCACTATCAGATAAAAAACTAGTTTTTCGATTTTTCGGTAAAAAACGAGTTTTCTCGCGGGCGGATGAAATTAAACTCATCAAGAGATATAAACTCATTTTCACCACTTTTTCAACATGAAATCATATTTTCAGAGGTGGCAAGAAAGTGCATAATTACCGATCAGTGTTTACTGGGATATACAAAATAAATCAAAGGATAAAAATTGAAATATGATCTTGGGGCTCTAGACAGGTGTGTTGTTTTTATGAAGAGGTCAAGTTTAAAATTGTATGTTCATAAATAAAGCTCTAATCTTTATTTGAATTTCACATTGGCCTTATAGAAAACCAAATCCAATACAGAGACAGGTTTGGCAAACTCTTAATATATGACTTCATTATAAATAATTTCATGTTGTTCTAACTTATGTGTAAGCTAAAACATTTATAATATGGTAACCTGTTTAAGTATAGTATTCTACATAAGTGCTCTGTATATGTGTCTTGTAGTCATATAATATGCAACAATTGCAGTTTCTTCACAATTGAGGTTTTGCAGGTTGAACCAAGTCTGTTAGTACAATATATTATAAATAAACTTTTTAGTTATGTAAACATTGAATTATTAAAATGTAATATTTAACTTATTTCTGGTTTAGATTTCCGAAAAGTGTTACCGGAGATAGAAGATACAGTCAATCGCTGTTCATTCATAGCAATTGATGGAGAGTTCACAGGATTGTCATCTGGTCTGGAGAACAAAGTTTCTGCCTTTGACTCACCGGCTGACTACTATTACAAGTTGAGGAAAGGGTCATTGGACTTTCTGTTTGTACAGTTTGGGCTGGCAGCGTTTATATATAATGAGGAAGAAAAAAAGTAAATAAACATACATATACTATCTAGGTTAAGATTTATGATATAAGAAACAAATTGGTTGATTTGTTGTTGTTGTAATAATTATCAGTAGAGGTTCATTTATTATAAATGTATCCAGAAAGACAGATACATTACTGAAAGGCAAATATATATTCAGATATGATTGAAGATTTAACTTGAACATAATGTATGAGGCGATGATCTGTTTGCCACTCGGCTCGGGGTGATAAAGTTGTTCTGTAACTCCGAACAGAACAGATGAGCTGTCAATCAGTGCTTGGCTTGGCGCTCGGTTCGATAGTGTGTAGTCAATAGTCAATAATTCTTTATTCATACATACATTACATATAGTACATGAATAACGTCAATACAGCTAACAAGAATTTATCACTGTTCATATATATATATGGTAGAAGAATATCACATTATTAAAGTATAACAATACTTAATTAAATTAAGTCCTACTTTAAAATAAAATAAAATATTGGAAGTTTACCGTTAAGGAAGTGCCAATTTATTAGTATTAATTCTCTTTTTATTTTTTCAGATATTCACATAGAGCTTACAATTTCTATTTGTTTCCTAAGCCTATGCTGAGACAAGCACCCGACTGCCGATTTATGTGCCAAGCCTCAAGCTTGGATTTTCTTGCTTCGCATGGTTTTGACTTTAACAAACTCTTCAATGAAGGTTAGAAACTTGTTTTGAAACAATTTCTTTCAGTGGATCATTATTTACATGCTTACATTGAACTGTCATTCAAAATTAAACAATACAATTAGTGATAGCATGATTATCTGTTAATAATAAAATCATAAATTCTTTGAAGAAAATTTACCCTTTTGAGACTAACTAATGATTATCAGAAGTTAGACAAGAGTTTTTACATTTTTTCTTAGTAGACCTATAATATTTTTTTTTGACAAATTTTTACAAAATAATGTAGATAAATAACATGGTAACAGAATATAGTAGATTTGTTTGGTTGTATATTGATTTTATTAGTTTTCAGCTTTCAGATATAAATTAAATGGAAGCGCATTTTACTATTTTTTGTCTTCTAAAAATAGCCTGCTATTAGATTAACCACATATCCCGAGAAGGCTATGAGGTACAGGGATTGGCTTTTTTCATTATGTATAGTGTACTTTATAATTGAACCAATAGGTCTGTTAGGGGCACAGTTGTAGGTTCGTAATGTTCTACGAGAACCTTCTTACAGGTTTGTTTTAGTTTTTCCTTTAGTTCTGTTTATATGTTATTTTGAGTTCATTACTTAATGTATTTACTATTTAGTAAGCATTTTTATCTAAGCTTTTTTTACTATTCTCTACTTAATGACGACTTTGTTATTTACTTTAATATTTTGTGATTTTGTTTTCCTATTGGATATTTATGTATGTGTTGATCATATATTGTGTGGAGGCGAAGAGATTAATGTATGAGGTTTTGTATAATCGAACCTGAAATAAATATATTATTATTTCATAATTATATTTTACATAATATTTTCATATATTCTAGATTTGTTTAATCATTCCTTGTCTTGTCACTACTACCGCTGGTTATAGACAACAGCTTTGTTTATTTCAGATGCTAAGTTATGTTTACATTGTGAACTGTGCTATTTAAATGTAATTTGCTGTTGAATATGTACTTTGATTGTTTATATTGTCTTTTTTGTCCTCTGTTAACATTTTTACTGCGGGAAAAACACTTGTGCTTCAAGTTGAACTTGCACAGTGTGCGGATGACATACTTGTCTGTCATGGACTAAAACCTTGGAAATCTCAAACAAATGAACAATCAAAAAGTCCACTGCCTACAAATGGCAACAGTAAACATTTTTGCCTCTGCAAGTTACTGTCAACTTTGGCTAGGAAACAAACTGTCCTTTGATTGTGGCCAAAAGCCAACAATATCCATATTTTAAAATTCAGCATAGGGAGTTATTTCATGGTATTAAAGGCTGAAGTTTCATGGTATGAGGTAACAATTAGTGAATTAGAGATTTTCAAATTTTTATATTAATTCATATAATACACACCTTTTTATCTTTTTTTATTACAGGTATTCCGTATCTAAATAATCGTGACGAGTTGTTGATGAGAAGCAAGTTGGATGAGTCACGAGAAAGGCGTAAATCAATCGGAGAACACAACAACTCTTTTGTCGAGTGTCCACCTGAGCACACAGAAACTGTCAAAAAAGCTGTGTCAGTATTTTTGAATTTACATATTTATCATTCAGATAAGTGAAAACATATTTAATTTAGAACATTGTTGAGAAGTGCAGATGTCTCCATCCACAACTTCATACCATTAGAAGTAGAAATGTCACATAGTCTACTCTGTAGCACTGTGGGGAGCAGTCAAATGACATCTTGAAAAATATTTGTGTAGCAAAAGAAAGCAATCAGATTCATGCTAAGACTGTCACCTGTGCGAGCTGTAGAGAGGTATTTAAAAGATTTGCATATCATGACTGTACCCTCAATCTACGTTCTGAAGCTGTCAAAAACCAAAATTTAAATAGGCAGGAACTAATTCACAACCATAACACTAGATGTAATAACTGTCTTTCTCAACAACATAGATTACATTTTTTTGAAACGCAACCAAAATATAATGGTAAAAAACTGGAAAAATTTTAAAGTAGAACTTAAAAATTTCTTAAAACCAAAACACTTTTACAGTTTAGATGAATTTCTCATCCAAACCTAAACCCCTCCCTCACCTCACCCTACCAGGAAAAATCTAGCAAACTTAACTGTGGACCTCACTGTATGTCAGTGCCTACTATAACGAGGCCTATGAAGAAGAGGATAAGTGAAGTGAAATCAGAAATAAGGGGGCAGTTTCACTTCACGAAAAACACCAAAAACATGACTTTCTATTCAAGATTCAAGATTCAAAATATCTTTATTCATTACATACATACAATTGAGTACATTGAATAGAGTCTGCTATAGCTATAAATATCTAAGTTAAAACACATTAATGTTGGTACTTATCATAAAATTCTTCATAACTATAAACTGTGTTATCAATTAAAAGAGATTTTAACTTTTTTCTAAATACATTTATGTTTTGTTCTTTTCTTATAAATTCTGGAACATACTTTAGAAACTTTGTCCCAATATAAATAGTTTTTTTTTCATAAAATTGCAAGCGGTGATAAGTGGGTTTGATATCATTTCTGCCTCTAGTATTATATGAGTGAACCCTATTCAGAGAAGATTCTTGAAAATGTGTTTTAAGGTACATTATAGTATCGAAAATATATTGACTATATACTGTCATAATGTTCAAACTTTTAAAATATTCCTTAACTGAAACGTCATTCTTTAAATTTAGCATCTTTCTGATTGCCTTTTTTTGGCTTTTGAGAATTAAATCTAAATTTGATTTTTTTGTTGAGCCATATAGACAGATACCATACGTTATATGAGAATGTATAAAAGAAAAATATATCATTCTCAATGTTGTGAGGTCACACAGTTTTGACATTTTTGAAATAGCATATAACCCGGAATTTATTTTAGATAACACTTTCTGAACATGTTTATTCCAGTTCAAATTTTCATCTATTATTAACCCTAAAAATGTTGTGCAGCTTTTTCTCTGAATTAGCTCATTGTCCAATGATAATTTTGATTCTTTATCAACTCTGTTTTTAGATGTTTTAAAGCAAACAAAATTTGTTTTTTTTATATTTAATTTAAGATTATGAAAATTCAGAAATCGTTCAATATTACTTAATTCCATACTTGTTATCTTTTCAATTTCGTCTATAGAGTTCCCTGAAACTTTTAAATTTGCGTCATCTGCATATAGACAAAGATTGTTTTTGGGCAACTTTTCTAAATTTAGAGAGAGATTTTTTAAGTAGCATACAAAGAGCAACGGGCCCAATATTGAGCCCTGGGGGACTCCAAACTTGATGGGCTGCCAATCAGAGGTTATTTTTGAAACTTTATTTTTTTGAGTAGTATTTGTGATTTCTACAAACTGGTACCTGTTATCTAGGTATGATTTGAACCAGCTTAATGAATTATTTGTAGCTCCCAGTAATTTTAATTTTCCAATTAGAATTGAATGTTTAACACTGTCAAAAGCTTTTGTCAGGTCCATAAAAATTCCAAAAGTATGTTCTCCTTTATCTACTGAATCTATAATACCATCAAGAAATTCTACTGCCGCTGTTACCACTGATCTGTTGCTACGGAAACCATGTTGATTGTCATCTATAAGATCGTTAATTTCTAAAAAATCCCTTAATTGCCTATATACAATTTTTTCATATATTTTTGATATCACCGGCAATAACGAGACCGGTCGATAATTAGAAATGTTATCTTTACTATCCTTTTTATGTACTGGTACTACCTTAGAAACCTTTAGTTTGCCAGGAAAAATTGCTGATACAAATGATGAATTAATTAAGTGTTCTAAAATGGGACTTAGTTGTGATTTGGCAACTTTAATTACAGAAATGGGAATTTCATCAAACCCACTTGATGACTTATCTTTAAGAGAGTCAATTACATTCTCAACCTCAGACCGAGTTACAGGCATTAAGCGAAATTGTGGTTTAATATAATTTGGGCTATCTTTATCTACCGATGTGCTTTCTGATGTGCTACTGATTTGTATACCGTTTAGATTGGGACTATCTCTATCTCTTATCACATTTACAAAATAATTATTAAATACATTACTTATATCTTTTGGGTTGGAGTATTTTTTACCTTCATATTCTATTGAAATATTATCTTGTATCTCTTGTTTTTTATTACCAACTTCTGAATTTATTAATTTCCAAACTGTTTTAGGAATGTTAAAAGAATTATTTAATTTACTCACAAAAAATTGTTTTTTTGCTTTTTCCAGGTTTTGTTTGTAATTTCTTACACCTTTTTTATATGCATTAAACATTTGGGAGTTCTTACAATTTTTTATTTCTTTTTTTAAGCGAATTAGATTATTTTTTTCTTCTTTCTATTTCAAAGATTCCGTCCGTAATAATGATAGTATGGCCACACTTAAAGTAATATAGGCTGTTGTAGTGGACCATAAGTTGTTTTTTGTAGAGTATTTCATTTAAAGTTAAATATGCAATACTTTATACGATATTCTTGGTGATTTTAAATTACAAAACTCATAATATCAACTTATCATCCACTAGATGTTTAATAAAATTCATTATAATGAGAAACATGTATTCTACAGTTGAAATAGAATGTCATATTTTAGCCCGCTGATGTTAAGATCGTATGTCTTCTATAAGGCTGTCAACTTTCAAGTGGTTTGGGAAACGGTCATCGTAATACTGGAGAGTATACAGTCGCCAACACAGTGATAATGATAGAACTATTTTAGTAACTGTTCACACTGTAAATAATTCATTGAATTCAAAATTATTGGAAATGACAAAAAATCGGTTCATAGGCCATGTTCAGAGTGTATGAATTTATTCAAAATACAGTAGAGTCACGCTAATCCGAACTTCGGTAATCTGAAAATCTGCTTAATCCAAAACAGAAATTTACAACAGATTTTGCAAAAATTAAAATGCAGTTACTGAAAGAACATTACTTTATGGTTAAAACGTTCAAGAAAATATTATTTCAAGTATTTAATTGTTAATAAACTTTTCAAATCTTTCTTTGGTTTGAAAATACCACTTAAATTTCTTTGCTTTAAAGAAGAATTCCTCTCCCTCAAAACTAAATTACCCCAGCATCTCAAAAGATGGTAGCCACTGGAGTTGCGTTGGGGTGTTGCTCTACCTTGCGTAGTGTGAGATCAAACGCAGCGGGAGTGTGTATGGGTTACAATAAAACTGAGATATGTAAACACACAAGTTCGAACTGTTGATAAGGGACTGACAGTGGAAATTGGAAACAGTGCAGTCTGAGTTAGCGTGAGAACGCCAGAAATATGCACACAACTTCTGTCAGCTGATTACATGGCCTAGTGGCGAATGCAATGGAATCATGTAGCGCTGGGGCCGGGATCGATTTCTGCAAGTTACTCCAACTTTTTGTCTTGAAAAACGGGGTTTGATCTTACGTCTCAGTTGAATGTTTTCTTCTATTAAAGGGTCCATTCTCCTTTTTACAATCATAGCTATTATTGTGTTCAAAACTTAGGTACTGTACTCAATGGTAGGCATATTATTTATGTTATGTTTTAACAAAAGAGCGTTTTAATAAAATCTGTTTAATCTGAAAAATTCGGTAATCTGAAATTGGTTCAGTCCCAATTATTTCAGATTACCGGGACTCCACTGTACTACTTATACTAAAGTACTAATAGCCGAAACTAGTCAGTGATTTATTATAAAATATGAATAAAGGGTACTTTGTTAAAAATATTACTTCATTTAAAATATTAGCTGTAACATATGAATTGAAACATACAAGATTATTATGTATGCAAGTAAGTCGGATTGGGTTTACTTTGTATCCAGTTGCCAGAGGTCATTTATTTTTGTACAGAACTGGTTTTTTGTTAGTACAGGGCACTTTTTGTGTCTGATGTTGTGTACTGCTGGTGTTGTGTCTGAATTTTAAGTGTGTTTGTTTAAGCTTCTGGTAGAAAACCTTTATGCCACAGTTCTTGCATTCGTTTGTTGTTGCAAGGAGAAGAGCCATTGGGGGTTTGGTGGTGTTTGGATGGTATGCAAAAAAAATGGCGGTTCTAGGAGTATTTTTAAAATCTGCTGTATTTTTGGAGGCTTGGAGAATCCTGAAGCCCTTTTTAACACAGAATTGAGGGTTTGTTAGTATGACAGTATTCAGTAACAAGATTGAGTGCTGGGAATATTTTGGTTTTTTATTTATTTTTTTAATTTTGTGGCACTACTTGTTTGTGCAAGTCAAATTTGACTTTCTGCTAAATTTTATAGATATTTTCAGTTAATTAATAATGTGGATATTTTGTTTTTGAGAGTCTGAGTTCATTAATAATTTGGATATTTTGTTTTTGAATTTGTTAGGTGTTATCGTCTGTACAGCAAATCCAATTGACTTTCATGGTTTGGACTTCTTTGTGTTGGCCGGATAGCAATTTTTGAAATGTAGATGTAGTAAGTTAATAAGTTTTTTATGGGTTAAAGTTGTCAGCTGTCCATTTTTAATTTTTAGGTGGTTAATAATGTTTAAAAAGGTTGTAGTGTTAAGTGTCTGTAGTGGTAAAACGCTGCATTGTTGTAGGTTTTCTTGGAATATATTGATATTCTTTTCCAGATGTCTTTTTTGGGGCCCTTCCTTCCACAAGGGATAATTTTAAGATTTTTTATGTTAAAACTTGATTTGAAACTCAAAAACAGTAATTTTGGTAAAATAAAAGCTTAAATTTAATAAATCATTGCTTTTACGAATCCTTTGCTGATATAAAATTAGAACTACTTTGGTATATTTTTAGAATATTAACTATACAAAATAGATGTAAATAAATTTTAATGCAAACTATTAAAAAAGTACTACTTTATAGTTAAAATTCGAATTCAAAATTCAAATGGTTTATTGCCTTTCAACATTTTTACATGTAATCGACATTGTCAGCTTATATTTAAAGGTAAAACTAAAATTCATACATGTACAACATTGCTTATTATACGACTTATCCCTACTGTAATATAAGTTACTGTGATTAAAGCTTAATTTCTTTTAAAATTTAAGGTCATTGACATTACTCATAAAAAAATCATTAATAGTATAAAACTCACAATTCTTTAGCCAGGTGTCAAGGACATGTTTAAATTTATTAATATTAACAGTGGTTGCTGCCAGTGGTAATCTATTAAACATTTTAATGCTTAGATATTTAAAACTATTGCGGGTAATTGATAATCTAGTGTGTGGCAAGGATAAACAATGTATATTTCTGGTATTATGTGAATGTGTATCAGATCTAAAACTAAGATTATCAATATTTTCCTTGACATACATTAAACAGGTAAAAATATATAATGATGGTATTTTCATTATTCTAAGCTTTTTAAAGTGGGTTCTACAAGACTCTGAGGGCCCAAGCCCCGCAATGCATCTGATAGCTTTTTTCTGCCACTTGAAAACTGAAAGAGCACCACTAGCGTTACCTCATAATATCACTCCATATTGCAAGTGAGTATGGAAAAATGCGTAGTAAAAATAAAGCATTAGATCCATGTTTACATTGTTTTTTAACTTGTGCAAGAGAAAAGTCACCCTAGCTAGTCTACCACACAGAAAATTAATATGAGTACTCCAAGAGAGTTTCTGATCAATGTAAATGCCCAGAAGCTTTACATTCTTGTTTAATACTTTAGAGTTAAAAAGTAAATTTTCTGTTTTAGTGTTATTTATTTGTAAGTCATTAGCCTGACACCATTTCTCAGCTATGGTTTTCATGGAATTATTCACACTAAGCACACTTTGTACATTACATCCAGAAGTCACAAAAGTGGTGTCGTCAGCATACAACATTGTCTTACAAGGCATATAATCAGCAAGATCATTTATAAAGACAATGAAAAGAAAAGGTCCTAACACTGAACCCTGAGGCACACCCACCTTTATAGGCAACAGATTAGATCTTAGTCCGTTAGAATAGACCAGCTGATACCTATTGCTTAGATATGATTTTAAAAGATGAAGAGACCCCTCTGCCACTCCATAATATGATAGCTTGCTAATCAGTATATTGTGAGAAACAGAGTCAAACGCTCTGCACAGATCTATAAGTGTAGCACATGTAATTAGTTTGTTATCGAATGAGTCATAAACATTTTCCACCAAATCAAGAAGAGCTTTAATAGTAGACAGACCGGGACGGAAACCATATTGATTTTCATTAATAAGATTATTCCTTTCAAAATAAGAGTATATTTGTTTATGGAGGCACAGTTCAAATATCTTAGAAAAAATCGGAACCAACGATATAGGCCTGTAATTTTTTGGGTTCATTTTATCACCCTTTTTATAAATTGGAATGGTTACAGATATTTTAAGGCATTCAGGAAAGACTGACTCTTCAATCATCCTATTAAAAAGCAAATATAATGGCTCAATAAAGAAAGGGGCAATCTTTTTTATAATGTAGTTAGATAATCCATAGAAATCTTCTGCTCTTGAGTTTCTAAGTTTTAATAGTGTTAATATATAAAAGAATTTTGGTTTCAAATCAATAGTACAATGTTACTGTTTTACTATTAGTGTTTATTATCATTATAACTGATAAAATTTTACAAGTTACAACCACCTGTTCCATAAAAGCTACAAAACAAAGTATATTCAATGGGGTTTTAAATAAAACTCATTCACCACATCCTTTGTTGTGATAGAAATCTCATGATGGACATTGAGCAAAGCCAAGCTATTTAAACATGTCTCATTTGTTGTGTTTCTGAGGTAGGATTATAAGTCTTCTCAACGTCAAAAAGACCTTTCACTTGTAGCTGTTTCTGGCATCGTGGCAAATATCTTCAGTAATGTGTGATGTTTGAACTGCTGCTAGAGTAGTTTTGTCACACATACTAAGTGCTTTAACAGCACTCTCTGGATATTTTTTCTGTTGATTTACTTAACTGTACCATACTGAAATGTCACCTAGTGTTTCAGCCTCACTGCAACCGACATCCTTGGCATACTTGTCAACAAGTTGTTTAACTTCCTTCTCGTCCTCTTCAGATAGTGTAAACTTGTCTTTTGGTGGCAAGAGGCTTTGAAAAGATTTTAAAATGCCTTTGTGGTTGTTTAAAATTAAACAAGGTGTTTAATTTTAACGAGGTGGTTGTTTAAAATTAAAATCACCTGCCTCATTCGTGTGAGAACGTACCGCATTTCGCACAGTCTTTGTCACAGTAAAGAAGCGACGAATGGGCCGGCACCACTAATGCACGGCCGCGCATACCCATTTAGAACGTAGTTTTCTATCTATCATGTCTTACCGGATAGATAATGAAATGTGATTTATAGTAAACATTTAACAGTGTATTGGGGTTTTATTTCTAGCATTAACTTTACGAAGGTCTTCACGGATGATAACTGTTTTTATATTCAGCAACTGATACAATCAGTTATAGGTGAAAGGTAAATGAGTTACTGGAGAAAGGTTTGCTTTAGCTGACCCAGGCATAGGTCAGTTTATAAAGGCTGGAAAATTAATTCAATGTCTTGTAATTAATTGACCAACACATCACACCTTCTAGGTTTATTTTTATTTTATAATTAAAATTGTTCATCTAGGCAAGATATAAATTTTTGTTAAGGTGAAACCTTTTAAAAAACTAACATTATTTATAAATTCAAAGAACAATAATTCTGTTACAATTTTTTTAATCGACCTATAACCTATTTACTTTTATTTAAAAATAATTCTTCTTTAACATATAGCTTACCTAATTCTTATGAATTCAAATATTTTATTTACAAAGAGGGAATTATACTAAAATCCCTATTTTAGGGATTGCCGTCTTCTTTATCCTATTATAAGAAGCCAGATGCCATCTTATGGTGACGGCCTCCTATTCCTAAAGCTCCAAAGCTGACTGAGCCATTATCCACAAACTTTCCAAAGTTACTCAGTCATGTTGGTTTCACTCCCTCACCCATGCTCTTACCACAATATCAATATAAAAGAGCATTTCACTCCACTACTTACTTTCTTATTTCCATATAATTACTTTACTTTGGGCAATATAAGAAAATACTCTTTTTATTTCAATTCTTATATTTTAATTAATAATTTTGTACTTTCATCCCTCTTTTATTTTAATTTATTAAATATTGTATACTTACTCTTTACTTACTCTTACTCCCATGGCCATCGATGCCCAAGAAGGGATTTGGCCTCACCAACAAGCTCTCTCCATCTTTCTCTGTTTTCTGCCTCCTCCATTGTGGTTCCAAGTGCTGCGGTGTCTGTCTTAAATATTGTATAGTCTAAACTTATTATTCTTAGTTATTTTAAAAATACCAAGAAAGCTCCTTTCTTCATATTTAAAATTACATTTTTTATCCATTAAATTACTTCCAGTATAATTTTTAGCTAGTTTTGGACACTGATCCCTCTACGAAAGCGTACGGTGCTTGTGTGTGTAGTGGTATTGACCCACCTGCCCACCCATACACGTACAGTGGTATTGACCCATCTGCCCACCCATACACGTACAGTGGTATTGACCCACCTGCCCACCCATACACGTACAGTGGTATTGACCCACCTGCCCACCCATACACGTACAGTGGTATTGATCCACCTGCCCAGCCATACACGTACAGTGGTATTGACCCATCTGCCCACCCATACACGTACAGTGGTATTGACCCATCTGCCCACCCATACACGTACAGTGGTATTGACCCACCTGCCCACCCATACACGTACAGTGGTATTGACCCACCTGCCCACCCATACACGTACAGTGGTATTGACCCACCTGCCCACCCATACACGTACAGTGGTATTGACCCACCTGCCCACCCATACACGTACAGTGGTATTGACCCACCTGCCCACCCATACACGTACAGTGGTATTGACCCATCTGCCCACCCATACACGTACAGTGGTATTGACCCATCTGCCCACCCATACACGTACAGTGGTATTGACCCACCTGCCCACCCATACACGTACAGTGGTATTGACCCACCTGCCCACCCATACACGTACAGTGGTATTGACCCATCTGCCCACCCATACACGTACAGTGGTATTGACCCATCTGCCCACCCATACACGTACAGTGGTATTGACCCACCTGCCCACCCATACACGTACAGTGGTATTGACCCACCTGCCCACCCATACACGTACAGTGGTATTGACCTACCTCCCCACCCATATACGTACAGTGGTATTGACCTATCTGCCCACCCATACACGTACAGTGGTATTGACCCACCTGCCCACCCATACACGTACAGTGGTATTATTAATCCCCAAATTCTCCTCTCCTAAAATTATTAATTAATTTAAATACCTAAATGAAAAAAGAATAAAGTGAGCCAAAGGTTGATTTAAAAACCAAACAGAATTATTATTGCAAATAAATTGCTATCATGAATTTTTAACTATTAATTAGTTTGTTTTTTAACATTAAAAACCTTAATAAAAATTTGTATCCTGCCTAGGTGAAAAACTAACTACAAAAAAAAACCTAGCAGGTGTCATGTGTTGGTCAATTAATTAGACTATATTAAAACCATTCTTATTCACATTGCTTTATCTTTTATTTGGAGATGATTGTTGCCTTCAAATTTGAAAATGCTTTTAACTCTAATCAAACAAGTTTAGAAGGAAAACTCGGCAGTTTGGCATTTCTTCTGTCTGTGCCCCATGATAACATCCAAAAATGTGATTGCTAATCATCATGAAATTTAGTATTATCATCATCTGTTGACGTTTCTATTTTCACGGTCGTCCGACATAGTCTCCTCCATTTTCGTCTAGCCCAAATAGGTTTCCTCTTCCTCCACTTGTCTTTTCTGCATTCCTGTTCTTTCCACATCCTTCTTTACTTGGTCCTCCCACCTTCCTCCTGGTCTTCTTCCTCTTTCTCAACCCAGGTAGAGAATATATAATGTATATATTATATTTATATGTAGCATATGTAATACAAATTTAGTGTATAGGTACTAAATACAAAGGTGGAACTAAGAATTTGTAAAGTTATTAGTAGTAATATTCTTTAATTCAAAATAGCCATCATAAAAAAGGAAATGCCACATTACATAAATTCAGCAGTACTCACAGTATATTCATGCTGTGAAAGCGTGTTTATGTGAGTTTGGGAATCGTAATAAAATGACTGATGTTACACAAGAAAACACTGAAGCAAGATTGCTATTCACTGAAGTAATAATATTGTTCTTAAAAAATTAGAGATGTAATAATTAAAGTGTTTCTTATCCAGCTCTTAGAGTTGCTATGTCATACAAGCAATTCCAATCTTAAATATCTGTTTTATTTTGCTTCTCTTATAGAAACTCAATTGTAGATTTTCTCTCAACAACTCATGGTTTAGAAGAACTATCGTTGCCTCCGACTAATGGCTTTATACGTAAGCTAATCTACCAGGAAGTGTGGAAAAGGTACAGTCCTGATGATTTGCGAATAGAATCAAAAAATGGAATAATGGTTGTGAAGAGGCCAGCCACTCAATTAGAGAAAGAGTTAGAAGAGAAAAATCGAATAGAAGATGAAAAGAAGGAATTTGAGGATGCAGTTGGATTTTCTACTGTGATAAAGCTAATTTCACAATCAGTAAGTGTTACGTAATTGAGTTTGCTAAATTTATTTAATAATTGTTGATATAGATAATTTTAGTTTCTGTAGTGTGAACTATCCATTCATAGTTTTCATGTAGGTGATCTAATTTTATATACAAAGATTATTTTGAATAGATTTTTTATAGGACAATGTATATAGCATCTTAGTACCAATAATATAATCTATTGGCCATAAGAATTATTTCAGGTGATGACTTCAGAGATCTTTCTAAACAACTATTACAAATAATCCTACTGTTTCCTTGTGACACAAAAATCCCCGACTCTCATATTTTCTGATTACCTAAAAAGTAGCATAAAACCGCAGTTCTCTCTGTCAGTTGACCCTAATCCGATATGCCCTGAAATGAACTCAGATAAAATACTGGTAACAAAAAGCCCATAGTATTCACCCAGTTTCTATAGAAGCTTCACAACTTTTCTGACCTGTGGAGATGTGGAATCTACAATTGTAATGTGTTTGTTTACATTACATAAACGAAAACCAGTTAACAATACAGTAGAGCCTTACTTATCTGTCGTTAACAGTCCGCGATGGTGTCTGATATGTAAAAATGTTGTATAGTAGGAAATGATTATAATAACTCTAAATAGTACTAATAATTGAATTTTATTAAGGATGTACACTATAGTATTGTATAAACTATAACTATTGTTCAGTTTTTATAACAAAAACAATTTATTCGTTATGAAAATGTTTAAAAAATGAACTATCCTGATACATTGCTGTCTAAAAACTACTTTACGGCATAAATCAATGTAATACAACGAGCTGGTACGTGTGACCGGTCAATAAACTACTGGATAAGAGTGCATGAATCACACGATTGCTATCCACCCATCCCAACAAACATTGTATGTCGTAATGATATCATACACTCAACTTGTTGACAAAAGTGATGTCGCCTGCTCACATGGTAAAGTTCCCGCTCAACATAAGTCAAGAGCAGTAAGCAACAAAATTGCCTGGTTGGGAAAAAACCTCATCAGGTACATACAGTTTCGTCATTATGAAACGATAATACATCGTATTATTTTCAGTCTATTTTTATTTCAGATTTTTACTATTTTTTGTGTCATAACACTGGTGATTGATATGTGGTGACATATTTTACCATGTCTTTGAAGGATGCTGTGAAATCTTATAATGATCCAGAAATTATGGCATTGAGTGATCTACATGCTGAAAGGTCAAAATGTTAGGATTTAAACTGTTGGTGTTCTGTTTTATGTGTGCCCTTCTAAATGGCTTGTCTTGTTGTGAAACTCCAATAACTTAATTGAACTACACCCTCATCAAGAAACCTTCAAGCGCTGAGCCTTTCTTCAGTAGATGAAATCAATAAATAAATCTACACCAACAAGTTGCTATTCTTCTGATATAACTTATAAGTCCCTCCTTGAGGCATCAGCCGGAGACATTCTCTTAATAATACATATTGTTGATTGTTTTTAGTTTTTGTTATTGTGTTCGTTTGAATCATTCATGTTTTATTTGTTAGTGTGAACAAGAAGTGCATATTGAATTATAAAGTACTTAGTATTTAATATTTTCTTGTATATTTATTACATTTAGTTTTTATAGTGACTATTGTTCTATAAAGATGTTTCACTTCCTATCTATGGTGTTTGATGTGTACAGACATTTATTAGTCGTGTGCTTATCAATAATTCTACTTGTTATGGTTTTTTCTGAGTACTCAATTTAGATGTGATGTTTTGAAATTTCGATAAAAGAGTGTATGACGGATGTCAAACATCCTGAAAAAACCTTCTATAACAAATAATAAGGTTAATGTACCTTTATTGTCTTCAGTTTCAAAATCCTATTTATTAGATTATTTCAGAGCAAGAATTCCATGTAACGTGAAAAGAATGTTTGACAACGTACAGTGGATGTGATCATGGAGTTCTTGTCCGAAACCGGTAATCCAATAGATAAAATTTTGAAGGTGAGGAGGACAAAGGTACGTTAACCTTATTATTTGTCATATATCAGCACAGGAGGCATTAACAATGAATAAATTTTCTATAAAATTTCTCAGGGAAATTAAATTCTCACACTGTTGTAAAAGATAAATAATTCTTTTGTTTCATTATGAGATCAGTTAGTGCTTGTCTGTATACTTGTGGGGAGAATAAAGAATTACTATAATTTCTTAAAATAAATATGATCATCTTCAAACATGCTCATTTCTTTACGTTACATGAATGTCAACCAGTTAACAATAGTTTTTCTATATGCAATTCTAAGGCTTACAGGTAATTTGTGTTGTGTTTAATTTCACATTGTATTCTTCTCTTTGAAGTTTTTATTATCTGTTGTTCAATTCTCTAAAGAAGTAAAGCTACATGTTAACGGTCGAGTAACATGTTTTAGCGCAAGCTGATCGTGGGCCACAACATGCTCCTAGACTTGTGCCATATTATCCACCGTTTCTGTGAGCCGCTGCCCGAGTCCTACCAAGAGTTTAAGGAGATGTTACACACTGTGTTTCCGTAGTAAGTATTCAGAAACCTGGTAATACGTTACTAAGAACCTGAACTCTAGTAACCGATAATAATTTATATACCTTAGTCAGTTTTTATATCAGTTATTAAAACCTAACCAGCCTCAATCTTTTCGACCATGGTACTGTAATGTACCACAGCTAAACCTAAAAACAATGTATATTTGAGAGAGACAGGGCATCAGCGCACTTACCTAAGAAGACAAGTCCACTAACATATTGCAGTAGTAAAGCAACATAAAATCATAAATGTTCAGAGCTACTGGTACTTTCTTCAGGTGAGTAGAGACTCAACCACCCAAGCATCTTATCTCTACTCATTTGAAGAAAGTACCAGTAGCTCTGAACATTTGTGTCTTGTTATGTTGCTTTACTACTGCAAGGCTTTAGAGTACTTGTCTCCTTAGGTAAGAGTGCTGATGAGTTGGAAATACTACTAATGTACTAATTCTTGGCCTAGACCTATTAATCTAACTAAAAATAAAGTGTGAATTTTGACTGTCAAAAATATAAATTCACCTTAAGAATCACTTTTAACCTTTGCACGCAGAATTACATGTGAGTTAATTGGTTAATTACAGAATTGGTCGGTAGCGTAGTTAGTTCAATCCCAGCTTCATTTGCTAAGGGTTCTCAGTTCGATCCCAATCAGAGTCATAATACATTTTGAGAAGGATCAGCTGACAACCACCGACTGTTCATTTGTCATTGGGCTATTAATTAATGACATTTTCTAAGGAATAGTCGGCCTTAGTTTGTAACAATGACTACATTCACTCATCTACACTCATCACACTCATTCGAAATCCATATTCGCCCATATCTTGATGATCAGCGTCTTATAAATAAATAAAAAAAAATAAATAAAAAATAAATAAAAGTTAAACCTTGAATAATAGCGCATGTAATATAACTCTTGAGGTTTACTAAGGCACTTGGCCAGGTAATGTGCAGTAGACTAATTGGAGTGGGGGGAGCCGCCGAGTTTGTGTGTGCCATAAGGGAAATAAAAATAGAAAATAAAATCATCTGAAACTTAAATTGTTGTTTACAACCTGACTTAAACTTGTGATTGTTAATAGATAAATAATAAATAATTGTGAAAATTACTATTAATTAATAAATGACACGTTTAACTTTTTTTAATTTATTTTTTCATAGATATATTGATTATATCATAATTTGATTTATATTTCCTATTTCCAGAGCAGACTTTGCAAAGGCAGGATAATATGTTGTTTTTATTTTATCAATAGGAGGTTTTAATTCAAATAAAAAATGTAAACGACTTTTCCGATTGGCCGTTATAATAGATGTAAACAAACAACAAAGGAGGCGAAAATAAATTATTTTCTACTCAATGAGGTCCTGCAAGCGCAGCTTGACCGGCAATATAGTAATTAATAGATTAGTCATATGGTGAAGGGGTATAACCACAGTATAAAACACCCATTTATACTGTAGCGAAAATCCCATTTAATTGCTGTGAGAATAGTGTGTCGCTCCTCAATATCGTTGTTTTGAATTGTGTCTTGCAAATAAGTGGAATAGTTTAATAAAAAAAGGGCCACTTCAGCTGAGAATGTAAATATAGAAATATGCGCTTCTTGCTCCCGTCAATACGAGCGCTAGTGCTGTGCTTGTTGCAAACTTATATATTTATAGCGTTAGTGTCTAGTCGCTACTGGGTGTTTTATACTGTGGTATAACAGTCGTGGGAATGGGACTGCCCTCCCCTCCACTCCTGGTGTTATTCCCCTCACGCGCAGCCCAAGTGCCTCGGTAAGCCTCGCAAGTTATAATAAAAAAATTAAAATTTTTCTGCTTGAAAACTAATTTTAGTTTCTCATGATGAGTTGTAACTCAAAATTTTACTTATGTATACTTTTGAACATTTTACTTTTTTTAGCAAAATTACATTTCAAGTAGATATTCTAACATCTGCTAATTGTATCACTAAGGAAAAAACAAATAATTTATGATATAGATATAAATAAAATATTTTAGGAAATGTTTTGTGAGACTTTAAATATGAAGTAAGAAAATGAAACAATTTTTAGAAACACGGTATAGGAAATAATGAAACGGGCAGTTCATAGCATTTCTCAAAATGAAAGCGTTGAGACGGTTGCTAACTGGCGCGACGTTGCCAGATCATAGGGTGGGATTCCCGTTTTCCCACAGTGGAGGGAGGAAGACAGAATGGACAAAACTCTAACAGACAGTCGGGCTGGGCACCGATGGCAGGACCCGGAAGACATCCGCTTATGTTCACTCAGTTGTATTTGCTTCGCATATTTTGATCCAAGACATCCTCTTGTTTGAATTTTAGACAAGTTCTCAAAGTACAGTATTTGTACGTTATGTGAATGAAACCTATTTTATGCATTTGTAAATAAAGGGAATTATTTAATTTTATTCTTAATTAACAAGTTTATGAAACATTATTTATGATAATTTATAAAATTAAATTATGAAACAATTAATTGTTTAAGGATGATAAAATAACGATGGATGTGAAGGAAGCCAAGATTTTTATTCTGCAGCTGGCTTGGAGATTGCCAGTGATATTACACCACGAGGAACTATAAAATATAACTGATACTTAGTTATTGGTAACACAGATTAACAAATAGTTTTGTATTAGTTGAAGTCTTTATTTAATAAGTTATTAGTGGTTGTATTATTGAATATCACAAATACAATTATTAACTATTTGCATAAGTGTAACTTGATAAAAAAAAAAACTAATTTAAAGAAATTAATGACGAAATTACGAAAATATAAGATTTAGGCTGTATTTATTCATAGAAGTTAAATTAAAAAAATAAAAACAGGACCTAAATATACAGTAAACATATAATTTAGACCTATATACTGTACAGAATTTATTCACCACATTTTTTCAATACACCCCTCCCATAAGCTCATTATTTCTATTCATTTTTATTGTCCCTCTGTTTATCAAATCCTATTAAAATTGTAAAACCCTTCAATTCGCCAAATTGATTGATTTTTTACTTTGTACTGACTGGAGATTATCATAAGGTGACCATATTTGTAATGACCTCAAAGCGGGACACACATTAGAAGGGTCAGGGGGTCCCCCCCTCCCCAACCATGTTAAAGGTATTTTCATAAATTGACAGAACTAAACGTCCTAAACTCATTATTTTATCTATTTTTGCACTTAAATTCACAGAAATAAGCATAGGAAAAACTTGACCGTTCAGGTAGTAAAAGTAACACAATTACACTAATCGGAACATCAGTTAAATTAATTTATTAATAATGAAACAAACAAAAATACATATTTAACAATTGAAAATATTGTAAGTTACAGTAGAACCTCTTTAATCCGGCAGGTTTGGGACTTGACGCTTTCCGGATTAAAGAAAATTCCGGACTACGGAGGTTATTTATAAAGATACAGGAGGAGTATAAAAAATAACATAATTTGCACAAGAAAATGTTACTGTATGTATATATTATTTAAACATGGATGATTTAAACAATATAAATCAATATATAACTACAGGAGAAATATTAAAATGCATTTTTAAGTACAGTACATAAAGAATTAAATTTGAATACAGTGTAAAATACAGTACAGTACTGTACTATAGTATTTGTGGTTTTTACCAACAGCACTGGTAGATGGCTGGAAAAAAGATCTAATATCTACTTGCTTCTTACAACTATTTTTTTAATTAGCTGTCGAGTTGCTCACTTTACAACGTTCATTGTGAAGGCAATTCTTTAATTTGTGTCTTTTGCCGTTGATGCCGGATTATAGACAATTCCGGACTATAGAATGCCGGATTAAGGAGGTTTTACTGTACACAGAAAAATCAACTGAATGAAGTTTACTGTCTGAGAATAATTGGAATACTATGTAGACAAGTTTGTGAAACATCTTCTTTTACCAGACTTGTAAAAAGGTTAATTGGCAAATTGGTAAAGTTTAAATTTTCACACACATTTCAATATAAAAAGAAGAGTACAGTATGTCCACTAGCTTACACGTTCACTCATTGGCATACTTTTTTGATGAATGTATGTCTTTAAGGAGAGCTGGTTCTCCTTTTATTCTGTCATGAAACTTATCACAAGTTAGTCCAACATTGTACTTCAGCATAACCATTGCTCTTAAAGTTGGAACGTTCAATTGAGATTTATTTTCAGTCCATATATTGTTCATGTTAGTAAACACTCGTTCAACTGGAGCATTAGTTCCTGGCAGACACAGAAGCAACTCAGCGATGTAACGTAAGTTTTCGTATGGAATGTTCTTTTGTTCAAAATGGAGAAATACCTCTACCCATCTTTGGTCGATCGAAGTTTTCAGCTCACACCATTCTGACAACTTTTCATTTGTGACATATTTTTTTAGACAGTTTATTTCATCAAACAGTTTGTTGTCATCAATAATAACTGATTTCAGCAAGTTTGATAACACTTCTACTCCGTTTATCACCGACTCCCATGCTGGTGTTTCTCTCAAACTAAACCAAGACAAGGTTTCCAAGGATCGAAAGTGGCAAGCCCATTCATTGAGATACGATTAACAGATGTCTCATAAAACACCTGTATTGCATTTAAAATGGGAGTTTTATCAAGCACTTCCTCATTGTTCTTCAGACAAGATTTAACTGACATTGGAAGGAACGAACTGTTCTTCCTCTCAACATATTTCTCTCTCAAATCAGCTAAAATCAATGCAACTTCAACTGCACTGATATTTTGACCTTCTGCCTTCAGTACTGCATCATGAAAAATCGCTGACTGGCTATGAATAAAATTTAACCGAAGTTCTTCAGCTGGGTTCTCAAAAAAATCTTTGATAAGTCTAGGACACTTTTCGTTGGTCAAAAAGTACTCTTTGAGAGGCACAAAGAGCTGGAGCACCCGCTCCACAGCTGGCATCAAAGCAAGCCATCTTGTTTTGCTGTAGCCTAGGAGTTTGTGATATTGTACAGAGGCTTCCTCGCAAAATTCCTTAAACTTCTCTACCCGTACTGTATATAAATAAAAATGAGTGTATACTTTCCCAATTATAGCTTCAATATCCACGGGCAGTTCATCTGCAGCTGTTTGGATCGCATTGTGAATTATATGAGCTGCACAACCAATGCCAATAATGTCTTTATTCAAAGAGTCTTTAAGTTTGAAATATACATTTCGAGTACCCTTTCGAGCAGACCCACCAAAGTTAGTGTTTGTGTTGTCTGAACAAAACCCCACAACTTTATCAGTAATTTTCTTATTTTGAAGAACCCTGATTAAATAATTTGTTATTATTTCTGACGTTTCTCCAGGTAATGCTTCAAGTTCGAGTAGTTTCACTTGTACACCTGTGGATGGGTGAAAATATCGGACCAATATAGGAAACAATTTTATGTCTTTGTGATTTGATGCATTAACATATACTGAGACAAATCTAGTTTGTTCAAGCTCTGATTTAGTAGAATTGTCTACATATGGCGCGAGAACATTGACAACTATTGCTTCTATTTTTGTGCGAGCACAAGTGAATTTTGGCTCAACAATCTTCTGCACTAACCTTGAAGTATAGTCTGTTGATCTGAAGCTATGGTTGTGGCAAACAGTATGGTAAGACATTGTCCCTTCGGCTGCCGCAATTTCCGCTTCTTTCCCTCCAATTTTTTCATTTAAAAAAAACGTACTTATTGCCTTTGAAGAAGATGCAGATTGAAGAGCTCTCTTGTGTCGGTCACTGTTAATATGTTTCGTTATATCAGACCTTCCGCCGTGGGAAACACTAAACTCTCCATTGCAACACTTCACATCGGACATCAGAGTCACTTTTAGTTTTCTTTATAAACTTAAATTCCTTTTCTAAATCCGCATTAAACTTACTCACACGCTTGGGCATATTAAAACTGTGAAATAATTTTCATACTGTTCCACAGACTAGATAATGACTGTCACATTGCTCGACTAAGACTGACTCAAACTAACACAACAGAAGCCTTTTATATACTACAAGTCTTCTAGAAGTTTCTATTAGTAATTAATTAAACACTAGAATGTAAACAGAAACGGCTGATATGTCTACTTGGAATATACTGGATTACTAGAACATTATAATATCAAATAGAAGGTCCTGAAACGTTCTCATTGTGTACACAGAAGAAACTAGAATACACACAAAGACTCACAATTGTTTACTTATTTCCGATAATGACTCCAACTATACAAACAAACAAAGCCGTGGTGCCAAAGTGTCTCAAACTCACTCTCTCTCTTTCTCTCTCTGGTCCCTAGGTCACTCCCGTAACAATACAAAGGTAAAAAGTAGTGAACTCACTCACTGAGATAACCTATGCTACGTGAAACTACAAACTATCCAAAACTACAAAATTCCCCGATGCAGGTATAGTTTACAAGGAACCAAATAAACAATACGCTTAAATGTTTAAGTGTATGCACTGTCCTTGTTGCTTTTATATTGTGAAAAAGTCAGTCAAGAACATTTTATTTTGGGATATAATATTAATATTTAAATCGGAACGTTTATTCGTTTATCTTTATCCTGCTAAAGCGGGACATAATAGCGTCCCCCGAGTAAATCTGGGGACAGCGGGACACTAACCTAAAAAGCGGGACGGATGTTCACCTTAGATTATCAGTGTTTATAGATACTATAAATACCTGAGCAGATACAGAGACTAGCAAATTTTATTGATGGCACAGGCTTATAAGGATCCTTGAAACATATATTAGAAGTTATACTATTAATTATCAATAAAACTATGAACTATTTATATCAATAAACATTTGATTAAACCCAAAAACAACAAAAAAGTACTATAACTTTTGAAATAAATATGGCTTAAAAGAGTTATACAATACATAATAAATACTGTAAATACATAGTAAACAAATTGACTATTTTAAAAACTACATCTTATCGCTACAACTTCTCATATCTCGTTCTTTCATAACCGCATTATTTTTATTCAACTTTCTGAACCCTCTGTTTTCCACAATCTTTTTAACATTTTTAAACAATTCAAATTGACCAATTTAGTGGAGCACTTATTACTGCTTGTAGATACTGTAAAGTGGACAGATCAAGAGACAAAAAAGAAATATTGGTGACACTGTTAAAAAACTGATTTATTTCCAAATCTTAAGAACCGATCAAATGAAAATCTGTAAGTTTTGATTATTTACAAAAACAAAAATAAAAAACCCTACAATTATTTAAAAAAATACAAGTGTGAAACATATTTCATATAGACTAATAATATTACATGTAAATGTATAATAAATCCTCTGCAAGTCCCTCTCATCTGAAAATGGTTCAAGTAATTTACCGCCACCGATGCTTATATTTTTACTATTTATTTTTGTACTAATAGTGTGTTAAGCATGGTTTGCGTGAAGTTTAATTTTCTCGTAATGATCAAAAGAAAATTTATAAGCATTGATTTTTCCAACAATAAAATTATAAAAAAAAAAATTCATTGATAAATCATAAAAAAGTAATTTATAAGCTCTCTCTCTTTTTATCACATCTTTCATTCTCAGTTGTTCTCACTTTTCAGTTGTCTTTTCCAGCCGCTATTCCACCATCCTTTTTATACTCTTATACATTTTTCAAAACTTTTAAGCAAAAGGTTACCAAAAGCAGTGGTTTTGAATTCATTTGATATCTTTAAGGATAAGGCATGGAAAAGAGTTTCAATTAAAAAATTACTGCGCTTGTAACAATCAACACAAGTTACAGGGTCTAATGAAACTGTCTTTCTCAACTTAACAGTTGAGATCAACAACAACTCAAGTTGTTTAATTAAATGCAATCTATACCCAATTTTATACAACATATTTTTAAATAACTTAAGTGCTATATTTACTTCAAGAACCTGGAACCTGATACCCCTTTCTAAACAAATGATTATTCAATAAGAAATAGTTTTATAAATGCTGTCAAGAACTATGAAAATTAACTAAATACCGGTATTCTTAGGCATATTCCCTCAATAATTTCAAATTAATTACCACAAACCGGACTTCGAAAGGTTTATACTTTCCAGAGTAGGTAGTTTTAATTTCAAAGTATTGTAACCAATTTGATCAATATCTTCTCTCCGCGATTGCACGGTTTTAATTAAACTATTCTGATAAAAAAATTACACTTTATGGATCACAATTATTAAAAAATATTTTAGGATGTAATAAAATTAAAAAACTGAGTACCCTTTTTATATTTTTTATTAAAACTCAATACACAACATGTTTCAACTTTTTGGTCATTTTCAAGTGTAAATTAAGTAATTCAAGTAAATTAAGTAATAATTTGATAATTTAATATTAAAAAATATTAAATTATCAAATTATCTATGGAAAAAAGAACCATACAAATTAGTTACTTCACAAGACAAAAGATTAAATTTGTTTGTCATGACATTTAAATGACCGCTACTCTGTAAAAAATAATCATATCGAAGTCAAGTTTGCGGCAATTAATTTCTCTGGACCTTTCATTGCATACCAAACTCGACCTAGGCTTACATTTAAGATTTTCGTTCAAATCCTCACGGGCCGTCCCCCTGAAAAGATGAAATGTCACTAATGGCGTCAAACAGTTGGTTTTTGTAACCATGATGATGTGCAAGATTTCACTTTTAAATGTGAAGTAATATAAAATTTATGAAAGCGTTTTCATATTTTTCACTTTGTATGCACGCTATGTACATGTTGCCGACGTTTCGAGTGCATTGCAGGTTTCATCTTCAGGGCGACACATTCAGTTACTAGACCCACAGAGTAGGCTATATGGTACATTACTAGGTCCATTACATATACTCTGTGGATCTAGTAACTGAGTGTGTCGCCCTGAAGACGCAGAAGACGTTTGATTATTTTACATTAACACAGGGCACAAATGGCTCGAGGAATATAATATAGGCCTAAATGATGTGTATTATTTAAAAAGTTTCTTTCACTCTCCACAGTTCTTCACCTACACATGTGATAGGTGTTTTGGGAACCTAAAACATCCGCAGTGATTCTTTTGTATGAATATTTTCAATTCCTCTAACTACAAACTGTCGTAGTCTTTCTCTCCATTACAACACTAGGTTATAACAAGACGACATTATGATAAAACAACCGAAACCAAACCAATCTTATTCAGAAATTTACCGAGCACTTACTAAGGCTGCAGGAAGTAGATGAACACGCGTTCTTGGAACTGTCAGACGGCATGCCCCCAAAATTATTTTCCATCTAGTTTAAAGGAAACAGTATACGGGATTTATGTTCTTTTAAAAATTTTTTTAGCCATTTTAATAAAATTATAGTAATAATTAAAAACTTAAGTTTTTCTTAAACTTGCACCACGTTTGCACAACCCCGTTATTTGATACTCTCCTTTCACCTTATGCGTGTAGTTATTTTTCTTCGTATTACATGCGTGATATTGTTACAATACATTGTTAAAAAATAACCTCTTATGTCAAGTTGTACCGTCATAAGCTTTTTCATTGTTAGGGCAACAATTATTTTCTGGTATTGGGATATTTATTATCTGCCTTATTTTAGCTGTTGAGAAATCCTCTCTTAGTATATATCTAGAGCCTATAAAGAATGTTTATACCAAGTTTCATGGTCCAAAGTCAAATGGTTTTTGAGAATTTTTGATTAGTCTGTGTTATTTGGCTTGAAAATATATATATATATCATCTTCCTAGCCACGATAAAATTAGAAAAAATTTGTTCTTTGTATTAGGACTATTATGTTTTATATTTCCTATCTAATTTTCAGTTGGTCAAGTTATTGAGCGAAAATAACGCCCTACTGATGAATACCTCAATAAACGTTTAAAATAACGTAGTGTTTAAGTAGTTGATTATGCTACGTGTAAAGAATTTCAGTTCAACAACGCCAATCAAATAATAAAGTATAATAATTAACTATATTAGAATTTATTTTGGCGATTCTTCTTACAAATTTGCAAGTATTTACTATTATAATCTTAAACACATTCACGATGGTAAGTCTACTATATTTACTTTATTTATTTCGTTTACACGGGCAAAATCTTTTTCCATAAGTTTTATTTATTTATTTATTATAAGTGTGTACCGAATCTTGGCCTCACCAAGTAATGCAAAACATGTCGGTGAAGTCCTATAGTGAACAGAGAAACAAAAATGAAGTTTAGAAAAAATACCTGAATTTTTAAAATTTTTATTTTCTAGTAATTACCAAGATTGGGCCGTATAGGGTAGGCACCAATTTAAACAAATAAAAATTGCTAATAAAGATATGTTAATACGAAAATTACCCATGTACGATTTAACAGTAAAAAGATGTATAGTAATATTAAACTCCATATATGCACCATTTTTGGACTGGTCATGCCATACATGCGAGACTGTTGCAGTTTACTAGCCTGAGAGACCAGAGACTATACGTAGCGAGGGATTACTCCCTGGCTGGCTGGGCCGGCTGGCCAGCCACAGTTTGGCAACTGCGCTTGGCCGGTTTTTACTACTAGCGCTGCGTATGATATGGCCGGTGAGTTAAGTGATTTCGCGTTTCAAAATTTAGCATTGCATGGGGCTTCTGTATCTGTCAATATTCTGTGCCGCTACTAATATTCATGACATCGGTATTTGATGTATTGTCAATGTTCATTACAAACAGACACAGTCAATCCAAGAAAACCGCAAACATAAATATAATGTTTGTGGAAGCTGATTTTGGAAGCCTTTTCAGTACTATCTGCCCATAACAGTTTTTTGAACCGCAGATCAGAAACTGTAGGCAGATCTCACAGCACCTTAACCCCTTTAGTACTACAGCGTCTACTTAGTAGACGATACGTATTTTGTATATATACGACAGGCTTGTTTATTTTACTGGGCCACTATCGATGTCATTTACAAAGGTATTAGAGAATCAATATATGGCCATTTGGTAGCCGATAATCGACTTTTCTATATTTTTTCATGTGAAGGAAAATCGAGGTTATATTCATCTGTTTGTATGTGAAGTTCGTAAGTGCGTTTTGTTGTTCAGTTGCATGTTTTATTCAACAGAAATGCATTATACATATAAATAGTTCATTTTATAAAACGTTTATTTTGAACTTTTGTGTTCCGTGTTTATAATAAATTCATTGTTTTTAGTGTAGCTAATAAAAACTTTACCGCGAACGATTCCTTGCTAAGCAATGTTATTGATGAAAAGCTGATGCTTCAAAACCAAAATCCCTCATTTACTGTAATAATTTGTTATTATAATAATGGTTTTATAGAAATAAAACAGTGCAAATCCATATATATATATATAATTTAATAATTATTGGTTGTTTGTTCAAAACATATGTTTCAAATGTCAAGTTCTCAACAAATGTTTGTGAGGACAATATTTTTTATATTTCCTCTATACTCCTTATTTTTTCATAAAAATAAACTGATAATATATGAAATTTGTTCTTCATTAGATTCTATTTACAGTGGAATAGTTAAAGAAAATATAAAAAAATATTCAGGCACTCTTATTTTATTCATAATTACAAAATTAAAAACACAATTAATTATTTATTTTTTTGGTAAATAAAAAACTTTTGTATGTATTTTCTTGTCACGAGGCTGTTCTTTGTTTATTTTGTTACAATAAAAAACAAAACGTATGAAGATATGACAAGAAATAACGAATCTGTGATGGTTTTACCCTACACTTTCGTACAAAACTGCTAAGAACTTTTGGGTATATCCATAGGCCAGGCGGAATAGCACTAAAAGGGTTAAGATCTGCCTAATGATACCAGATTACCTACCCCCACCATTACAAAATTATTTATTTAACCCCTGGTGGCGGAGTGCTGTAACCCAGCTTGGGGACAAAGTGTTTGGGAGGTTGTAGGCGATAGATTCCATGCTCGGTCCTCTTAATACTGACACAATGTTTACTCAATGGTTGCCTACTAGACAAGTCTAGGGTGTCCATATTGGATGGTAGTCAAAGTTCAGATGTTGTGTGGGGAAGAGTACCGAGTGTCAGGCTTGTCAGTTAGCTGAAAATCAGGCCAACATTACGTGGTTCGGGTTCCACGTAAAGCTGTAGGTCCCATAGTTGCCCTGGCTATTGGGCTAGTAATAAATATTCCTTTCTGAGCTAAGTTGAACTCAGATAGTAACAGTGACTACACTTGTTCATCTACACTCATCATACTCATTCACCCCTCATATTCTCCCTTATCTCTACGATTGGCATCTTAGAAATAAATAATTAAGTAAACAAATAAATACCTAATTATTTGATGATTATGATGGCCCTTCACGCTTCACCACTGGTTATAGTGGCTGTGTTTAATGACTTTGTTCATCGTAGAGCTAACAGGAGCGGACACCTGAGCAACCAGAGATGGGTTCCTCTAACTATGGCTTACTACAATTTCCACTACACTTGATCCTCTTGTTTTTTTAGTAGATGCTGCCAGGTTGGAAGTTACCTCGACCTATAGCAAGGAATCAGACGTAGTCCCACTATTTTTGCACTAAACCTCTATTAGGTGGTGTTTATATTGAAACAATTTAGGCCAATATTGTAGAGGATGTGGTAGTTGCTGTGACGGTTTTATTTACAGATACACCTCACAGCAACTACAGTTGATAGTGGTACACAAGATGTACTGTAGGTACTGTAGATTACAATATTGTAACTTTGTTGGTCAAAGGTAAGTATGTCCTGTACTTATCCTTAACAAGATAATGACAAGTATTTGATTGCTTTGTGTTTTATTGTGTGTATGCCCAACAGTCAAAAAGCGATGATATAATCCAATAGAACATCTGTTTTGTGTTTTTGAGTCATATATTGCTTTCTCTGTGTAAAAGGTTTTTTTCAATAAGGCTACCTAATTTGCTAATTTCAAGAAGGCTCTGCTTCAATACATGTGAGATTTCTTTCTCTGGTTTACTCTTGTCTGTCTTCAACAGTGTTCTGGACACCAAGTTCTTGTGCTCGACTCGACCGCTGTTTGAGTACGTTCCGTCCAGTGTTTTGGCTCATCTTCTAGCTACGGTTTCTCAGCCTCCTTTCCAGCTCCTGCAAATTGGTTAGTGCTTTTGTTTTCTCTGCTTTACAAAATTGGATATTTATTGTTATATTTAGTTACAGTTTTATTTATTTTTTTCAAATGAGTGCAAGTCACTAAACTGACCAAATACAAATTAATTTAACAGTTTTCCATAAATACAACATTTTATAGTCATAATTTTTTTATTTCAACTGGATTTATGAACTCTTCTTGAATTTCTAACTCATACAGATGCTCAATTCTCAACCTTATTTGTTTCTTCAGTACTATTGTATTGTAATCACCCATCCTGCAGAGGCGAAGTCCCTGTGCTGGTGACCTCTAGTTCTAATTTTATATATTATTTATAGAATTATGTGCTATGTTTCTTGTGATCATTCGTTAATCTTTTCCCAGTTTTAAAGAAATTTTTTGTTTTTATTTTTCAATGTCAGTAGTATTTTTACACATTATTCCAACTTTGTTATAAGACAATAATTTAATCCCATCATGCTAAATTTAGTTGGACCTCCCAGGATTTCAACCCCTATATTCAGTGCCGTCCTTAGGGTGGAGCAAGTGGAGCAGCCGCTCCAGGCCTCGCGCTGAGGAAGGCCTCGCGCAGCGAGGCCTTACTCGCGCTAAAAAAATTAAGTAGAAACACTCGCGCTAAAAAAAGGAAAAAATTGTAGGATTATTGATGGAAATATCATAGATTGTGCAGTTTTTTTGTCTGAAATGTATTTATGCACAGTAATTATTGCATAATTACAAAGTTACAAACGAAATAGCCGCAACCAAACAAAACATCGTTGATAGTAGCGGTGAAGTGACTAGTGACAGTACCCCAAGCTCCGCACCTGCTGGTGAGTAACTGAATGTGAGTCATGCGCGCCGACGCGCCAGTGACAACGCACCACCGACAGACCAACGAGCCTGTCACAACATGATCTCCACTCCCCACTCCTCGATTCCGCCCCTCCCGCCGAGCCGACGGCAGTTCAGTCAGTTCAGTGCCAACGTTCTCAATAGTTGCATCGTGATCAAGTGTTGTTGCGCATATTGTAGTGTTTGCCCTGTGAAATCTTGTAATAACTTACATTAAATTTCCAATCATGTCCAGAGAAAGAGATAAGTTTAGGAAATTTGAAAGTGGTTATGAAAAATAGAAGAAAAAGGAAAAACGTGAAAAGTTTCTAAAATCTCAACAAGGTGCACTAGTTAAGTTTTTAAAACAAGATGGAGCTGAAGAAGGCGTGAGTATCGTAGATAAGCAAACTGAAATTGATATATTATCTATTCCAAGTTCAAGTAATAATGAAGTAATTGATTTTTTCCACTCTGGGAATCCTTCTCCTTCAGCTTCAGCCTCAGAGCCTGCTGAAGTTCCTAAAAGCCCCTCAATTTCTAACGAAGATCAAGAATTAGTTTATGACACGAACGATCCAGGTGTTTGGCCTGTTTCATTAACAGCTGCTAAATTTGATGAAATCATACAAAAAGGTCCTTTACAAGTAACTAATTTTAATTTTCCTAAAAATTCAGAAAAAAGACATTTTTCTGCCAATTATTACAAAAGATCCATGAGTAATGGAGAAGAGGTGCATAGGCAATGGCTTGTGTACAGTAAAACTAGTGACAAGGCGTATTGTTTTTGCTGTAAGTTATTTGGTAGTAACACAGGATCTCAATTAGCTTGTGAAGGGTATAGTGATTGGGCACATCTTGGCAGAGGGCTTGAAACCCATGAGACATCACAAAAGCATGGCGAGAATGTTAGAAAGTGGAAAGAATGTGAAATACGTTTAAACAAAGCGTTGACAGTTGATAAGGCGCACAGGGAAATGATAAATAAAGAAAAAGAACACTGGCGCGAAGTACTCAAAAGAATTGTTAATGTTATTAAATACTTAGCAGAACACAATATTGCTTTCAGAGGACTCGAATAGTTGCAAACAGCAAACTATTCGAGCGAAACAATGGCAATTTTTTGGGACTTATTGAAATGTTAGCTACGTTCGATCCCGTCATTCAAGAGCATGTTAGGCGAATTCGAACCTCTGAAATTCATGACCATTACCTAGGGACAAACATTCAGAATGAATTAATAAAGCTGCTATCTGACAAGGTAAAATCCAAAAATGTTTCAGACATAAAAGCGTCTAAGTATTTTTCAGTAATGTTAGACTGCACACCTGACCTGAGCCACAAGGAGCAGTTATCCCTTGTGATAAGATTTGTAAGGGTCGATATCAATGCAAGTTCTCTTCAGAGCGTAAATGAGGGTGTAAGCGTTAAAGAACATTTTCTTTGTTTCTTAGACGTTAAGTCTACAACAGGGGAAAATCTAACTGATGTTCTGCTTCAAGAGCTGGATGAAATTGGATTGGACATAAAAAACTGTAGAGGACAAGGCTATGACAATGGCTCTAACATGAAAGGTGTCCACTCTGGCGTACAGGCACGAATTTTGGAAATAAATCCAAAAGCCTTTTACATGCCGTGTGCCAGCCATAGCCTTAAGCTCTTAATTTGTGATGCTGCTAAATGTTCTCCTTAAGCCATGACATTTTTTGGCGTTGTCCAACGATTATATGTGCTTTTTTCGGCGTCAACAATGCGGTGGGAAATTTTGATTAAACATGTACCAAATCTTACTGTGAAAAGATGCTGTGATACACGATGGGAAAGTAAACTAGAAAGCATAAAAGCCCTCCGATATCAGATTAAGGAAGTTCATACTGCACTAGTTGAGCTAGTTGAGGTCACCGAGGATCCAAAAGCCAACAGCGAAGCTAGATCACTCATGATTGAACTTAGTAGTTATGAGTTTTTACTAGACAAGACAAGACAAAAGTTCTTTAATTCACACAGTCATAGAGAATGGTGTTGGCGTCAATAATTTAGATTTAATAGGTATAAGTGCATAAGGTAATGGCAACTTAAGTCAAAAAATAAGAATAATGAGTCGTTATATTGCTAAGGGATGTCTATTTCATTTCTTCGTTCCAGGAACTCCTTTTCCGAGTAGAGTGGGTGTTCTTCAAGCCATTTCAGGAGTTGTTTCTTGAAGCGCTTCCCAGTGAACTGTTTAATGTGATCACTCAGCTTGTTAAAGAAGAGTGCTCCTTTGTAGGTTGGCTTTTTCTCGGCAAGACTGAGATGGTGTATGGGGAGTGAGAAGTCAGAAGCGTTTCTGGTGTTGTACTGGTGGTAGTCTCCAAGTTTTGGTTTGTCTGATGACATCACCAGCAGAATTACCTCACTAATATACAGTGCCGGTACTGTGAGTATTTTGAGGTCTTTGAAGGCTTGCCGACAGCTGTCTTGGTTTTCCAGGCCACCTAGGATCCTCACTGCCTTTTTTTGTTGCAGAAATTCTCTCTCCATGTTTGCATTTGTTGTTCCACCCCAGACTGAAATGCCATATCTTAGATGGGCCTCGAACAATGAAAAGTATGCTGTTCTTGCTGCAGTTGGTCCACATATTTTCATTATTCTTCTCATGACATAGATGCCTGATGCAAGCTTTTTACACAATGCTTCGATGTGAGCATTCCATTTCAGGTTCATGTCAAGTGTAATACCCAGGTATTTTGTACTTTCTTCTGTTTTAATGCTAGGTAGACCATCTTGTTCATTTCCTCTTATACTGTATTTCATTTGAACAGTTTTATTATCATTTAAGACTAGGTCGTTTTTACTGCTATACTGCTTGGCTAAGTTGAAAGTCTTGAGTGTTTCTTTTTTAAGATGTTCTTTGTTTTTGTTAGCCAGCGTAAGTACGGTATCGTCCGCATACATTACAGTTTGGCAGAGGCTATCCATATATTGGGGGAGGTCATTTGTCAATAACAGGAAAAAGACTGGTCCCAGAACCGAGCCTTGGGGCACTCCTCGCTTCATCAGAATTGGTGTTGACTGTACCTTGCTCATCGTTCCATTCTGATTGCATTTCAGTTCCACTAGCTGTTTTCTCCCGCTAAGGTAGCTTTTGAACCATTTGCCTGGTATCCCCTTTATTCCGAGGGATTGTAATTTCTTGATAAGTAGGTGGTGGTCAAGGCAGTCAAAAGCACGACTAAAGTCAAGGAACAGGCTGATAACTGAGTTGCCTCTTTCTATTTGATCAATAATATGTTCAACAAGCTGTGTGATTGCTGTTATGGTAGACCTTCCTTTCAAGAATCCATGCTGGTTATCTGTTAAGAGCTTGTTGTAGTTTAGATGTTCTATAAGTCTCTGCAGTATAACCTTTTCAATTACTTTGGAAAAAGTTGATGTTAGAGATATGGGACGATAACTACTTGCTTCTGTGGTTGAGCCGCTTTTGTACTTAGGGTATACTTTGGAGGTTTTCAATTTTTCCGGAAAGATGCCCTCCTGTAATGAGCAGTTTATAATGTGTGTCAAGGGGATAATAATTTCTTCTTTGCAACTTTTCAATAGCTTTGAGGAGATTTCATCTAGGCCACTTGATGTTTTTGATTTCATATCTTCTATTATATTTTGTACTTCATATTCTGTTGTAGGTGTAAAATGTAGCTGCTTTTCTATTGAATGATTTTGTGTTAGTTCTGCTATTTGTTGTGTTGCAGGTGCTATAGAATTCTGGCGTAAAGTTTCTTCAGCAATATTGGCAAAGTAACGGTTGAGGTGACGTGCAATTTTTGTTGAGTTTCCAGTAATTTTACCTTCAATATTGAGTGTGAGCTGGTTGTTAGCTTTTATTTTGGCTGTCCGTTCCCTATTGATAACTTCCCATAGGGCTTTTGACTTATTTTCTGACTCCTCAATATGTTTGCTTATGTTCTGTTTTTTTAAAGTTTTTAATTTAAGATCATATGCTTTTTTTCTTAGGGCTGTGTCCCTCTTGTCACTCTCAAGTCCTGAGCACAGTTCTTTTTCTAGGGCTTTGGTATATTCTTTTTTAAGCTTTTCCGTTTCTTTATCCCATAAAAAGGTTTTTCGTTTTCGTTTTGCTCTCTTAAGGGTGTATGGACAGGCTGAATTTAAAGACGTTTGAATTATTTCATCAAAGTTTGCATATGCTTGATTTGTATTTTGTTTATTTATGACTGATTCCCAATTCTGTTGCTGTAAAAGAAATTTAAGATTACCTAGGTTACGATTACTGAAGACACGAGTTTTTTCCTTTTGCATTATGCTGTGCTGTTTAGTGAGGTTGATACTGACTGTTTGTGATGTATGGTCTGAGAGGCCAGTGATAGCTACCTTTACTTCCAGTTTTTTTCCGAAGTTTGTGCACACCCAGTCTATTGACCTTTTAGATGTAGGTGTGATCCTCGTTGGGGGTAAGCACAAACGTTCAATGCAGTAGCATGCTAGGAGATCATTTATTTTAGTTGTTTCACTTTTGTCTTGCTCTTGGTCAACATTAATATCTCCCACTATAAGCAACTTTTTTTCATTTTCTAAGGATCTGTCCAATATTTCTGTTAGTACATTAATGACGTCATTAATATTTGAGTCTGGTGGTCTGTAGACTCCAAGGACCAAAAGGTTTTCTTTTCCACTTCTGAAATCATATAGTGCATGATTGAACTTAGTAGTTATGAGTTTTTACTAGCCCTATCCATATGGTATGATGTGTTGTTCGCAGTAAATGCGGTGAGCAAAAAACTACAGGCTGAAAAAATGCACCTTGGAGTTGCATCACAATTACTAAAGGGGCTAGTGCAGTTTTTCAAAAAGTTTAGAATTGAAGGCTTTGTGGAAGCAACATTGGTTGCAAGAGAACTAAGTGAATCTCTGGGCGTAGAACCTAAGTTCAAAGAGCTGAGGCAGAGAAAGAAAAGAAGACTGTTTGAGTATGAGGGTGAAGATGAGCCGGCATCAGAATCTGCCGAACAAGTGTTGAAAATAGAGTACTTTTAGAAGACTGTTTGAGTATGAGGGTGAAGATGAGCCGGCATCAGAATCTGCCGAACAAGTGTTGAAAATAGAGTACTTTTTGGTTATTGCAGATACTGCGGCAGAGTCCTTGAAAAGGAGGTTTGATCAAATTGACCGTTATGACACAATGTTTGGATTTTTATATAGTGTTCATGAACTGAAATAAATCAAAGAAGACTAGTTGTTTGAAAAGTGTATAGACCTCGAATCGTTCCTACGTTATGAAGAAGAAAAGGATGTTTGTGGAAGTGAACTTTTTTCCGAACTCAAGGTTCTTCGTGAACTGGTCCCGGATGATGTGAAGACAGCTGCAGGGATTTTGAGATTCATGAACAGAATTCAAAATCCATTTCCCAACTCATTCATTGCATATAGAATTTTACTTACTATACCTGTTACTGTAGCAAGCGCAGAAAGGAGTTTTTCTCGCTTGAAACTTATAAAGACATATTTGAGATCGTCCATGAGCCAAGAAAGGCTATCATCCTTGGCAACGTTATCAATTGAATCAGATACGACAGCTAAAATAAATTTTGATGAGATTATTGACGACTTCGCTGGAATGAAAGCAAGAAAAGTCCAGTTCACATGAGGTGAGTCTAAGTTGAAGAATACAGTTTGCATTTAATGTAACTTTAAAATAAATTAATTACTCCAACTGTGTCTATTATTTGTTTATAATTTTTTTAGGAACTTCTGAGTCGTAATATTGTCAGCTTAATAGCAGCTAATGGTCCTTTTTATTAGACTTTGAAATATTTGGCTGTTTTGTATTTAGGTAATACTTGAATAAAATAACTCCTAAATGGTAACTTCAACTTGTAGTATAAAGATACACTACAGTAATTATACAAATTTGAAGTGTTATAGCTGTTTTGTTGGATATATTTATTTATATAACACTCATTTTACAAGGCTTCTACTTTCAGATGTGAACACTAACTACATGACGACCACAGAGCCTGATCACGACTACCTCTACCTGTAACACTCTCCACACGGTCTGTCAGTCTGACGTCAGCTGGGATCATTTTTACTATAGGAAAATTAACATATTTTACTAGATTGAGAGAATACAATAATTATTCATTATGAAGTGTTGTTTGTTTGTTTAATTGTTTTGAATAAACAGATTTCTAGTTGAATGAAGTAGTTCAATTTATTTCCTGTTATGTTATATATTAATTATTATACATTGAAAAAATTTCCTCACGGTTTAGTTATTTTAAACTAAAAATGAAAGAATTTAGATAATGGTCTGAAATTATAATTATTTCTTGTTCAACTCTTCACATAATTATAAAGTTACTGTATGGATCAAAAATAAAAGTAGACTCAACCATGAAAAGTGAAAAATAACGTAGATAAGTAGCGTGTTTTGAGTTGGTCGAAAGCCAAAATTCACACTTTTTTTGTGATAATATCAAACTAATTTTGGGAAAGACCACTTTCTAAAAAAAGGCCTCGCAAAAAAGTTTTGCTCCAGGCCTTTCATAGGCTAAGGATGGCACTGCCTACATTGATGTCAGGAGTGCTAACCGTTAGGCTAGCAAGAGGCTCTGTAATTTAATTCCTAATCAAGACATATCTAAATCTTCTTTATTGCCTTTATAAAACTCATGCATTGCCAATTGTCAAAATACGCAAAAATAATTATATATATAAAAACTAATAATGAAAGCAAAAGAAAGCAGTATACCTGATAAACTGGTACACTGTAGATAGAGAAACAATCACATGAAAATGAATTAGATAGTGAAATATTTCGGAGCCACTGGCCCCTTCTTCAGTCACTAAACAACTCAATAGGTCACTTGTTTAGTGATAGAAGAAGGGGCCAGTGGCCCCGAAATATTTCATTATCCAAATTCTTTGTGATATAATTGTGTCTCTATCTACAATGTACCAGTTTATCAAGTTTACCAGGTATGCTGTTTTCCTTTCCTTTCATTACTACTGAAATCCTAGATCTAGTGCCCCAAATTTAACCTGCACATATAAAAACTAAAATCAGATATTTCATCATCATTACATGAAGAACTAGAAAATAATTATGTAAAAACTAAAATTAGATTTTGTATCATCTATCAATGACAATTACAACGGACTAAAAACAAAAGAATGGACACAGTAATAAACTTTGTCAGCAAGGAATCCTTTTATTTATTTATTCATATGACTCCCATCGTCATGATATAGGCAAATATGTATTTCAAATGAGTGTGTATGAGCGAATGTAGTCATTGTTACAAACTACGGCCGACTATTCCTTAGAAAGCCCAATGACAGACGAACAGCCGGTAATTATCAGCTGATCCCTCTCAAAATTTATAATAACTGATTTGGATCGAATTGAGAACCTTTAGAGCATGAATTTAGGTTTTTTATAATTTATCTAGCAGCATTTCTTCTTTGATGCCAGAAAGCAAGGCATTGCAAATATAAGCATGATTGCCATCGACGTGCACACTACTAGAGAAGTCTGGGGTGTCCGTGTTGGATGGTAGTCAAGGTTCAGATGTGTAAGGAAGAGAACTGAGTGTCAGACTTGTTAGTTAGCTGAAAATCAGACCAACACTACGTGGTTCGGATTCCATGTAAAATCTGTAGATCCACTAGTTGCCCTGTCTATTGGGCTATTAATAAATAGTCCTTTCTGAGTGAAGTCGAACTCAGATAGTAACAATGACTACACTCGTTCATCTACACTCATCACAATTATTCGAAATCCATATTCGCCCATATCTTGACGATTGGCATCTTAACCCTTTCCACTTGTATGTCGGGTGCTGTCCGACATCGTAAGTTAGCCGTTCCACTCGTATGTCGGACGGAGTCCGACACGGCAATGACGCAAGTTACATTTGGTTGTTTGGTTATCGATGTTCCCGATTCGTGCTGCTATCATGCGGAAACTATATGAACTACAATCGGTCGTCATGGGAACTGAAATGTCACGTGATGTTATTCTTTCTTGTTTATTCTAACCTTCAGTTCGATGTTTCGTTAGTGACACTTGACAGTAGTGTAAAAATATCAGCTCATAGTAGTCCAAATCTTACGGATGCTGATGTATACAAATTACAACGTGATTTATCAGATGGTGAATCAAGTGAAGATGAAGGTGTTAGTAATGATAAATAACTCTCAACATTAGAAAATATCTAAGGAAGTGATAGTATTGTACAAGTAGGCCAAACTGTAAATAGTGGTGATATTAATAATATATAATATTTCAACAATATCATACCATGTTACTAAAAAAAAACTTTTTCGTTAAATTTTGTTTTCTTTCCATTCTATCACATCAAATATACATTTAAGTGTTTAAATTCATTTTATAACATTTAAATCATTGCATAAACCTCACAAATACTGAACCGCTTCTTACTACAGAAAATATGTCATAATATTATGAGTTGAGGGGGCAAACAGGTAAAAAAAAATAATCGAGTGGAAAGGGTTAAAAATAAATAAACAAGAAACGCCACGTTGGAAAAAGGTAGTGTTGTTTTTCAGAACAGGGAAGTTCAATCGTCGTAAATCTTTTTGTATCTCTTGTACTTAATTACTACTTTTATCACAACTTTTAATTTACTAAATTAAAGAGGTCTATCCCCTTGAGGTTACAGTTTTAGTAGTTAACGATTTTATTTAGTGAAATTTTTGATAACACTAAACCTAAATTACATTACAAACTACCATTTTTCGTTTACCATGTTTTAATTCATTTGTTTCTTTTTTTGAAATTTTTAGAACCAGAAGGTGAACATGCTTATACAACTTTGGAACAGAAGGAGCATGAAGCAGGATTTGATGCGTACATAACTGGAACGATAGCTGTGGCACTCTCCTGTCAGTTAGGTAAAATGTTTATAA
Organism: Stictocephala bisonia; assembly: GCA_035578905.1. NCBI lineage: Eukaryota > Metazoa > Arthropoda > Insecta > Hemiptera > Membracidae > Stictocephala > Stictocephala bisonia. The sequence continues at coordinate 385,732 of JAQJVL010000396.1, read as the reverse complement.
GTTATTTTATTAATATTTCAAATAACCCCAGTCTCATATAAGGTTAACGTAATAAAATAACATAAGAAAATTTAGCTATCTAAACTCCTAATAATCGTTTTTATTTTAAGGAGCCTTGGGCTCAAATTATCAATTCTTGACGGTATGTATTTTTCGTGATGGTGTTCATTACTGATTTATTTTAAATAGCTACACATCACATAGTTTTTTTTAAAAATATTATATTTCGGCTATACAGTCTGAAGCCATTTTCAAACATAAAAACTATAAATACTATTTATGTTGTTAAATGTTTGAAAATGGCGTCAGACTGCATAGCCAAAATATAACATTAAAAAAAAAACTATGTGATTTGTAGCTATTTAAAATAAATCAGCTCAAATTATGTAATACATCATCGGTTGACGTTTCCGTTTTTTTCTACTCGTCTTGCACATCCTCCTCCAGGTTTTTTCTAACCTTTTCCACTTGACTTTTCTGCATTCCTCCTCTCTCAACATCTTTCCACACATAGTCCTTTCACCTTCCTCCAGGTTTCCTCTTGATCTTCTTCTCTTTTCCTCTTTCTCCAGAACTTTATTCTATTATTTCCCGTCCTCTTCACATGCCCATTCCACTGTATCCCTCTTTCCATTTTCTCTTGTAGCAGTATCAATTACAACCTTTTTCTGGTTATTGTGTTCTTATTCTATCTCTTCTGCTAATCTTCTCTAGTCTGAAAAAATCTCATTTCTGTTGCCTGTAATCTACTTAAATCACTTTTTGCCCATGTTCATGTTTCCTAATTAAGCAAATGGTCTAATTATTACCTCTAAACCATAAGTTTTATATCCTACGCAATTATTAGATTGCCATTCATTGCCTATTTATTGATAACTATAACATTTTTTTGAAGAGGCTACTGTAACAAATAATCCATTCAATAACTGTATTTAATAGAGAGACAATGAAAACATGCCCAACCAAAAGACATTAGTCCCTTTTTAACAAAGAATGAATCCACAATAGCTGCAAATACATCATCCAGTACTTTATGATCTGTTTTTGCTCTATTCAGTTAATAGCAATCCAAACAGAGACTACACCTGTTAAATTGTTTGGATTTTCATGGATTACCTTGGAACAGGTAACATTTAGTCCAAGACTGTTCTCTGCTCCAGGATCAACTTCTGCAAAAACTCTCTGAATCAAGAGCAGAGACAATTATCAGATATTCAAAAATACCTTCAATTCATTGTTGAGCTCTTTTTGATAAGTAAAGTTCTTAAAATGAGAGTTATTTTTTCAAAGAATGACAAAAACCTGAGTAGGACCAACTTTTCAATGACTTCTGAGATTGTTTAAAAGATTCTAATTCGTCTAAAATTATCACATTCCATGGGGCTTCCCTTATTGACTGGCTAATTTTATTTATTTATTCATAAGACGCCGATCGTCAAGATATGGGCGAATATGGATTTCGAATGAGTGTGATGAGTGTAGATGAGCGAATGTAGTCAATGTTACAAACTAAGGCAGACTATTCCTTAGAAAGTGTCATCAATTAATAGCACAATGACAAATGAACAGCCGGTGATTATCAGCTGATTCTTCTCAAAATGTATTTACTCTTGATTGGGATCGAACTGAGAACCTTTAGCACATGAAGCTGGGATTGAACCAACTACGCTACCGACCAATAATTTCAATGAGTTTAGAAAATTTCCATCAACAAATGAGGCATTAATTAATCTGCTCAGTAGAGCTGCCAACAGAATTGAAACTTTATTTTAGATGAATGTCATTGTCTCCAGTGAATTTGTTACTTTTTAAGGACTCTGTTACTTCAGTAACTTGACTTTCACAGGCTGGGAGTCCCTAGCAGCCTCTCAAATACTACTCTACTTCATCAGCTGATCAGTTGTTTCAAGAATTTCTTGCTCTATTTTTAAAACAACTTTATTTTCTATTTTTAAGCAATAAAACTACTTTTAATTTAAAAGAGTGGCCTTACCATACCCACAATGTCAATCAAGTTATTACCACAACACCTAAATGAATATTAAAATAGAAGCTTCTAACAACTAGTTTCCATCATATGTACATCATAATCTTCCTATTAAATAGTCTAATTTTGAAGGCAATAGCGTCATTATGTACAAGGAAAGAGTGAGTCAGTGGCTGCTGGGGGTGAACTGACAGGATGCTGCTAAGGCTACTGATATGACAATAAAATGCACACTACATTCTTATATACAGCAATCTCTAGCACACAAATATCTAAAGCTGGTGATTAGTACTCTAGTGAATGGGCTTAATTAATTTAATTTTGTTTTAATTTTACTTTTATATTTGTTTTAATGTCAATAGTTTCTTGATTATACGAGGTGTGTTTTTAAAGTAAGAACCGTTTTGGAATCTCGCCGTTGTAGTGCTGCGGTCGGCGTTCAGCACATGTGTGCTAGATACTACTATCTTTAGGCAAGCCACAGCCACTGTTACAGACCCATTTGACTGTATTTAAGATCGCTTATGACTGTTTAAAATTCCTCCTCTGATTAAAAATGCCGCAAACTGTAAAGTACATGTTGTGATAAGTTTTCGCAACGCTAAAGTCATGAAAGCAGCTGACGTTCATCGAGAGATCTGATAAGTTTATTGAGAAAACAGAATGAGTGATGGGATGGTATGGAAATGGGTGAGAGCTTTCAAGGTTGTGCGAATGTGCATGATGAGGAATGCCTTCACTCATTACTGATGACTTGGTGCAAAACGTTGATGAAAAAGTTGAGAAAACAGACGCTTTACAACTACATCATTATGTAGTGTGTCTTCAAGTGTCAAGAAGTGCGATTATTGAAATTGTGACAGACCGTTTGAAATACCCAAAGTTATGCTTACGGTAGGTTCCCAAAATGCTGACAGAGAATCAAAAAAAAAAAAAAAAAATGTTTGAGGAGAGTAAAAAAAATGTTTAACCTGTTCTCTCACATTCCTAGAGCATTAGAATTGTAATGTTTATGATTTTTAAAACCAAATTGTCACTGTGACAGACTCACGATGAATGTCAGCTGCTTTCACACCCTTAGCATTACGAAAACTTACACAGCTCATAATTCATAGTCGGCGGCATTTTTAATCGGAGGAGGAATTTTAAATAGTCATAAGTGACCTTAAATAAAGTCGAATGAATCCGTAACGGCGGTTGTGGCTTGCCAACAGATAGTAGTACCCAGCAGGCATGCGCTGAACGCAGACTTCAGGGCTACAGCGGGATTCAAAAACGGTACTTACTTTAAAAACACGTATTGTAATTATTTTTGTTAATAATTTAATTCATGATTTGGAAATTATTCACTTTTTTATGCTTCTGAAAATATAATTTCTTGTTTGTAAAAAGGTAAAAAATGAGGTTCTACCCCTAAGAGAGGTTGTTTTGAATGACAGAAACTTGTTTTTTACTTAAAAAAAGGGGGAAACTAGTTTTTTACTGAAAAAAGGAAAACTTGTTTTTTAACCAATAGTAAAATCAACTTAAAAATAAAAGTTTCAACAATTTTGTTTCTTTTTATACATTTTTTTTACCGGATACGAATAAATAGTTGATTTGTTGATCAAATAATTTTGTTAACCCAAAAAAACACATATTTTTCTTAACTAATCTCTCCTAATCCTATATAGTTTTTAAACAAAATCATTATTTGTATTAAATTGGGCTCTTAGCCTCTGGAATGGCCTACTGGTTGTCCTCCACTGGAAATATATGCAGACTAGCTCTTTGTACTTGATCATTGCTTTTATTATCGTTCATATGGCCGCTATATGCGATTTCCTGCAAAAGTACTTGTTCCTCAAGAAATAATTGTCATGGACCAAAATATCTTCTAGATTCATGTTCAGCATAAAAAAAACACAACAAAATAAGAAAGGAAAAAATGGAAAACCATGCAAAATAATTGGATATAATGAAACGTAGTAGTTGTGATAAATAGGTTTTCAATTATTAAGAACAAACAATTTTTTCTCTGAACAAAAAATATTTTCCAAAAAAATCTAGATCTGATTTTTCCCACTGGTGACAAAATGCTGAGATTTGTGAAGAGTCTAGAAAGGGTATAAATACCTATAATCAGGGATGGCAATTGCAACCTATAAACCAACCAATATATCAATCTAATGATAACATCTAAAGAAAAATATCTATTTATCGGGTAACCGATATATCGAATTGTGAATGATTTATCTGTCTAAATTATGTACTAATTCTTGTTATGACCAAAAATACACCCATTTTTCACTGTCACTAATTTAGAATAGCCTACTTAAATAAAATCAAATAACTTTAATCTACACGAAACAAGATGTGGTATGTGGGGTTGAATGAAAAAAATGTCAAAATAAGAATAATTATTATGTTAGTTATAAAAGAATAATGTAATAATATTGTTATTTCTGTTTATCACTTTTAAAAATGCCATTAGGCTTCTTATAAACACTAAAAATTAAACAAATTAATTCAATAAACCTACTTGCAATACTTGTCAGGTAAAACATTTAAAAATAAAATGGCCGATATTATTGAAAGAAAACATCAATACTACTATATCGAAACATATTTATCGATATTTCTGATGTATCTTGCCATCCCTACCTATAATTAATTAATGTATAAATGTTTGGCAATTCATATATTTGTTTCAATTTTTTAAAAGTTCTGTTAATATTATCTGTAGTGTTATTATCTGCCTTTGCTGCTAACAGATCAATATTAACATCTGTTATTAACAGACAATTAACAATCTTTGTGGAGTTTTTGTCTTCTAATCTTCTACGTATAAAAAAATAAACATATAAATTAAAATTTATATGTTTTTAGCAAAAGAAAAGAAGATAAAGCTGAAAGGATCTCAAAAACTGCCCTCAGCCAGATCTACCCATCTAAAGTCTTTCATCAACAGGTAACTGTACTAATTTTGTTACTAAAAACTTGATTATCTGAACACGATAATTTATTGTTTACAATATGAACATTTAATTTCATTTGTTATTATACGAGCAGGTTTTTGGCTTTACCATGATAAAGATAAAGTTAATATATAAAATTAATTTAAAGATTGAAATGTGTGTTAAATGAATAACATACTTGTGTTGATTATGTTTAGGGACTGAGCCTTCATATTTGTTCATATTTTATAGAGCACAAATTTGATACAAATGTGGATTTAAATTAGAAAATTTAGAATTATTGGCTAAAAAAATACAGGTTTTCATTATTAATTTATTGCTGTTGATGATACATGAATTTGCACACAACTGACATGTTTTTCTTCTTCTTTATTTAAAATATTCAAAAAGTAACAGACATATCAATATCACTGTACATGTCTGCCCATGTGGGTGGGTATGAAGGCCAGTGTTTGGAGTACTGATACTTGTTGCTAGGACGTGTGTGTTAAGTAACAGACATATCAATATCACTGTACATGTCTGCCCATGTGGGTGGGTATGAAGGCCAGTGTTTGGAGTACTGATACTTGTTGCTAGGACGTGTGTGTTGAGTAACAGACATATCAATATCACTGTACATGTCTGCCCATGTGGGTGGGTATGAAGGCCAGTGTTTGGAGTACTAATACTTGTTGCTAGGACGTGTGTGTTAAGTAACAGACATATCAATATCACTGTACATGTCTGCCCATGTGGGTGGGTATGAAGGCCAGTGTTTGGAGTGTTGATACTTGTTGCTAGGACGTGTGTGTTAAGTAACAGACATATCAATATCACTGTACATGTCTGCCCATGTGGGTGGGTATGAAGGCCAGTGTTTGGAGTACTGATACTTGTTGCTAGGACGTGTGTGTTAAGTAACAGACATATCAATATCACTGAACATGTCTGCCCATGTGGGTGGGTATGAAGGCCAGTGTTTGGAGTACTGATACTTGTTGCTAGGACGTGTGTGTTAAGTAACAGACATACCAATATCACTGTACATGTCTGCCCATGTGGGTGGGTATGAAGGCCAGTGTTTGGAGTACTGATACTTGTTGCTAGGACGTGTGTGTTAAGTAACAGACATACCAATATCACTGTACATGTCTGCCCATGTGGGTGGGTATGAAGGCCAGTGTTTGGAGTACTGATACTTGTTGCTAGGACGTGTGTGTTAAGTAACAGACATATCAATATCACTGTACATGTCTGCCCATATGGGTGGGTATGAAGGCCAGTGTTTGGAGTACTGATACTTGTTGCTAGGACGTGTGTGTTAAGTAACAGACATATCAATATCACTGTACATGTCTGCCCATGTGGGTGGGTATGAAGGCCAGTGTTTGGAGTACTGATACTTGTTGCTAGGACGTGTGTGTTAAGTAACAGACATATCAATATCACTGTACATGTCTGCCCATGTGGGTGGGTATGAAGGCCAGTGTTTGGAGTACTGATACTTGTTGCTAGGACGTGTGTGTTAAGTAACAGACATATCAATATCACTGTACATGTCTGCCCATGTGGGTGGGTATGAAGGCCAGTGTTTGGAGTACTGATACTTGTTGCTAGGACGTGTGTGTTAAGTAACAGACATATCAATATCACTGTACATGTCTGCCCATGTGGGTGGGTATGAAGGCCAGTGTTTGGAGTACTGATACTTGTTGCTAGGACGTGTGTGTTAAGTAACAGACATATCAATATCACTGTACATGTCTGCCCATGTGGGTGGGTATGAAGGCCAGTGTTTGGAGTACTGATACTTGTTGCTAGGACGTGTGTGTTAAGTAACAGACATATCAATATCACTGTACATGTCTGCCCATGTGGGTGGGTATGAAGGCCAGTGTTTGGAGTACTGATACTTGTTGCTAGGACGTGTGTGTTAAGTAACAGACATATCAATATCACTGTACATGTCTGCCCATGTGGGTGGGTATGAAGGCCAGTGTTTGGAGTATTGATACTTGTTGCTAGGACGTGTGTGTTAAGTAACAGACATATCAATATCACTGTACATGTCTGCCCATGTGGGTGGGTATGAAGGCCAGTGTTTGGAGTACTGATACTTGTTGCTAGGACGTGTGTGTTAAGTAACAGACATATCAATATCACTGTACATGTCTGCCCATGTGGGTGGGTATGAAGGCCAGTGTTTGGAGTACTGATACTTGTTGCTAGGACGTGTGTGTTAAGTAACAGACATACCAATATCACTGTACATGTCTGCCCATGTGGGTGGGTATGAAGGCCAGTGTTTGGAGTACTGATACTTGTTGCTAGGACGTGTGTGTTAAGTAACAGACATACCAATATCACTGTACATGTCTGCCCATGTGGGTGGGTATGAAGGCCAGTGTTTGGAGTACTGATACTTGTTGCTAGGACGTGTGTGTTAAGTAACAGACATATCAATATCACTGTACATGTCTGCCCATGTGGGTGGGTATGAAGGCCAGTGTTTGGAGTACTGATACTTGTTGCTAGGACGTGTGTGTTAAGTAACAGACATACCAATATCACTGTACATGTCTGCCCATGTGGGTGGGTATGAAGGCCAGTGTTTGGAGTACTGATACTTGTTGCTAGGACGTGTGTGTTAAGTAACAGACATATCAATATCACTGTACATGTCTGCCCATGTGGGTGGGTATGAAGGCCAGTGTTTGGAGTACTGATACTTGTTGCTAGGACGTGTGTGTTAAGTAACAGACATATCAATATCACTGTACATGTCTGCCCATGTGGGTGGGTATGAAGGCCAGTGTTTGGAGTACTGATACTTGTTGCTAGGACGTGTGTGTTAAGTAACAGACATATCAATATCACTGTACATGTCTGCCCATGTGGGTGGGTATGAGGGCCAGTGTTTGGAGTACTGATACTTGTTGCTAGGACGTGTGTGTTAAGTAACAGACATATCAATATCACTGTACATGTCTGCCCATGTGGGTGGGTATGAAGGCCAGTGTTTGGAGTATTGATACTTGTTGCTAGGACGTGTGTGTTAAGTAACAGACATATCAATATCACTGTACATGTCTGCCCATGTGGGTGGGTATGAAGGCCAGTGTTTGGAGTACTGATACTTGTTGCTAGGACGTGTGTGTTAAGTAACAGACATATCAATATCACTGTACATGTCTGCCCATGTGGGTGGGTATGAAGGCCAGTGTTTGGAGTACTGATACTTGTTGCTAGGACGTGTGTGTTAAGTAACAGACATATCAATATCACTGTACATGTCTGCCCATGTGGGTGGGTATGAAGGCCAGTGTTTGGAGTACTGATACTTGTTGCTAGGACGTGTGTGTTAAGTAACAGACATATCAATATCACTGTACATGTCTGCCCATGTGGGTGAGTATGAAGGCCAGTGTTTGGAGTACTGATACTTGTTGCTAGGACGTGTGTGTTAAGTAACAGACATACCAATATCACTGTACATGTCTGCCCATGTGGGTGGGTATGAAGGCCAGTGTTTGGAGTACTGATACTTGTTGCTAGGACGTGTGTGTTAAGTAACAGACATATCAATATCACTGTACATGTCTGCCCATGTGGGTGGGTATGAAGGCCAGTGTTTGGAGTACTGATACTTGTTGCTAGGACGTGTGTGTTAAGTAACAGACATATCAATATCACTGTACATGTCTGCCCATGTGGGTGGGTATGAAGGCCAGTGTTTGGAGTACTGATACTTGTTGCTAGGACGTGTGTGTTAAGTAACAGACATATCAATATCACTGTACATGTCTGCCCATGTGGGTGGGTATGAAGGCCAGTGTTTGGAGTATTGATACTTGTTGCTAGGACGTGTGTGTTAAGTAACAGACATATCAATATCACTGTACATGTCTGCCCATGTGGGTGGGTATGAGGGCCAGTGTTTGGAGTACTGATACTTGTTGCTAGGACGTGTGTGTTAAGTAACAGACATATCAATATCACTGTACATGTCTGCCCATGTGGGTGGGTATGAAAGCCAGTGTTTGGAGTACTGATACTTGTTGCTAGGACGTGTGTGTTAAGTAACAGACATATCAATATCACTGTACATGTCTGCCCATGTGGGTGGGTATGAAGGCCAGTGTTTGGAGTACTGATACTTGTTGCTAGGACGTGTGTGTTAAGTAATTCCATACATAAGGCATATAGGAAGAACTACTGCACGATTATGGGTGGGTAGGAGGGTCATCACCACTGCACGAGTATGGGTGGGTAGGAGGGTCATCACCACTGCACGAGTATGGGTTGTTGGGAGAGTCATTATCCTACACCATGTTTACCTTTCTCAGACCAGAGGCATTCACAATGGGATGAAACTGATGTTCAGCTAATGCTACTTTGTACTAGCACTTCAAGTCAATAAACCCATGGTGATTGGCTGGAATCACTAAAATGGTGATTGCTAAAATATTATTGCCTACATACATATATACTGTATATTGAGAGCAACTTTACTGTATATGACTTCCTTACCAATAAAATAACACCTGACAAAATCTGTACCTGAGTACGTTGGGTTTGTGTGATTGCTTGAAATCAATAATAAATAGTTATGCAAAATCAAATATCTTCGATTTTCGTCTAAGCTCTCTCGACTCACACTCACCTTATAAACATATGTTTTAGTCATGTTTTGGTGTTTAATTTGCACCAGTGTTTCAAAAAGTACATGTTAAATTAGGTATGTTTGACCCAGGTATATAATTAAAATTTGTATATATAAAAATAATAACACTTAGCAATCCCAAAAAGATTGCTAAGTGTTATTATTTTTATATATATAAATATATTAAGCAATCTATAAGCTACAAATGTCAAATAAAATTTGTAATCACTTTTTCTGGAAGTCATTTTCTGGGATGAATTTTTAATTGATAAAATGCCTGTAATGGTCGGATGTAAAAAACTTTTTTAGTTAGTAATTTTCATTACATTAGTTTTGTAATGTTTGCTCAATTTCAACATGGACAGATTTTAAGAACTGATAGTTAAATTATATATTACTTTTTAATTGTGATTATTTAAAAAATTGTACTAAGGTAATTTTCTAAATGGTCTCTGATCTACCAATAACATTTAGCCTGTGAACAAATCTGGTTATTGTTATTTTGTTATTATTTAATAATTAATCTGTGGGTGATGTGTCTCTACAAATAAATAGTCTTTCTTTCTGTGTCCTGATGCTATCAGTAACCTTTTTTCTATTTAAAAATAAAAACATAAACTAAAAAAATTAATAATATTTGTATAGATATAAAAAAGGCTATGCTATCTAAATTTTCAAGAGAATACTAGATTATAGTAGGAGAGATAGGATATTTATTTCTCATTTCAACGGCAGTGCCATTACATGAGATAGGAAATCAGCAAACTTACCTAGGACCAGCTGGTAAGTTTGCTATGACTTATCATTCCTAATACAGTAAAGTCTCGGTTAGCCGAGGTAATTGGGACGGAGACCACCTCAGATACGTAAAAACTCTGACAATACGGAGGTTATGGTAAAAATAATGTAAAAGCCATGAAAAAGTATAAAACTAGTTTATTATAAGAAAAAACGCAAAATGACGTTACTGTCCTGTAAGAAAGTATGAATATCAGGTTATGTCTTTTAAAAATTGTATTACTGTAGGATGACTAGAAGTTGAAAATAAGTATTCCACTTTAAAGCTCTACAACAGTCAGTAAAAAACTGCAATAATAGAATTTAATGGTAAATATCTAATGTAATGTCCGTAGGCAGAATTGTGAATGGGCAATTTCCTCTAACATTATATTTGTTGACATCGAAAGCAGAGCATCCCTTCCTTTGTGTTTATCGATCTCCAGTATCATTATTTCATCCTACCTTCCATGTTTCATCCATCTGACCATCTACGATAAACAAGTCTATGATAAACAACTGTCAATTATTTACCACTCATATCAAAACAACAATAAATTACGACAATATATCTAATACTGTATTGTAAAATCATGAAAGTGAACACACTAAAATAACCATGCCGATGTTGTAAGGTGGTGATGTGTCATTGCTGAATGCATTTGGGTGGGTAAAATATTCTCAGAGTTTGTATTAGGGTACAGTATCATAAATGCGTCACGTGACGGCCCTGCAGTGCCTCGTCCTAGTATCAACAAGCCAATATAAACACTGATTGCTTGTCAAACGATTATATGATGTGTCGTGCTGTAGTTGTTCTTTTATTAATTGCTTTATATTTATTTCTCATATTCTAATGACTAGCTCGGTTGATCTGATGACTAGGCTCGATTAATTGGGACTCGGATAACCGAGTTTTACTGTACACTAATTCCTGGCCTAGTACCCTTTAACCTAATCTTAGCTCTGATTATATCAATTGTAAATAGACATCTCATGTAGTAGGAATGTTTATACTAGTAATTTGGTTAGTTAGTGAGGTCTGCTACTTCAGTTGGAGACTACATTAGTGCTCCACAGTGGACCACAAAAACCGCTGGTAATTAAGGACACAACATTTAGCATTGAATAAGAAATCTATCCAAGTGTATATCAAACCAGTGCTACTAGATCACATTAATTCAATTTTTATTTTTTTTCTTTCTATTAAGTTTTTTCATGAAGAAGTACAAATGTGTTTAAAGTGGTGTAATATACTAATTTTACCTTGACTAACATTAGTATGACTTAGTGGTCTGTTTAGAACTTGTTAAGGTAAAACATTGGAATGAAAGTTTGTTTTTATAGTTTGGAGTATCATGATATGTTTAAATAAAATTATTATATACATTGTTACAAGCTGAAAGCAACTGTTATTATACATATAGACATTCAAAAAAGCTTTTGATGGTTGATCATGAAATTCTTATAAACAAATTAGAAGCTGCCGGTATCAGAGGAATAGCTCTGAATTGGTTCCATAGTTTTATTACAGGAAGAAGACAGCAGGTAAAGATAAACAATAACTTTAGTGACTCACTCATAGTTCATACGGGCGTCCCACAGGGGTCAACGACCTCTGCCACTCTTTTCTTACTATTTATAAATGACTTGTTAGATATTAATTTTAAAGGAAATAGAAACGCTTTTGCAGACGATATTGCGCTATTCTACAGTGAAAAAGATTCTGTTCTTCTTGCTAATTCAATTAATTCTGATCTTTTACTACTAAGAAAATGGTTTTCCATAAATAAAATTCAAGTAAATGTTAGTAAAACTAAATTCATTAATTTTGATTTTTTTGGCTTTGACATGCTCCTTTAATTTTCCATTCACCAAACTGCAATTTCCAGTTATGTAGCTGTCAACCTTTGGAAAAAGTGAAATCAATAAGATATTTGGGTCTTTTGCTTGATGAGAAACTTATCTTTGAACCGCACATTTTAGACTTGCACTCAAAATTAAGATCCCAAATAAGAAAATTTTATTTTTTAAGAAATTTTTGTAATATTTCTCTTTTAAGAACCCTTGATTTTGCATTAATTAATTCAAAGCTACAGTATGCTCTGCCTTTCTGGGGAGGTACTTGCAAAACTTTAATAGATAAGATAAGAACAACTCAGAATTTTGTTCTTCGAATAATTCTTAAAAAATCTAAACAAACAAGCTCTTTCCCTTTATTTCAGGAACTACAAATTTTATCTGTTCAACATCTCTTCATATTTAAAGTCCTGAGATTGTTTTTTACTAGGAGCGGAAATAGAAAAAGTATTATGCCGCATAACCGTATTTACAGTACAAGAAGCTTCATTAATAAATCTTTTAAACTACCCAAAGTCAATAGAACTATTTTCCATCATTCCATTAAACATTTGGGTCCTAAATTTTCAACCAACTTCCGCTTCAAATAAAAAATTCAATTAATCTAAAATATTTTTCTAAAAAGACAATCACTTGGCTTTATGGTCAAAAGGATGTAAGGTATCTCACCTATGTGTTAGAGTAGTAGTTTTAAGCATGTTTGATAGTTGTTTTTGTCCACAGATATTACAGCGGGCATACAACATGTAATGTACATAATGCTAGGCTCTAGTTTATAGTAAAAAAATAGTAATTTATTTTGTTTGTAATTGGCCACACTACTTGTAAAATGGCAAATTTTTTCTCAATTGTTCAAATGATTGTATGTATGTTTGGTATTATGGGAAATAAACTCATTTATTCAAATCAGACGAGAAATATTTAATTTATTTGCCTTTACAGAGTGGATGTAATTGAGTGGCAAAAGGCTGAATTTATGGTAAAAACTGTATTTATTATTTGTTGTAACTATCTCTCTTCTGATGAGTTACATTAATTTATATTTCTTATTAACTTGTTAAAAATAATTTATGCAAATTAAAATTATTTATATGATCTCAGGGATTTTTATGTGGGTAAATCGGTGAGGCTGTAAATTACAATAAATTGAGACTTGTTTGAAAAAGCTACTTTATTACATTATTTTTACTTTCTTCCTCAAAATTTCATTACAATAAAAAGTTATTCAATTACATCTTTTATTCAATATTTAAACAAGGGATATTTAATTAAAAACTAAACTTATCTTTAACTGAGTTGTTTGTGGCTCCACGTGGTCTTCTTCATCATCTAGATTTCTATTACATATAAACAAAAATTATATTAAAAATATGAACTACAAAATGGTTTTTTAAAATAGACACTTTCACTATATTCCGAGTTAAATTTCAAAGTTTAAGAGTTACACTTTATGACAAAAAATCTGCTGCTGCACACAGGCAGCTCGGATACGTCCTTCTTCTAGGTACGCCATCGTTGAGAGTGAACAATACTTCGAAGACACTCGCGTGGGTTCCCCCTCCTACATTCTTGTCCGTTAGAGCCTCTAGTATTGGGTTAGAGATTATTCTTCCGCCCATGCCATGCGGTTCTTACCCCGGTACGTGGTGCCCCTAGTGATTGTTTTCTTAACTAGACACGTCTCTTGGACTCGACTAGTGCATGTCACAGTGACACCCCTCTGGGTTGCCATATGGACTCGTCTTCTGAGATATCAGACTGAAACAGTCCTGCTCCACCCGTCGAAACAATAATGAAAGGAATGTTGTTTACGATTTAGTCGACTGCCCTGGCATAAATATATCTGCCCACTTATCTAAATTTGTTGGTTATTTACTTACAACGATTTCCGAATACTATTTGAATCTTCGATCATTGTTTTCATTAAATGTATCTATTTCTTCAATAAAATGATTTATCATTTATTTAATTTAATTAATTTATTCGTCAATTTGGTGGACCTGTTACATTGTCTAGCAATAAGTTATTTCACCGTTCTGTCCTAATGTTTACATTATCAACAGGTTATTTTTGATGAAAGTGATGGATTCCTACATAGATCTTGAAAATGATGATCGTAAGTATTGATTTCTCTTTATATTTGTTACTTTTTTCAGTCTGAATTTAAATATTTAATTGGCTAAGACAAAAAAATTTTTTTAACCTTTTTCTCTTGGTTTTTCAGTCCAACAGCACTGGTTGCTTTAATTTTAGTTATTGGTTCAGCTGCCTCCTGATAAACTTGTTATAAAAGAAAAAAACTGGTAATATTTTTTTCATGTATTGTGTCTATGTGCTTGCTAATACTTCACCACAGCAAATAATTCACGATGAAACTATCATTATATTGTTAACACTTTGAGTGCTAATTCCATTTTTTATAAGATTGTAATTTATCTGGTTTAAATTTCATTCTTGCACAACAAAGAAAGTTTTATTAAATAGTTTTATGTGTAAACAGCTCAATTTATATTAAGTAGTTGGTATGCAGAACAGCTGATTTTGTTGTTTTTTATTTACTTAACAAAATCAGTAATAGGTATGAAGACATGTTTTAAGCATTTGTACTTGGAAAAAATCTACAGACGCAACTTTCATATTTGCTTCATATTTCATATACAGCTACAAATGGCTGTAGATACTAAGTTATTTTGTAGTTTGTCAACGAATATAGTATTCAATTTAATGTTAAATGTCAATTAGGCTTGGTGGATATATTACAGTGGTTATGATGTTATTAAAACATTATATACCTGGCAGAAGCAAAAAAAAGCTACAGCTGTGATATAATGTAGCCTTGAACTAAGTGTCAGACGGTTGTAGACATGATTGTTTGCAGCCAACTACCTTACTGCATCGTTTGTTTTTGTATTTACTTGTTTTGGTTTAATTAATTATATTTTTTTTATATTTCATATTATTGTATAGAAAGTGTAAAGTTAGTAAAAACATTAGGTTTTACTGCAGTTTGTATTTTATTTGTTTATTTTAAGTACGTTAAGGAGTAAGTACGTCTTGAAACGTCATGAAATCGCTAGCCTAGAGGAGTAATATTTTGAACATAAAAATGACGTTATGGAGTAAAAAATTAAAACCGTATTTTTTTTTTCATTTTAACCAGTTTTATTGAAAGGTACTAAAAATGGCACAGTTTTAAAATAACTCAAAGAAAAAGCAATTAACAAACCATTTAAAATGTTTTCTTTGTATGAAATAATTGAAAACAAGGATATACGCATAATGCTGCATTGCTTGTATGATGTGTATTTTCGCCATTTAGCATTTATTTTATTTAGAGTTGTAGCACCATTTTTTAGGTTTCCTCTGTTGACCTTGAAGATTCCGTAGAAGGCGTAGGAAATGCTGGGCAGTTTAGGCGTGGCAGATGTTTGTCATAGCTCGGTGCACTTGCGTACAGTGTGACCTTTATCTCTCTTGTTTGATAATGGCATTCAAAGGTTTAGTTTGAATTCAGAAAATGCAATTTTGCCGTTATTGTTATGGATTTTGTACATCTAGAATGCATTCAAGTGGTGAAATCTCACAAATGAAAAAAACGTTCTATACAATGTCGTAGTATTTTCTTGTTACATATTTGAAAAATATTATCATCCATTCTGACTATGGTACCTATGTCCTTATTGTATTTGATAACAGACTTAGGTTTTTGTTGTTTTTCTACTGTTGGTTACTGATAACATAGTTGACTTGGCGAGAAGGCCGATAAGCTCGTGCTCGCAGTTGCCTTGAATGACACCTCCCACGACAAAGCCCCGTCCAGGTTTCAATTATGTGAATTGTTATCGCTGGAATAATACTTCCTCCTTCCCAGAAATGTATTTCCATATTTCTGGAGACGGTGATACATGTTCTAGAGCAATACAAATTTGTTTGGTGTAAAACATACATATGACGTTCCAGAACGTCACTACTCTTTACATGCATTCCATACTCCTGAAAAAGCCATATATGAAGAAAAGCACACAGATGATAGTGACTTCTACATTTTCTTCCCAGTTTGAACAGTGACATCTAGAAATCGTTTCATTTTTCTTATCTCTGATATAAAGTTATGACCTTGAATGGCTCAGTGGCTAAGGCCTCGGACTACGAAAGGCCATGTCTATGGTTCGAATCCCCACTGAAACAATGGTCGGTACTTCACTCGTTGAATAAAGTTCATGCACAGACCTGCAAGCCTATGTGAACTGGTGAGTGAAGTTTAAAAAAAATGAGTTACAATTTATCACGAGAAACTAAAAATAAAATCGGTTTTCGTGTAGAAGAATTTTTTTTATAACTGAAAGCTATTTAAGATATAGCTACATCGTAATTCAGCGTGCAAAGGGGTTAATTTTCACATTATTATATAGATTATAGTAATGAGGCAGAATAGCTTAAAAAAATAAAATAATTTTTTAATTTAAAACAAAACGTTGATAAATTTCAATGTTAAGACCAGGTCCATGGTTACAATTAAAAAAAATACTCACAGCCTTCTTGCTTTGTTGTTCTTTTTTGCTACATATTTAACTAGTTTTAGAATATTTTAGCTCTTAATTAGCCTGGATATTTTGATGATGACAGTTGGTCTATAGTTTAACACCTTTTAATTATTGCATACATTACTTTCTTAGATTTAAATAATTCAAAATAATGGGGGATGATGTTCGCGTCCACAGCAAATCTTTAAAGCTGCACATATCTCCTGGGTAGTTCTAAATGAGCAACAAATCTGGTAGCTGGACTGTTACAAATTTGTGCTCTCTTAGCTATGGCAGCTATCACATGAAATAAAAAAGGCCCTTTTGAGGATCATGCTAATTTTAAATTAATAGGTTCTGTTTTAAACGTATTGCATTTTAACGCTGAGGGCTTGAGCAAGGCTAAGAGTGAGAGCATCAGTAGAGTCCTTCATGAAAACAATGTTGTTATCCTTGCACTCCAAGAGACCCACATTGAAGATAATAATAGTGCAAGAGGCAATATTCCTGGATACAAACTCGTTGATGCTATATGGCATAGGTTATATGTTATTGCAACTTACGTGAAGCATGACATTGACAATGTGTTAGTTACCCATAAGAGCTCTGATGGTGAAATCTTTGTCTTGGCAATCCAAGTATTAGACACTACAATATTCAATGTTTTTAAGCCTCCTAATATTCAATGGCCTGACAATAGGATTTTGCCAAGTTTTGAACATCTTGTCCTCTATGTGGGGGCCTTTAACAGTCACCAAAGCCAAGGGTCCTTTATGTGGGGGCCTTTAACAGTCACCAAAGCCAAGGGGGCTACAACACCCGACGATGAGAATGGCAGAAAGCTTACTTACTGGGCTGAAATAAACAACCTTTTCCTGATCTTTGATGCTAAAGATTCGGCCTTTTTTGTTCAGCTCGTTGGCGTCGAGGTTACTCTCCCCACTTAAGCTTCTGCTCA